>CM067496.1:17993587-18006001 GCA_034552555.1 Semaprochilodus insignis
TTTTATGCATCATTTGAACACAGCAGATGCTGTTTACAGTGTGTGAAAATTTCATGATGAATGGACCAACAGAAATGACCCAAAACTGCTTGGAAAGACGTCTGGTTCCATTGACTTACTAGTCTACACTAGACTAGGTTTCGGCCCTCTCCTGTAAAGTTGTCATTTTGGAGAGACTTGTTTTTCTTTGGACAGTGATACTATGTTTCTGACACTACAGACCAGTGTGGAGTGGACATCCTGGCTATGTCACTGGCAGGTGTGCATGGATTGTGGTGGCAGAGAAACAGCAGAAACAAGAAGAGCAAAATTTGCGAGATCCATGGAATTATGACATGTTTCACTTTTGGATGAACAGAAATGGAGAAAATTAAATGAGCTTCATTTTTATAGAGTACAGTCGTCAAAAACAGCCTCTGTATGGTGTAATGTGGAACTACTGCCCATCCTGTACGCTCTGATGCTGTTGCTTCACCTGCCTCAGCTGGGTGCCACGCTTCTAAAACACTCAACACTCCTCCTACAACTCAACACTCCTCCTAAACACTCCTACAACATTCAACACTCCTCCTACAACACAACACTCCTCCTACAACACAACACTCAACACTCCTCCTAAACACTCCTACAACACTCAACACTCCTCCTATAACACCACACTCCTCCTAAACACTCCTACAACACTCAACACTCCTCCTAAACACTCCTACAACACTCAACACTCCTACAACACAACACTCCTCCTACAACACAACACTCAACACTCCTCCTAAACACTCCTACAACACTCAACACTCCTCCTATAACACCACACTCCTCCTAAACACTCCTACAACACTCAACACTCCTCCTAAACACTCCTACAACACTCAACACTCCTCCTACAACACCACACTCCTCCTACAACACAACACTCCTCCTACAACACAACACTCAACACTCCTCCTAAACACTCCTACAACACTCAACACTCCTCCTACAACACTCAACACTCCTCCTAAAACACTCAACACTTCTATAACACTCTACACTCCTCCTTAAATGCTCAACACTCCTCCTACAACACTCAACACTCCTACAATGCTCAACACTCCTCCTACAACACCACACTCCTCCTAAACACTCCTACAACACTCAACACTCCTCCAACACTCAACACTCCTCCTACAACACAACACTCCTCCTACAACACAACACTCAACACTCCTCCTAAACACTCCTACAACACTCAACACTCCTCCTATAACACCACACTCCTCCTAAACACTCCTACAACACTCAACACTCCTCCTAAACACTCCTACAACACTCAACACTTCTCCTACAACACCACACTCCTAAAACACTCAACACTCCTCCTACAACACTCAACACTCCTCCTAAACACTCCTACAACACTCAACACTCCTCCTACAACACTCAACACTTCTATAACACTCTACACTCCTCCTTAAATGCTCAACACTCCTCCTACAACACTCCTACAAGACTCAACACTCCTCCTACAACACTCAACACTCCTCCTACAACACTCAACACCCCTCCTACAACACTCAACACTCCTCCTACAACACTCAACACTTGTATAACACTACACTCCTCCTTAAATGCTCAACACTCCTCCTACAACACTCAACACTCCTACAATGCTCAACACTCCTCCTACAACACTCAACACTCCTCCTACAACACTCAACACTTCTCCTAAAACACTCAACACTCCTCCTAAACACTCCTACAACACTCCTCCTAAAACACTCAACACTCCTCCTAAACACTCCTACAACACTCAACACTTCTCCTAAAACACTCAACACTCCTCCTAAACACTCCTACAACACTCAACACTCCTCCTAAAACACTCAACACTCCTCCTAAACACACTCAACAATTCTATAACGTGCAGTTTGTATGTTATATATGTTTTCTTAACCTGGAAAATGAATAATATAAATGCTGTTTTGACTGGAAACAAAATGATAGGTGGTCTCTAAATCTTGCATATTACTGCATAATGAAAATAGTAGCATAATGTGGCATAATACAGCAGTGTTAATGTACTTTGTAAGAGTTACTATAGAATACAATAACAGCAATAATACCATTATTAATATATATATTATTAATATTAATATATATACACATATATACCTATATGTTATTAATATTAATATATAATATTATCATTAATATAATATACAATAACATAATATATTAAAAAGTGACTTAAAATTTTGCCTAAAACATGATTGTTTTTTAAACGTCATGCAAAAAAGACTGGATAAGCAGAATTCTGTAGTAATTCTTATATTTGTATAGATTTATATATTACACATTTATTACAGACACATTGAAATCATGAAGAGAAGACAAAGTGGTAAATTTGTAAAAATGTACATTTTGTGGAGAAAACAAAAATTACACAGATCTTCCTTTAACACCATAAAACAAAATAAGAAAAAAAAAAAGATTAAAAGAAAAGAAAAACGAGATTTGAGAAGCTCCAAAAATGCCTTCAAACATTGATCTGGCGGTTGTAGAGGCAGCAAGAACCAGCTCGCTAAAATACACAAATGCACATGTATGTAATGTAGTTTTCTGGACAGAGGAAGTGAGTGCTGGACAGTTCGTTAATGCTACCGACACTGTGACCCTAACGTCCACCGGTTAGTATCTGCCTCTACGCTGAACACCCCAAGGCCATTTCCTAACTCACTTACAGTACACCATAAAATGTCTGCTAACACAGTGAAGATCCTCAAGGTGGGCCTAGTTACTTCATGATAAAGGAAAACAGAAAGAAAGAAAGAAAGAAAAGGCTGCTGTGAAAACAACAAATCATTCCCAGGAAAGAATTCCCAGATTCACTTTTCCGTTTCTAGCAGATATCACACATATGCCTGTGCTTTGTTAAGGTATCTGTGGTGTCTCCCCGCTCATTGGTTTGGGTAGCCCTTAAAGAATCGGCCCTCTGGATTAAGGCACCGGGCCCTTCGTCTAGGAACTAGAGTCGGTTTAGTCCAACAAACCGACCCTACTGACCCTCTTAAAGCACTTCGGAATGGTTTTCCCCACCGAGTCACAGTGCAAGCCTGGAAAAAGGCCAGCGCGGCTGCCTGGAAACTGGTCTCGATAAACTGCGGCGGAACTGTGTTCGCTGAGGAAGAATAAATAACAAAAACATTCTGAGAAAGATTTGGCAGTTTGAAAGCTGGTGCACAATCGAGGACGTGCTCAGTTTCTCTTTAGGTTCCTTTGCTTTGTTACTTCATTGCAATATTTGGCAAATCTACTCGTCAGGTGATGTGGATAGCAGGTGACCTGCATTTTGAGGGCACTTTCTTCTTAACAATACAGGTTCCTAAAAGGCTCTCGGCTTGCATGTATGAAATGCAAATGAATTTCCAACGGTCTCCAGATCTCTGCCAAAAGAACCACTTTTGGTTCCCAGAAAATCCTTTCAGTGGTTTGAAGCACAGGATCCTCCACATAATGCAACAGTTCTACGTAATAAACCACCAACCAAACAAAAAAAACCAACAAATAAAATACAAGACAAAATAAAGCTAAATAATATTTCCTAATATTTCTTATTTTGACACTGTTGGAGGAAAATCATTTTACTTTTTTCAAGATAGTGTGAATAATTTAGAATTTTTAAAGAAATTATGCTAATAATTTCGTTTTTAATTATAAAATTATATTAAAATAATTATTGTGAGCTTTATTTTAACACATTTTTAAATATTTTTGTTTTTTATCTTCTCAAGAATTAATGTGAATATTGTTTTTAAAATAATGTGGAATAATTGTACTTTATTTTCATTATTTATTTATTGTTCAATAAATTATGCTGATTATTTACCTTACAATTTTTTTTTTAAATTTTAGTTTTTCTTCCAAGAAATAATGCAGATATTTGTTCTTTTTTATTTTTAAAAAGTGTGAATTTTTTTTCCCTAGAAATATTGTAAATATTTTCCCTAAAAATAGAAAACTTTCAACAAGAAATATTTTCCCAAAGAATAAGATCATTTTAATATATACCATTACTTAAATAAAACCGTAAATAAAAAAAGAAAATATTCAATCGCATAATATTTCTCAAATCTCAAAATGAGAAATATTATAAATCCTGACAAAATCTAAGATGATTTCACTAGCCAAGAGGTTTTTGTAGTGTGGGATTGAATGTGGACATTCGGTGGAGGTACTTCACATTTCATTTAACAACAGTATCTGTTCGGAACCAATGAAAAGATCAGGGAACCAAAGGTGGAACCAATTTTAGTTTAAAACATATTAGAGCACTTTGGAGAAACGGAGGGCGTTCCGTGACTTGACTCGGTACGTGGGAAGTCTTTTCAACAGATACAAGTACGAGTACTACGCTCTGCATCTTCTGGATTGTCCCTCCAGGAGAACAAGTATTAAGGCTTGAAGATGATCCTGCCAGCACTGAAAGCAGAGTGGCAAAAGTGGCACAACATATTTTAAGCTACTGATGTTACAGGCAGTGCAGCACCGTCCTATTAAACAGGGCGCACAGGCGAAGGACGCTGTGTATTACAAGTGATTGTGAAAGGCCTGTATTTAAAGGAGCCGTTTTTGAGGCATTTATTTCCCTTCAACATCCCAGTAAAAAGAGTATAAAACGGAACTGGCACTTAAAAAGTTAGGAAAATCAGGAAAACAATGTGCTTTTTATGTGTTTGCAAAAGTTTGTAAGGGGACTTCAAGTTTGGTAAGTTAAGAAAAAGAGGCACTGAGTTCAGTTTGTCGTCTCCCCCCCTATTAAACAAAGCCACACGTATGACCTGGATTTTTGACAGTGACGTGAAAATGGCACTACAAGTTAAACGAACTCTATACATAATGAATCGGACAGCTTATACCTTCATTGCACATTTACGCTGAGAAACACAAACAAGACGACCACATGTGTGAGACATAAATTAGCACTATGCAAAACGCCCAGCGATGGCCGTATCCCAGAAACCTCAACCCATCCGATCAGATCGGAGCTTTGGAGAATCCGCATGGGAAAGAACGTGTGGGGAAACATCCGTGTGGGACAAAAAGCTAAGCGTTCACGCTGCCTGGAAGTATTGCTGAGGCGTGTTTTGTCCCGTCCCTCCTTTTTTCCTGCTGCTGTTTATGGTTTTCTTCATAGTCAGTGTGGCTGACTTCAGGTTGAATATACAAAAGATGTGACTAATATCTATACACATGGCCAGGAAGATTGTTAGTGCAGATATATGTGTTTTTTTTCTTTGTTTTTTATGTTTTAGATATGCTGTATGTTATATATAATCCATATTACAAATTAGCTATACATACAAAAACGAACGCTACCATTCTGACTTTATAAAAGTCCGAAAAGATCAAAAACAAACAAACAAAAAAAAAAACAAGTATCCAAGATTAACAATTACTTCTCATTCCTTTCATTCATCAATATGCGGACATTCCATCTTTGTGTTTTGTACTGTTCTGGGGAAGGAGGTTTATTATTACTCTTTTCAGACAGTGTTTGATACTCAGTGCTACATAAACTGTAGTAAAAACATCTCTCTTTCCCAAAAAGGTGCTATTTTTTTTTAAGTTTGTTTTTGTTTGTTTGTTGTTTTTTTTTTTACTGGTGGAAGTTTTAAAAAAAATGCTACGGAGAATTGAAGGCATGAGTAGAGTTGTCATGCTGGCAGCCCTTTTGTTCCATCCCCCATTAACCTCCATCAGAAATGAGGAAATGCGGAATAAAGCAGTGAAAAATAAACCTTCAAATTTCCAACAACTAGAGCTGACGTCTGCCCGGTGTGGCGTCTCAGCAGTCGGCCATGTAGCGCCCTGTAACACACAGACATGCATGCTTAGCTCTCTGCATACATTCGCTGGTCCTATGAGTATTCAAGCAATTCATATACTCAGATGTTTATGATTAGATCACTTGTCATATGCTTTTGGTCACTTTATTAGAAACATCTACCTTGTTGGAACACCTTTAGCTGAGTAGTTAGAGAGCACAGCCACATTCACAGCTGGTCTCTTGATGTGACTACTGCTTGAATTGGATCCTGATAAGATTGTCTCCACATTCATTTACACTAGGTAGTCAAAAATCTCCAGTTAGTTGGACTGAAATCCGATTGGCATGCGGGACGGAATGTGCAAACCTGATCGTTACTGGTCCGGCCCCTTTGACTATTGTTGTAGTCAGCTTTCCTATATTTTAGATATTTGTTTGTATGTTACACACTTCCTGTAAGTCATCTGCAGTTGCTCTTGCACAGTAGTGTCTATCCATGTTGCTGACAAGCAATGTGTTGGGTCAGGTCCCCAACCATAAGAGTCATATGTGATCATCGTCCTCGCAGTCAAGGATCATATATGCAGTGGGATGACGCACTGCATATAGGGAGGGGGTTCGGTTGCACTGGGAGGGTTCTGCTTCTGTAATGTTTCTTGGAGAGACTGATGCATTTACACTGCTATGAAGTGTAGCTCAGGTGGATCTCAGAGCACCTCCTGAAGTGGTTTGATGGATCAGACTCGTAGCTGTTTAAATGCATATTGGGTGGATTTATACTTGTGTGTGTTTGTTTTGTGCGGCCTTATCCAGATGTAAGCCTGACGCTAAAGACACATGAATAACCAGGTGTAAACAGGGTCTATAACTCATACTGTAGTACGTGTTAGTCATCCTCTAGTCCAGGGGTAGACATTCCCTGCCACAATATTTCACATTTTGTTCACCACAAATGATCAGCTTTCTGTCTACCTGTTTGGTCAGATATGCTATGAACTGCACTGGATCAGAACTGATTGGAACTTGTGAACTATAACCACTGTGACTGAATGGTGTGGTGACCATGGTAGTCCCCTCTTCTGAGTTGGTCTGCCTCATGTCACAGTCGCCAGTTCATGGGCTTAAGTTAGCTAATACTGCTCTATGAAATTGAGTATCATAATGAAGTATAGTATCAGTAAAAGGTTTATATGACTCCTTGGCTCTCTATACCACCAAAACAGGTTATGCTATAGTAATAGAGCATTGAACCACGTGATGAACCTTTATGCATTCAAGTGGTTCTTTGAGTTGTCATGGTTGTATATGGATCATTCAACCGAACTGTTTTAGTTAGTCAGACTTTTAACTGACTTGGACTTTAGACTAAAATCCCTTTGCTTTGAGTGACCCAATACCTTTATTAAATAGTAACTAATATTACATAAATAATAATAAATTTATTGAAATAAATGCTTGAATATTCCATTAGTCACGATCAAAGCAATCACCAGACTACAACCTGTTTCGGCAGAGACAATCTTACAATTTAAAATACATGACTGGCAAACACAGACATGTCGTACAGACATAATCATAATATTTTTATTTACTTAATTGCAGAAAATGTGTGTTTCTATACTCACAGTTACACACCTATTTTTAGACTGCTTCAAAATGTGCTAATCTACCTGCTCAACATGTGGTCATGAGGGACAGGGATGCAGTCTCACTTCCTCTGTCACCACACTGGCAATGTTCTCAGTAATGTAAAGTGTTTTTCATGAATTTGTCATTTTTCAAAGTTTGGTGTTTGATACTGACAAAAGCTTTAGTAGTGGAGGTCTTACCAGTGGCGAACCTCTTCTTATTGAGTGACAGTCGGTAACCAGAGCCAACCAGGTCCATGTCCACACCAGAGAGAGTGCTGCCCTCGTTAAAGAACTGGACAGCCAGAGTGGCTGGGATTGAAGGACCGTCTGACAGATCAAACTTTGCCCTCAGAGATCCAGAACCTGAGAGACACACAGACAGACAGACAGACAGACAGACAGACAGACAGACACACACACACACACACACACACAGTATTACCTCTTTTTCACATAAATGAACCTTAATCACAAAGTTTTCATATAGGCCTACGGCAGGGTTGCCAAATGCACCTCCTACACCTACTAAATGTAGGCTACAAAGGTCTGTGCGGTGCTGTAGGCCAAACATCCAGCAGCCATCCTTTAGCTTATTTTTTTGATTAGTTTAGCAGATGACCAAATGTTGCTGCTATACCGATTTTTGTATACAAGATTGTTGCCAATATGAAGTACCGGAAAAATGCAATTCATGTGTTACGATTCCTGTCATAAGGCAGATGTACTACCGCTTAGTGCCGTTTTCGCCACTTAACCAAGGCTAAATAGATGGAATGGCCATTTGGCACAATGATGTTACGTAACAGTAGCCTTCTTCATACCTTCATTTTCAGACTTCTCAGAGATGTCCTGCAGCTTCCATAATGCTTTATTCTGATCTGCATTCCTGGTGGCAGAAAAAAGAAAACATTAAAAAGGCAATCAGCTCCCTGCTATTCCAGCATGAGCACAGCAAGTGATGTAGTGACAGACAGGACATGGTAATAGGGTCATTGTTGAGTTACCATACCGCTACATGTCCAGTTTATACTATTACTATCATGCACTCATTTGCATTATGTTAGTTTAGCTGACCTGCTGCTGCTGCTGTTACTACACTTCCACGGTATCTCTGTTCTCTAGATGATCCACTCCTGTCACTGTGGCTCCCAGTAATAATATTTTATTAATATTATATTTGATGTAGTGGTGTGCATTCCTCCCACTCACCAGATGGCGTTAGGGAGCGACTGCATGTTGGTAACGCCACCGTTAACTGGCACTAGGACCTGCACGCTGGAAAGTGGCCCAGGTGGCTGCATGGCCTCAGGATTGTAGCGGTAGTCAACACGCAGGTCAGTAGTGCTGGGCCCGCACTTCCAGTACACTGTGAGGTTCAGTGGTGTCGACTGAATTCCGTTTGAACACACCTATGATAATGAACATCAAGAGCACAACCTTCACGATAAATTTCTGGACCCATTTAATGTGATACAGACTGAATTTCCTTGTTTGAGTTCTCTGTAGGTGGTTAACACTGTTTCAAAGCTCATCATTCACGCTCCAGTCCAGTAGGTACACAACCAGTCAAAAGTTTAGACACACCCAACTAAATGGATGTAGTTGGTGATCTTAAAGACTCTACAGTCTTACACTTAACAGCTCCAACTGATGAGAGTCTGAAACAGTACATATCCTGATATACCACATATACTCTTGATGTACCACAGTATTATATTTCTCAATATCTCCACCTTTAATATATATTTAGTGGTGTAAAAACTTTGATCTCTTTTTCTGCACAGTGTAAAAGCTCTAGCTCTCCTTTCAGTTTAATGAATATTCATGATGGACAGACCAATAGAATTACTCCAAAAGTCCTTAGAAATAAACCTTGTTCTATCAGCCTCCACTGCAGGTTAAGAAAGCTGGTTCATCCTCCTGTAAAGCTCCATTTTGGAGGTGTTTAAGGTGGACTGTATAATTCCATGGCTGCTATTTTATGGTTTGGTGTCTTCACTTTTATTCTACAGTAAAGCATTAAGATAAACATAAGGAGAACCTGCTATGAGGAGCCGTAGTAGTGTATCCGTATGTGGAAACTAAGCTGCTTGTTTTAAAATCCTGTTTTTGTGATACATGTATTTAACCTACAGCAATTTAGCCAATTCCAAGGAGTTTTTCAGCCTGGACTACTTCTTGAATACCGGACAGCCAGTTTGGAAAATGGTCATTACGGCTGTTATTGGTATAAAAATCCACACTGCAAGCTGACATCAAAAAGAAAAAAATACAAACAAACAAACAAATAAAAAAATAAGTAAATAACTAAGATTTTGCCAGTTTAAGCAAGAAACGTTAGAGCTCCATGTTCTCTGGTCTTTGCTAGAGAACCTTACATAACACTGCTTTCTCATCAGGTACTTATGGATGACTGGAAAATTAGTTCCTGTAACAGCAAAAGGTCTGACTAATGCTTGGCTAATACAGGATCATCTAAACACACTAGCCAATTATCTTCTCAGGTTATCCTGTGGTGCGGGGTGTTTATAGTCCAATGTTCCATTTTTGGAAATCAAATTCTTGACAAATGACACTACTGGAGTCTGATTCAGTTTTGACTATCCTCAAGTATGCTGGCAGACGTTACAGTGACAAATTTGTTCATATCAGTCAGGCGCCACTTTCTACAGAAATAGTTGTGCTATCTATGAGGATTATAGCAACAGCAGTACAGGGGTATGGTACACACCTGGTACTTGAGGATGTCCACATTGTAGTACGAGGACACGGGGTTCTGCTCCGAGCTTTTCCTGAGATACGCTGTCAGTGCAGGCATGTTCAGCCAGAAGTCCCTGGTGTTAGTGTCGCTCTGGGAAGAGTCGCTGCAGAAGACACACATGCATACACTCAATAATTCATGGCTGCTGTTGGCTGCAGCACCAAACGACAGACCCTCTCCCAGACACCCTCCTAATGAATTATATTAAAATAGAATTCCCTCCAGATTCAAACAGCCATGTCTGGACTCTATTAGCATACAAAGAGAGAGAGAGAGAGATAGACAGAGATACAGAGAGAGAAAGAGAGAGAGTGACAGACAGACAGACAGACAGACAGACAGATAGAGAGAGAGAGAGAGAGAGAGAGAGAGAGAGATAGATAGATAGATAGATAGAGAGAGAGAGAAAGAAAGAGAGAGACAGAGAAAGAGAGAGCTAGAGAGAGAGAGAGAGAGAGAGATCTTCTCCTTCTCATCTCCTCATCTCCTTCTGAGGGAATGGCATTTACTCCTCTAACAGAACCTGAAACATGATTAATCGATGATTAACAGATCAACCAACAAACATTCATTTTAAGTTCATTTCATTTCCAATAAAGAGTTGTTTCATTTAACTTGAGGATGACCTCTGAACTCTATGCATGAGGGCACAAGTGTGCAAAGTGTTTCGTTAACTATATTTATATATATATGTGTGTGTGTGTGTGTGTGTGTGTGTGTGTGTGTGTGTGTGTGTGTGTGTGTGTGTGTGCCCAGTGTGGTCCGAACCGACAAAAGGACGACTGTGGCACCATAATTTTAGTTATGTTTTAAGTTAGTTATGAAATGTGTTCCAACACACCCTGCTCCAATGGGCCTGTGTAGCCGGACACCGGTCCGTATACCTGTGCTAATCCATGTCCACCGGGTGGCTTGCAAACATTGGAACTGGATTGTGAAGCAAAGGTGACCTGGTTTCATGAATCCTGTTTTATTTTACAGTATGTGTCTTGCCAGGTACAACAGGGGAAGCAATGACACCAAGATGAAGACAAGAAGGCAACCAGAAGCCAGTGGTGCTCTGGGCAACGTTCTACTGGGAAACCCCAGGCCTGGGCATTTAAAGGGCAGTGGCTCCAAGGATTTAAAGGATCTGCTATTAGCATCTTGGAGCCAGATACCACAGGGTACCCTCAGGGGTCAAGTTCATGCCTCGGTGGATCAGAGCTGTTTTTGCGGCACACAAAAGGCAAGTGGCCAGAATGTTTTGGCTCATCGGCGTACTCTAAATAAAAGTGACTGTTTCAGTGAAAGTGTTTGTAGTCTCTTCCTATTGTTGAAGAGGACGTGTTGGAGGAGGTTAGGGGAAAACCAGACATGACTGATTACTGTGGTTAAGAATGCAATAGCAGTGTCAACGGCTGGCCTAGACACGGTCCCATTTGCTTGTTAATAAAAGGTCCAGTTTTGGGGGAATACCCTCTAGTAGGTTGGCTATACCTTCACAAACATAGCTTTACCTGTGCAAGAGATGCTGGTTTGGTAGGATTTGCTCCAGTTTGCTGGTGTTTCTCAGTTTAAAGCTGAGCACTGCTGGGGAGGGGCTGGACGTGAAGATCTTGATGATGCCGCTGGGGAAGGACAGCGTCATATCTCCAGTAATCTTCACTATACACCTAAAACACATGCAGAGGGACACTCAAACCTGTACTAGATCCAAACATAGTAAGCTGTAAAGGTTTTATGACACAGTGCCAGAAGAACATTGATGCCAATTTGAAACTTGAAATACTAGGTGTTTAATTACAATAGTGCAGCTTGATTTTAAAAATGGTCTGTCCCGTCAAATAATATGGAAACAGTGGTCTGTGGCTTCAAATGTCCCTTCCTATCAAAGTTGCTGATTCTTGGCAATGACACTGGCTAACACTGCATGAAAGGGCCAAAGATATACACACCAACACCCAGCACGAGGGAATCAGAGTGCTTTATTTACACATTGCACCAAATAAACCACAACGCAACTTAAATGCGAGGCTTACTCAGCCTTCAGATTCCTTCCTCTAGACTCACTGTCTCTCTCCAGCGTTCACCCTGCAGGCCAGCGTCCTCGCCCTCAGCGAGCCTGTTTTTAAGGAGTCTGTGCTGTGCGAGACGGAAAGATGGCGACCCCACCTCTCACCCGCCACATCATGTGTATGTATGTGTGTGTGTGTGTGTGTGTGTGTGTGTGTGTG
>CM067496.1:18006501-18038186 GCA_034552555.1 Semaprochilodus insignis
CTGAATGTCTGCAATCGTGGCTGTTGGGTCAGTCAGGTACAGTGATAAGGCCCATCCTTGCTTATGTCACATGTGTGGTCGAGCGTGAAACTTGCATCATTCGCATGTCTTACAATGTCAAACCTACCCACCAAGTTTCATTCCTGTTGGTTCATTCCTTCTGGGTGCAGCTATTATTTGGACAATGAGTGTATTACTGGTGAATGGCCTACATCCCTATTGGAAACAAATGAAACTTCAACCAAGCAGCTCTTTAATTCAACAGGTAAGAGTTCTAAGAGCCAAAAGCACTAGCTTTTGCGAGCATCGTTCTACTTTCCCCCTGTACCTCAAACAGCTGAAACTGCATGAACACTTTTAGGTGGGATTCGGGAAATTCCGAGCTCCCAGCTGTCATGACGGCGGCTTGAACTGGATGGAAACGCTCCACCAAACTTCCATGCGAGTCAGCTTTTAGAAGGAGCCTCAGATATAAACTAAACCTCCTGCACCAAAACATCAAATATCCACCAAAACACTCCCCACTCCTTTCACAATCCATCACACTGCGGCGGAGGCTGCACCCTCACTCTGGTCATACTGAGCATATGGAGAATCTGGCAACGCTACTCATGCGTGCTCCTTCGCAGTGATTTAACGTGCCCACAGATCTCTCGGAAATAAACAGCCTTTCTATGACATAAGAGAACCTCTGCGC
This sequence comes from Semaprochilodus insignis, assembly GCA_034552555.1. Classification (NCBI taxonomy): domain Eukaryota; kingdom Metazoa; phylum Chordata; class Actinopteri; order Characiformes; family Prochilodontidae; genus Semaprochilodus; species Semaprochilodus insignis. The sequence goes on from CM067496.1 coordinate 18,007,199, forward strand.
TAGTTGTCCTTTGCCCTATACGCCTGATGATAACGACGCTCTGCAGGAACCGGCCACAACTAGACAGAGATAAACGGAGGGGAATGTTTACAGAGCACCAGTTCTGCACATTTCAAAGCCTTCCCAGACGTATTAGTCTCTGCAAAGGAAAACGAAACTCTAAACAAGCAGACGTTAACTTCCTACAGACGGACAACGGAGAAAGTGGCCAGAAGCCATTTCCATTGGTGCACTTTCAGCAACAACAACAACAGCAACAACAACAGGAGGAACAGAACATCATGGTGTCTATCAGTAACATACCTCCTGCTCGTTTTTGTGATTACTGTCTTTAAATGGAGCGGAGTTCCTGCAGAATGTCTGAAATGATGGAGTGCTTTTCTTTAAAACACCCTTTTCAGACACACACACACACACACACACACACATCCAGCAACACACAACCAACCAAACACACACCTGCTTACCCAATCCACACACCCACCCACCGACGCATCAACACACACACACACGCACGCAAGCCTACCAACACACACACACACACACACACACACACACACGTCTTATTCATGAGGTCATCCATAGAGTTCCGACACACCAACACACACTTATACAGGTGTGGGCGTTCACAAGCCATCCCCTGAAGTAACACCACCTCATAATCAATCTACACACTGATATCACATGACTGATGGAACGTCAGTGTGTACAAAAGTAACGGAAAAACCGGCTCCATTTGGGCCTATTACAAAAACGAGAGAGAGAGAGAGAGAGAGAGAGAGAAGCAGGGGGACAGAGACAGAGACAGAGGTGTGTGCGTGTGTGAAAGAGTAAAAGGGAGGTGTGAGAAAGTGTGTGTGAGAGAATTCAGAGGTGCTGAGGGAGACCTGCTTGCACGAACCCACACAAACGCGCGCACACTCTGAGCTCTAATTCAAAGATGATGTTCTACGTCTTTTCAGGCCGCTTGGCTGGGCCGGGCTCATGTATTTAATATGAGCTGACGCAGGACGCTGCTCACTACACGCACACAAGATGCAGCCAACTCCACAGACTCCGAAGTCTTCCTTTACCGTGTCTGCGCCGGTGGATACAGAGAACGAAACAAACAAACAAACCAGCTGAATCAAATGCGGTAGAGACGCTGGAGTGTTTAAACACTGTGTCCCCTCACTGTCCACTCTATTAGACACTCCTACCTGGGGATTTCTGATGCATAATATGATTACCAATTAACCTGCGATTGTATTCTATAAGCTTCTACAAAGGCATGTGGCATTTTATGGCTTAGCAGAACAGCAGATACTTTTTCCGGCTCGAGGCCGGAATGCTTAAGACAGTGCGCCAGCCAGCCAGGTATTTCTGGTCGTGAGGTCACGTCACACCCAGGTATGTTTGCTTCTGATTAGTCAAATCTATCTAAATTCAGCTCACAGGTTCCATGTTATTTGCTTATGTTTCCCTACCTACAATGCATCAACGTCACTGATAACAGAAGATAGAAATTGTAGCTCTTGTAATTTGGAAATCGCGCTCTTTTAAATTGTGATTTCAATATAAAAGCGATTCATCTTTCAGCTCTAGTCCTGCGTGGTCACAGGACGCTGCTGACTGGATAGTTTTGATTGGTGGATGATTCTCAGTCCAGCAGTGACACTGAGGCGTCCAGCAGCATTGCTGTGTCTGATCAACTCACACCAGCACAACACACACTAACACACCCCCACCATGTCAGTGTCACTGCAGTGCTGAGAATGATCCACCACCCACATAATACCTGCTCTGTGGGGGTCCTGACCATTGGAGAACAGGATAACAACAGGGTAAAGCTCATCAGCTGCAGCATTGTATTGGTCATCCTCTAGCTCTTCATCGGTGGACACAGCACGCTGCCCACAGGACGCTGCCCACAGGACATTGTTGGCTGGATCGTTTTGTTTGGTGGACGATTCTCAGTCCAGCACTGACACTGAGGTGTCCAACAGCACTGCTGTATCTGATCCACTCACACCAGCACAACACACACTAACACACCACCACCACATCAGTGTCATTGAACTAGAATGTAATTAGGTTTCTGCCCTCTCCTGTAAAGTCACCATTTCGGTCGTGTTATAGACAATGCTGCTGCGTCCATAGCGCACTATATAATGCTGATACCTTAAAGGCAGCAAGGCTTTTATCCACTTTACTCTCAGATGAGCATCCAGGGAACGTACCAGATGTACCAGACAAGCAGGTAGAAGGCTAGATGGATAGTGCTGCTTCTATTTACGTTGCTTCTTTTGTTTGCTGCCAAACATCGATTCTTGCTCAAAGCAGCCAGCGGTGGTCACTTGCCAACGGCTTCAGCCATCACTCCATTTATTCTTCCTTTTAAAGCCTTCTTCTCCCTGAGGGCAACTTATTAAACTTGTTTGGTTTTATTTTCCAGAAACAGTCATAACTCCTTTTTAATCAACCTTTTCCAGTCTTTCTTTATCCCATAGAGTTAAACAGGCTGTTGTTGTTTAAGACTGTTGTTTAAGTCTTTAAGACTGACAGATGCAAATGAGCTCTGTCTAGATTGGCTGGCGTGTACTGTGCCTTATGCAAAAAGCAGTTCAGGTTAAAATGCTTATGATGATGTCATCGTGAATGGGCAGGTCCTATTTGCTGCATACTGAATAGGCATAGACATGCACACATCACAAAGTGACATCACAAAACCAGCCAGTTTCAAACTGGCTGATGTTGCAGCCTATGGTCCGCATGGGCCAGGGGGAGCGAATGGTAGGCTTGGAAACTCTGACCATGTTTGCGTCCTACATCAAAACCCTATATGGGTCATTTAAGCAAATTAATGCAATGATCTAATCAACGCCTTCATTTGCTACAATGGTTGTTGTACAAAGTGCTACATAAATTAAACCATTTATATATTTAATTGATTTTAACTGAAAAGATTTGGCCTTATTTTTACCATTTAGGCCAGGATGGGATAAATGTGCAGTTTCTGGCTCATGCTTGGCCTCTAGTGGCTCAAATCTGCCAAAAACAGGAGAACATGGCTGCAGCTGTAGGAAGGAGTAACACTTTAATTCTGGCCGTATTTCAGCTGATGTAGAAGTAACACAGTGATCAATCTTGCTGTTCCGTTTAGCAGCGAGTTAGAGCCTTCGAGTCCTGGCCTCCGGTCAGCAAAGCCTCATCAGGCTCAACAATAAATCACAGCGTGTTAACAGAGACTCTCTTAAGCAATCAAAGATCTCACTTTTCACGTAATGCAGCCAAGACGTTTTCACAGGCCTATTAATAAGAGTCGGCAACACACATAAGGGCTGAGCAGCATGGCCAAAAATCTTAGCGCAAATTAGTTTCCCCCCCATTATTATTATTATTATTATATGGCTTTTCCTAATGCTCAAGCCCAGGAGAAGAAAAGGTACATTAAAGTGTACTTAATTTAAGTATACTTAGTATACTTCACTGCACTCATGATTAATTTCATATACGATGTACTTAGTATACTTAATATAATCTTTAGTGCTATTAAAATATACTTAAATAGAACTAATTGTACTTAACTGTCCTATTTTGAGACACACAAAATACCTAGAAATTAGTATACTTATATCAAGTACAATGAAGTACTCATGAGGCAAAATGTATTATAATTAGTACATACATTTAAAATTAATAATAATTACATATTTATTATTTAATAATTATACACACACACACACACACACTTTAAGCACATTGTTTTGTCTGTTAAACGCAAGTGCAATATGTTTTATATATATTTATTTTATATATGCGTGTATGTATATATACATATATTATATATAGACACATACACACACACACACACACACACACACACACACACATTTCTACAAATATTACAAATACAAATATTACAAATGTAATATTCACAAACACATTTCCCCCTGTAGTACTTCAGTGTACTTAATTTAAGTATACAAATTTGCACTTCCTGGGAAAATATATTAAGTATATTTTAAGTATACTTTAATATGTTCTTAAGTATATTTAAGTGAATCTTATTGGTGTCTCAAAATAGTACACTTAAGTACAGTTAGTTCTATTTAAGTATATTTTAATTCACTACTCACTAATGATTATATTCAGCATACTAAGTACATAGTTAGTATATTGAAAACGGCACAGTTTCAGGACATTAATCATGAAGGAAGTAATGTAAGGAAGTATACTAAGTATATTATATTAAGTATACTTCAGGATATTTTTTTCCTGGATATATATATTGCACAAAAACACAATAATGTGCTTGAAATGTACTTGCTAATATTAAAGTACATTTCTAGTATAATAAAATATATTTAATTTTACCTGGGAGTTTAAGACTGAGTAGCAATTACAACTCTAAAGGACATTAACGGCTTCATCTGGTTATGTCCGCCTTTGTTCCTCTAGAGTGGTTCTCAAACCTGTCCTCAAGGACACCAAGACAGTCAGCATACTCCGCGCACATGTTGTGAGTTTGGTCATGGTGGCAAAAACTGCTCTAGAGACCTTTCTCTGAACCAGTTTAGAATAAGGTTATCCTTGTAAAGGCTTACAACGCATTATAAATGATTATTAAATAGGTCATAAACACCTTTAAACCATTAATATTTTTTAACATTCTTACTTTGAATGTTTTAATTAGTTATTATTAGTTTTATAGTTTACAGTTTTATAGTTTTTAGTATTATAATTAGTTTAGCTTATAAACCTTTTTATTTTTACTTTTATTTAAAATTTTAAGTTTGCCTTTGTTGAAACCTTATCATTCTTATTTCATTTTAGTCTTATATTATTCTAACTTTTAGGTTTTACTCTAATTTTTCATTCATTCATTGGTTTATTATCTTGGTTTTATTTAGTTTCCCTTTCTTGATAAAACTGTATTTATTTTTTCTTTGCTTCCTTTATCTTGTTTGAATTTATTGTTAAATTATTTACGTAGTCATTTTCATTTTAATTCAACCAGATTAAATTCCATTTGAATTTCTTTTTTCAATCCCTTTAAGATGCAAATGCTTGGCTTCATTAAAAAAAAAAAAAAAAGATTCATGAACATCTAAATGGTCGGTCATTGTATCAACCTATGAATACCATATCTGTGTGTTTCTCTTAGGGATCACTTGCCCTGTTGAGGCGTTTGACACACGTGGCACATGCGATCGGTGATGGTTCTGTACCTTTTTATGTGCCTTGGCCTGTTCGTCCACATATTTCTGCACTTCCTTGATGAGCTCTTGCAGCTTGCGCACCAGCTCCATGTGACAGGCAGCCAGTTTTTCTGTTGACACTTTAAACACGTCCCATACTGGAGCAAACGTCCTGCAGAGAGGTGACACATTAAAACCTTAAGGAGATTCAGGACCATCCACACACCAAACATAATACCACAGCAACTGTAGCACCTTAGTAGTAATAATAATAATAATAATAATAATAATAATAATAATGCCCTAGTGCTATAGTAAATGATCATCAAGACCACCTCCCTGTATCTACACTCACTGCCCATCTCATCAGCTCCACTGACCATATGGGAGCACTCTGCAGTTCTACAGTTACAGACTGTAGTCCATCTGTTTCTCTGTATACTTTATTACCCTGTTCTTCAATGGTCAGGACCCCCACAGGACCACCAGAGAGCAGGTACTGTGTGGGTGGTGGATCGTTCTCAGCACTGCAGTGACACTGTCGTGGTGGTGGTGTGTTAGTGTGTGTTGTGCTGGTCTGAGTGGATCAGACACAGCAGTGCTGCTGGAGTGTTTAAACACTGTGTCCACTCACTGTCCACTCTATTAGACACTCCTACCTTGCTGGTCCACCTTGTAGATGTACAGTCAGAGACGATAGCTCATCTGCTGCTGCACAGTGCAGTGTTGGTCATCCTCTAGTCCTTCAACACTGCCCACAGGACGCTGCCCACAGGATAGTTTTGGCTGGTGGAAGATTCTCAGTCCAGCAGTGACACTGAGGTGTCCAGCAGCACCGCTGTGTCTGATCCACTCACACCAGCACAACACACACTAACACACCACCACCACGTCAGTGTCACTGCAGTGCTGAGAATGATCCACCACCCACATAATACCTGCTCTGCGGTGGTCCTGTGGGGGTCCTGACCATTGAAGAACATCGTAATAAAGTATACAGAGAAACAGATGGACTACAGTCTGTAACTGTACAACTACAGAGTGCTCCTATGTGGTCAGTGGAGCTGATAATATGAACAAGGTGTAGATACAAGGTACCTAATGAAGTGACCGGTGAGCATAATTTGAAATCACTGTAAATGTAAACATTTTGATAAGTGAATGAGTTTCCAACTCCAGCTCTACATAACGTATCATTTGTGTTCTCTATGTTTTTTGTAATGCTTTATTTACATATTTTATATTTTATTGCAACACATTGTTCGCTACGTACAGATATATGCAAACATTTGAAAATCTTTGGCAAATGACATTAATTTGTGAAAATAGCTTGACTCATCTTCTACAGGCACGCAGCACATGTAAATATGGCAATGTTTGCAGATTTTAATACACAGTTTCTATTTATTTGTTGAGTTTAAAATATATGGGTAGAAAATGAAATCATGCAATATAAAATTAATAATTTTAACTTTAAATTTAATAACTGTGCATTGAATTTGCAGAGGTGTGTTCTCTGCAGAGGACGCGTGGTGTATTTTAACTTAACAAAATTCATCGAAGAAATCCGTCCCGGGACACCGCAGTGGTAGCAAATGACAATGGTAGCATATGTTTATATGTCTTTTTTTTTCATTACTTACTTTTAAGATGACCATTTTATGTATTGATTTTTATTTTTTTAAAACATTACAAATATTAGAAACAAAAATAAATAAAAAAGATTACTTGAATAATAAGGGTGAAAATGCTAGCTACACACACACACAGACACACACACAGACACACACACAGACACACACACAGACACACACACAGACACACACACAGACACACACACAGACACACACAGACACACACACTTACCCTAACTGTGAGAAGTTGCTGGCAGATTTGGCCAGTTTGGTCATGGATCTGGAGTACGTCTCCTCGATGGTAGACCTGCAGACACAGCAAACACACCAGCTGAAATCTTTCAGATCCTCCGGGCTGAATCTACAGAACATAGACTCTAAAGGAGACACGCAGCAATGCAGACGTCTACGGAAACATCTGATGGGAGAAATAAGACAGTGTTGCTGCAGCATGATACTGTAAAACACTCAAAGCATTGCTCCAAAGTTGCATGTGTGCACACGGACGGACACACACACGCGTCTGTGCCATGCTTCATGACAATAACAGGACCCAAATGCTGGTTTAGCAGTGCAGAGAAGGAGTGAATAATTCATCTGTCGTTTGTTGTGGATGGAATGAGACTGACAGTGAGCACTGCAGTGGAGCAGCACCCATACAAAGACACTGGGGCAAAAACAACAGGATCACACATGCACTGTTGGGGGTGGAGGGTGCAAAGCTATCTTGGCTCATAAGGGTCAGCGACAAAGCACAAGCGCGCACATACAGACGAATGGCCAATGACGACATTCATCAGTGTTGTCCTCAATGACATCACCTTCCGTCACAATGCGCTTTTCTGTAGCCCTGATTCATTAAGGTGGAGTAAATAACACCACAGACTTTCAGTGTCCTCACTGGCGTACCGAGTCCTCTGCTCCGGACTGACGGTAAACAAGTAAAGATCTCAGCGCAAATGATGAAGATCAGCGTCGGTGCATGACACCAAGCACCAGCCCACCAGCACCTCATTTACATATCATTTACATAAAGACACCTTAATTCATGCAGACGTTTCAGCTGGGGGACTAGGGAAAGTACTGATTATAGTTTTGGTTAGTTAACTACAAATGAAGCCATCTTTCAGGGTGTTCCACTATCACATGTGAGAACCACAACATCTGCACTAATTAATGATGCTACTTCAGGCAGATGTAATGTATGCTCATTTGATAAAGTTTTAATGTGCCTACTAAAAATAATGCTTTGTCGTTTGGTGAAAATTATGTACTATTTATTATTTATGTACTATTAAATTAATACATACATATATATTATACAAATACACACACACACAATATATTACATATAAGTACATACACACACACACACACACACACACACACACACACACACACATATATACAAACACACGTTTTTCATTGGACAGCAATGATATATACAATTTATATAACAATTCATTTATGTAATGTTGCAATTTGCACACTACACTCTCAAATTGCGATTTCAATATGAAGAAAAAATAATCATCTTGCTTAATAGACACTGTTAAATGCATGTGCATGTTTTCTCTACATGGGGTCATGCGGTCAGTACAAAGCCAGTCAAATCGCATACACAGTTGTATGTAAAAGCTTGGGAACCCCAGTCAAACAACACGTTTTGTTGATTTTCTAAGTGCGGTTAATTTATCCTCTACAGAGAACAAACTACTACACATGTTTACACACAATCACTGATCATCTGCTGACTTTAATATACTCAAATACACAGGAATAAAACCCAACATGTGGCCTGTGCAAAGTTTATGGCACAGTTCATCCCAAATCTCACAACTGCTTGGACACGATTATGAATTTGTTTCATTCTTCTAAGAAAGAACATAAACTCAGCATCAAAAGAATAGCGGCACAAACAGCTGCACCCAAAAGAAATCCACCGACAGGAATGAAACTTGGTCGGTAGGTTTGACATCATGAGACATGCAAATGTTCAAGTTTCATGCTCCGCTGCACATGTGACATGAGCAAGGACGGGCCTTATTGCTGTACCTGACTGACCCAACAGCCACGATTACAGACATTCAGTGAGCAGTGATGCCCTCCATGAGTCATCCTGTTAGTGCAAGCGGTGGAGACGACCAACGAATCCATGTGTGGAGGCACCGTGGTCAGCACCAACATGAAAGTTTTTTTTTGTCACACGTCACACTCTATCTAGAAGGACTGGTGTCACTCCACCTCCACCCCTACTGCACCATCTACAGGAACTGTGTGAGAATATTCAAGCTGCATGGGATGGATTATCACAGGACACCATTAGGAACCTCTACAACTCCATGCCGAAATGTCTGGCCACACTGAGAGACACTACTTCTATATTGCCCATATCAGTCTAAATTTATCATCATTTATTGTTCCTGGTAACCTTTATCTTCTTTCCCAATAGCGCTGGAGTCCCACACTCCCTTCTGGGTGCAGCTATTCTTTTGATGATGAGTGTATTTACATTTTTTTATTCCTTTTATTTTGTGTATTTTCACAAAATAGCCTGAGAATTTTTAAAACATTTACTCATACTTTAAAACACACATACAAACTAACATTCAAGATCAATGCTTTCATTCTAACAGCCCTGAATACTGCATCACAGCCCACAAGGGGGAGCCAGAAATCCTGATTGAGTTAATGCACACATAGTAAAACAGCCATCCAAAAAAACCACCACAAACAGCATACACATAAACATAACGCCAGAAATCATGGAACAGCAACATCATGAGTCACTGGAGCACAGCCCCGTCTGGAAAATTCGCTGTCAGGGCGCCAGATGTTTTTTCTAGGTGGGCCGCGGCTGATTGATTGGTCAGCTCTGGATGACTTCAAGCATACTTCGGCTCCATTTGGATGCCTTTCTCAGAACACCTTCGGAACGCTCTCCTCTCTTTCTTCTGAGTTATGCCTTTGTGTGGAGCAGGTGGAATTCCTGCACAGCTCCAGAACTCCACTTTCAATCAGGTGGGAACGTTAAATCACAGCAGGAGGAAAACACAGGCTGGAATGTGTCAGAGGAGACTGGGTCAACTGTTAAATGGCATCCGGTGAAGCGTTGAAGATGCTGATGGGTATGTGGCCATTTCAGGGTCAAATGTCTTCATTTTCAGTCACGCAGTGAGACGTTCACTCTTAAAGCAGACCAGGGTGCCATCTTGTGGCAGACACGATGTTCTTATTTATGAGGTGAGGCCAATCGTTCTCTGAGTAGAGAGTTTAGGATCATTTTTAGGGCCATCTTTTGCGCCATTTGTGCTGCACACATAGGAATTTGTCACCCACACACACACACAAACACACACTTCAGTGAATACACACAATAGGGGCAGTGGGCAGCCCTATCCACGGCACTCAGGAAGCAGTTGGGGGTTAGTTGCCTTGCTCAAGGGTACTTCAATCGTTACTGTCGGCTCAGGCTATCGAACCAGCCACCCTGTGGTCACAAGGCTGGTTCCCGAACCTCCAGCCCACGACTGCCCCAAGTCACACTCACAGTTACTGACTGAGAGAATTCCTGACTCAGCGAGAGGAGCCATCCAGTGCTTCTGGAAGGTTCATTTTGGCCTGATTTTGGAGGAGGACGTGAAAGGCCAAGCAGAAGACTGCACAGCGTGGGATACTGAACTATGTACATATAGTATAAGACTGGCCACGGCACAACGAACCAGCATATCTCAGATACCACAAGAGATCAGAATCTCATACCACCGTGCCAGCGAGAAGCATGAAGCCTTTCGCTTCATGACACGCCTTTGTGAAGCCTAAAAATAAGCACCCATGATGCGTGCATGAGATTATCAGTGGCAGACACAGTTAAGAAAATGATCATGTGATTAGCACAGTCTTAAACGGTCCACTCATCCGTTCATGCGTCCATTAATCTGTCTGTCCTTGTCTCGCTCGCTAGCTCGCTGTCTCTCATACAGTGGAGTCCAAAGTGATTCGACTTTTTCTTCAAAGTCCACCACACAAAACAGTGTCCTGGGGGCAGCGTCCTGGGAGCAGCGTCCTGTGACCACTGATGAAGGACTAGAGGATGACCAACACTGCACTGTGCAGCAGAAGATGAGCTATCTTCGCTGACTGTACATCAACAAGGTGAACCAGCAAGGTACTTGTGTTGGGTAGCGTAGCACTGAGCAGTTAGGGGTGTGGAATGGTCATCTTGTGGTCTCTTGGCCACAGATGGCTTGTGAACTCCTCATTATCAGGTCAGGGCTTAAACAGTTGCCATATTTATCCATATTTATCCATATTTAGGCTTCTAACACACAAACATGCATACATACATGTCTAATTTTACCCAAAATTGCATTTTCTGTAATATTTAACAATTCAGAGTCAGACCTATTCTGGAACTGTGCTGTGGACTGAAGGAGTGAAAACCGGAACTCTTTGGCCACAACAGGCTTATTTCACACTGGTCATCATTTCCCCTGTATGAGAATGTGGCTTGGCTGGGAGGAACTGCGCAGAGCAGCAGGGCTTAAATGAAGCAGCTGAAGTGATGGTGACAATTCCGTGTACCAGGCCAGAATGTGAGCTAACCCAGAAACCAGTCACCAGTGGATTCCCACAGGTGATAAACAGAGGTAACAATGTTAGTTTATCAGGTAAATACCCTCCAAAAACTTTGGTTATATTTTACATACTGATAAGCAAATGATCTGGCTCATGTCTGATGACCATCACCTCTGGATGTGTTAGACAGTCCTTCTGGTCTTCGGCTGACAGCATGTAAACAAAGGCTGCACACTTCCCTTTTATCAGGTCGCTCTAGTCAGTAAAATCAGCCGCCAGTGTTGCAGGACTTGGAAAAGGGTTTGGAGCTCTGTTGTGGTACCTGTAATGGAGGCTGAAAGATGTGCTGTTGCTATGCTTAACAACTTTTGGAGGTTATTATCAGGGTAGGCTAATGCTAGGTTTGCTAAATTAGACCCTTTTGGAGGTTATTATCAGGGTAGGCTAATGGTAGGTTTGCTAAATTACACCCTTTTGGAAGTTATCAGGGTAGGCTAATGCTACCCTGACACTTTTGGAGGTTATTATCAGGGTAGGCTAATGCTAGGTTTGCTAAATTAGATACTTTTGGAGGTTATTATCAGGGTAAGCTAATGCTATGTTGCTAAATTAGACCCTTTTGGAGGTTATTATCAGGGTAGGCTAATGCTAGGTTTGCTAAATCACATCTTTTTGGAGGTTATTATCAGGGTAAACTAATGCTATGTTTGCTAAATTAGACATCATCAGGGTAAGCTAATACTATGTTTGCTAAATTAGACCCTTTTGGAGGTTATTATCAGGGTAGGCTAATGCAATGTTTGCTAAATTAGACCCTTTTGGAGGTCATTATAAGGGTAGGCTAATACTATGTTTGCTAAATTAGACACTGTAGTTTTGGTCATGACATTGTTAGATTAGCTAGCGTTAGCTCATGATACGTTGTCTGAAAACACAGTTCTACATCTCAGTTCTACATCTCTATTTGTCTTGGAAAATACAAGCCATGATCACATTCTAGTCGATAAGATGTATAGCCTAGTACACAACAATATTCCATACTAGCAACAAACCCACATCCAAGTTTTCAGCTTCATTTAAACATCTCAGTGCTGCTCTTACTACGCTTACAATATTATCATACCACAGCCTCATTTTCACACAGGAAATATTCAAAATAGTGCTAGCAAATGACGAAAGGAAGTCCCAGCCATGCAGTAGGAAATGTGCCATGTGACCTGTGCAAAATTTTATTATTTTCTTTTTTTAACCAGTATGTTAAATTCATCAAATAAAGAGAAATTGGGCATTAAAATGCACAAAAGTGTGTTCCCTCTAGAGGATGTGTAACTTATTTACACTTAAAAAAAATCAACAAATCATGTCACTGGATCTGGGGCGCCCAAACTTTTATATTTGACCGCATACACATCCACCCACAACTGCAAAATTAAATACTCTCATCATTAAAAGAACAGTTGCACAAATAGCTGCACCCAGAAGGAATCAACCGATAGGAGTGAAACTTGGTGGGTAGGTTTGAGATCGTGAGACATGCCAATGATTCAAATTTCCCAGCCGGGCATGTGAAGTAAGCAAGGACGGGTCTTATCGCTGTACCTGACTGACCCAACAGCCACAATTGCTGACATTCAGCGAGCAGTGATGCCCTCCATGAGTCATCCTGTTAGTGCTAGCACCACTGGCAGACGGCTGCACCACGCTACATGCACGCAGACCATTACGATGACTGTCCTTAACACCACGTCAACATCACCAAAGACTGCAATGGTGTTGTGCCAGACTGTCATGGAGTGACTCAGAATGGCAGCGAGTCATCTTCAGTGACGAGTTCCTCTTTTGTCTTGGTGGAGACGACCATCCGTGTGTGGAGGCACCGTGGTCAGCACCAAGACGAATGGTTTGTTATCACGTGTCATACGTCCAGAAGGTCTGGTGTCACTCCACCTCCACCCCTACCGCACAATCTGCAGGAACTGTGTGAGAATATTCAAGCTGCATGGGATGGATTATCACAGGACACCATTAGGAACCTCTACAACTCCATGCTGAGACATCTGGCATGTTGGGTTAGCAAACATGGCGGCCCAACGACTTACTGAGAGACACTACTTCTGTATGTGTAGCTCAATAAATATCCATATCAGTCTAAATTTATCATCATTTATTGTTCCTGGTAACCTTTAACTTCCTTCCCAATAGCACTGCCATCCCACACGTCCTTCTGGGTGCAGCTGTTCTTTTGATGATGAGTGTATTTTGTCAATTTACAAACTCACCTTTCTCTAATGAAATCCGCGAGCTCCTTGCTGGATATCTGGCCATGTTTCATGTTATGGTACAGTACGTCGAAGCCATTGTTTTTTTCACCCTACAAGAAAGACAAAACAACAGCGACTGTTAATCCAAGTGACGCTGTAGAACAATCGAACACTAAACACAGCTGAACACAACAAAGCATTGCTCCACTCCATCACCATGCTAGCCGTCTCCATCAGCGCTCTCATGGCCTGAATGGCAGCTAAATGGCTCCTCAGTACTCGCTGGTCCACCATATTCATCCTCGCCATTATTCAGCTTTTGTCTGGTTCAGTCAAACTTACGACTGGAGCAAACTAAAACACTGCGAGCTGTACGCTGTAGCACCTTGCGACAGTAACTGTGGCTACAATGTTTGCAGTGTCCAGTATCAGGACAGTTTAAAAATGTAAGAGGTGAGCTCATTCATAATGAATGCTTCAGTATTCTTCAAGCAATAGCCCACTTAGGTATTTCAGTACAGCAGAAATGAACATCAAAGGCTTCAAAGTTTGGGGAAAGTGCTGCGTTCATGTCCAGCTGTTTGTTTATCACTGGTTAAAGTCAGGTTTGGGAATTGAGCTGCGGAAGTGCAGTATTATATTGTACTCCATACACTCTGGAATATATTACAGGCAACATTTAAAGTCGAGGTGAACACAAGAGTACAGAGCCTACTGTGATCTAATATTTCAATCAATCAATCCTAAAATATAGCTCATTCTAGATTATTACCATACAGGAGTACTCTGTAGTTCTACAGGTACAGACTGTAGTCCATCTGTTGCTCTGTATACTTTACTACCCTGTTCTTAAATGGTCAGGACCCCCACAGGACCACCACAGGACCACCACAGAGCAGGTATTATGTGGGTGGTTCTCAGTCCGGCAGTAACACTGAGGTGTCCAGCAGCACTGCTGTGTCTGATCCACTCACACCAGCACACACACACTAACACCACCACCACGTCAGTGTCACTGCAGTGCTGAGAATGATCCACCACCCACATAATACCTGCTCTGTGGTGGTCCTGTGGGGGTCCTGACCATTGAAGAACAGGGTAATAAAGTATACAGAGAAACAGATGGACTACAGTCTGTACCTGTAGAACTACAGAGTGCTCCTATATGGTAATAATCTAACACGCTTTATTTTATAAGTGAGTGATTGATTATATATATGTATATACAGGGGTTGGACAATGAAACTGAAACACCTGGTTTTAGACCACAATCATTTATTAGCATGGTGTAGGGCCTCCTCCTCCTTTTGCGGCCAATACAGCGTCAGTTCGTCTTGGGAATGACATATACAAGTCCTGCACAGTGGTCATAGGGATTTTAAGCCATTCTTCTTGCAGGATAGTGGCCAGGTCACTACGTGATGCTGGTGGAGGAAAACGTCCTTCTTGGTGGTATGCTGACATTACCCTGGATACCGTGGCTCTTGATACATCACAAAGACTTGCTGTCTTGGTCACAGATGCGCCAGCAAGACGTGCACATGACATTACAGTATGCTGACCTGCTAACAGGCTAAAAGCTAGCAGCCTAATCGGGCCCATTTAGAAACGTTCAGTTACATGCTTAGTTAGGTTCAGTCTATTCCATCATCAGCTGGCTGCATAGTTGGTAGAGTTGTGTTTAGTTTGGCGGTAGCAATGGTAACAGAAATTAGCATTACGCTAGCAGTGCTAACTGAATGAAGAAAGGCTTACTTGCATCAAACACTGCTGCGTATAACTGGCACATGACACTCGTACCAGGGACTAAGCCAGTATAGTGAATTCATATTTACTCTATACAGAAACACATTCAAAAACTCTCTTACTTAAACAACAGCAGAATAAAGGAATTGTAATTCGTGTATAATGCTCAATTAGCTACTATGCTCCAAGATGTCATTATTAGGCAACATGAGGTTACTGCTAAGGGAAGCCCTATACTTAAGCATTTGTATATTATTATTATTATTATTATTATTATTATTAATAATAACAATAACAATAATAACACAGTTTCCTTCGGGATCTGTCTATCTATCTACAACCTTTATTTATAGAGTACTTTATTTAACACCGTTGCCAGCTCAAAGTGCTTTACAGACAGCTGAAATTAGAAATAACAAACTATATGTATTAATGAGCCGAAGACACAAAGCTAATTTAGGTACTGTAGCTTACTTCAGTATCATTTTAAAAGATTTGTATTTTACTGCAGTGGTGCTGAAATTAAATATGTACTTTTACAGTAGAACTTTAAAATACTTAAAAATCTCAAAGAACATAAGACGTATGTCTTTGTCTTGCCATTCAGTCTAAGTGTGTTGTATTTTGCTAGCACATTAAAAACCAATTATAAGTTGGTAATAATAAGATAATGCTACCAAGTTATTCTAACCTACAAGTTACATGTTATTTTCTAAGTTCTTACTAAATATAAGCTGGCAATTATAGCAGTACCAAGTTGGTAATAAGTTGGTACAGTTGGTACAGTAACGGTAACAATTTACACTAACCTAAAACTGCCATGCTAATTTTATGATTGTTAATAATTAATATGTTGGTACTATGCGGAGGTAGTGGTAATTATCACGCTGCGAGAACCTGGCCATACAATGCTTATCATGACACGGGTTACAATTCAATATATTGTGATGATGTACGCAAGGCTATATATTGTGAATTTTTAAAACTAATTTTAGAAACGCTGTCATAGTACAGTAAAACACACCACCATATGAATAGGTTTGCTAATGCTAACACCTTTATGCTACTTGTTCATGCTGGAGTGGAAGAGTCTAGTGGCTGAAGACTGCTGTACACTGCTAGTGGTCCAACGGTCAGGGGGGTTTAAACACAACACAATATGAACCGCTGTCTGCACCAATCTTTTATATTTAGACTATTAATTAAAATAGATTCTGTGTTTTTGAGAACTGATACGGGATCACAAAACACAATATTGTGTACAAAAAGAGTACAGAGCCTACTGTAATCTAATATTTAAATCAATAAATCAGTCAATAAATCCTAAAATATAGCATGTTCTAGATTATTACCATATAGGACACTCTGTAGTTCTACAGTTCCAGACTGTAGTCCATCTGTTTCTCCGTATACTTTATTACCCTGTTCTTCAATGGTCAAGACCCCCACAGGATTGACTGATTTATGACATTACAGTATGCTGACCTGCTAACAGGCTAAAAGCTTACAGCCTAATTGGGCCCATTTGGAAATGTTCAGTTACATGCTTAGTTAGACTCAGTCTATTCCATCATCAGCTGGCTGTGTAGGTATTTCCTTAGACCCCTAGTGGTTAAAAGTTGGTAATAAAATCTAAAAAAAAGTTCAAAAATAAAAGTTCTAAAAAATAATATCCAAAAATATTTCTGGATTTCAGCTGTGACTGTGAGTCACAGTCTGAGTCACAGAAACGCTCTCAAATACTGCAGAGGAACAAACAGGTTTCCTGTCACATGCAGGTTCACGTCCTGATATTCCAATCTAGTTAGAAGACTCTATTTGAAGTTTGTGTGTGTGCGTGTGTATATGTATGTGTAGGTGTGTGTGTGTGTGTACATATATGCGTGTGTATGTGTGTATGTATGTATGTATGTATGTGAATGTTTTCTGTGTGAGTGTGTGTGTATGTATGCGAATGGTGGTGTGTGTGTGTGTGTGTGTGTGTATATATGTGCATGTGTATGTATGTCTGTGTATGTATGTGTGTATATATGTGCATGTGTATGTATGTCTGTGTATGTATGTATATGCGTGTGGACAGGAAGAGGAAAGCCCAGCAGCTCGGGACCAAAGAACTCAGTGATATTAAAAAATACAAAAGGAAAATAACAACAAACTCAGGAAACCAGCTTGGGCGTCTACGCCTTACACGCCAGCACAATGCTGCAATGTCTGCTCAGCGATTGGACGTTTCTGGCCATGTGTTTCCTCTGAAATTCACTGCATGAAAGGCAAGCGCACACTCAGCAGGGTCACGTTTCCAATCTGAAGTCAGGAGTGGACAAATCAAAGCTCATTTCAACAGGCCCTTGGTGTTAATGATGCTACTACAAACTACTCATGTACTAAATCTACTACAACTAGTATGTAGTACGGGACCAAACTGAAGACCTGTAGTTCACTGTAGACACCCGGATGGTGTTCTACTCCAGTCAGAGTCTGTATTCGAAATGGCACACTACTATACTGCACACTGTATACTACAGTACTGCATACTGTATACGCTCCCGGGGTGTAGTATGTAGTACTGAAAACATACCCCACTACAATCACTACACCCAGATTTATACTCGGAGATGGCTGCATTTTGCTCCCTGCATTTTCTCTGGCTGAAGCAGGCTGAGAGCTGGTGAGGCCATGGTGCATGATGGGAAGCAGTACACCATGAAGATAGCGCTGAGGTAAATGTGAGGTAACTGGTCACGTGACTGTATTAGTATACTACACTGTAGGTCAGAACTTGTTACTGCACTGTATACTACACACAGGGGGCATATACAGTATGCAGTACATACTACTGTAGTATGCAGTGTGCAGTACAGATACAGCCTCTGTCATTTCTTTAGTACTTTTACCCTAAACACTCACACGGCACTTACACATACTTACCCAGCTACTACCTACAAATAATGATCTACTGTATTGAAATTGTACCTCAACCAGGCCGGGTTACTTCCTAGAACCCAAGAGACTGCTCTGTAAACAATCACCAGCAGCACATGTTCAGCGCCGTATATCAGGTTATGTAACCGTAACTTGAAAGACGTGAGTGAATTACTCAATTCAGTAGAACCCTTAAGGCCTTCCAGGTCTCCGGGCAATCGTTTCTAGGAACTGGAAAATACATGGCTGTAATTTTTAGCTCATTTTAATTTAACAGAACCATCACAACTGCTGTATTTACACACTGGAACTACTGTAAAATATTTATTTCAGCAAGTTTTAAAAGTTTGTTTTTTGCCCCGTCTTTCTTTGGTTAGGCCTTCAGGAGCTTTGCATTAACTTTATTAAGAGGCAACAGGCGAATCAAACTCATTTTGACCAACTTTGAGAGACAAAAACTATTTTTTTAATCTCATCTGGAAAGCTGACATACACCACCGATTGCAAGCATGAGCAGTAGCCTAGTACACTTTATGGTAACAGTAAGACATTTGAAAATAGCCATGGCCAATTAAGGCCAGGACTGTGAAAATGCAATGGTAAATTGTATGTTAACAAGTGTGTTTACATGCAATTCATAATCCGATAACTGCAGAAAATCAGATTTTGTCAGTAATCTGGTCACAGGGTTTATATGTTCTTGAGAAATCAGCTAATGGGGGAAACTCAGGATCCATATGAGTCATTGATGTAATGTTAATTATGATTGTGTTCATGTATATAGTGTATGAGTTGTTCCTGATTAGTATAACTCATCTACAGGTAGTTCACAAGCATCCTTTGATGGAAAGTTGCGACCTTTCAAACTGCAAATTTTTAAATAAAAACAGTATTTTCCCCACCTAAAAACATAAAGACTAGGGATGCACCGAATGTTCGGCAACTGAAATTATTCAGCCGAAAAATGGCAAAAAATATATATATAAATAAATAAATCCACTTTTTGATATGTGAACAGACTGAATGATGTTCACATCGAAAAATGGCATTTTTAATGACGCTGTTCACTTTTTCTAACTCCCAGATGTAGACAGGAACCAGAGTGGAAGTTTTACTCCCTAGCTCCAGGGCTAGCTCCATGTGCTCCATAACACCTTATTTTCCCACTGCGGGTCACACCGGAGCACGCTGACATTTACCAGCTTTTATTCAGCAGGAAACGTTTCAGCTGGGATGGGTTTTAAAGTCATATTGTGCTTTGTTAGTGTGTCTGCTGGGATGTTAAGATGTTCAGTGTTCGGTAAGGGTGTTTAATCTGCAGTTTAGTGATTGCTTTCTCTTCAATAACCAAGACAAAAATACATCCCAGACAGCAAAACTGTTCTGACCCAAATCTGGCGCACATTCCCCATTTTCATCTGGCTCACTTGCTAGATGGGTTAATGGCGCTTGGGTGGACCGCTCCCGGTAGCAAGATATGGGCCACATATGCACCACATTAGGGCCACACCTCAGCCAAAAGTAGGCAACCCTGCTGTATCTGTCCCAGAAGTGGACCAGATCTGTTTTGGGACAGGTGGGCCAAATGCATGTTATGAATATGTGGGCCACTTTTGGCTCACAGCAGATTGCCAGTGCCGACAGTGGGCCAGCAGTGCCATATCTTTGCCAGATGTGGCCCACATGCGCTTGCTATCTGTGATTAAGTCTATTGAATTTATGCAATGGAGAAAAAGTTGCAAAATGGAGGAAAACAACAACAACAACAACAACAACAACAACAACAACAACATGTTCAGTATTCTGCCCTTTCCTTTGGTTTTGGCTTCAGCCAAATCATTTCATCTCGGTGCATCCCTAATAAAGACAACAACAATTTTGATAACGTAATCAATAATGCTCTAATTTGACAATTGCACTCTCTTCAACTGTGATATTAATACAAAAATGATCTAAAGTACACATGATAAGCGTCATAAGATGCTTAAAAACCAAGTCCAGTTGGGAAAGACAGAGTAGAGAAAGCCTTCTAAGGAGCTGCATTAGGAAGGAACGAAACAGGGAACAGACTGCGGTTTGCAGTGGACATTCTTAGCATGGGAAATGGTCAGTAGATCTAATAATGGTGTGCTGCAGGTCGCTCTGTTTGTGTGCGGTATTCCCAGGTCTCCGATAACAGGACTGTCCAAGTCAAACCAAACAAACAGAAGCCAAAACACCATCATCAGGGGAAAGCAAGCCAAGAAGACGTGCGCAAGAGATTGAGTGAGTGAGTCTCGACTGCTGTGACACAGGGTTCCCACAAAGCATGCACACATTTGCTTTCTGTTTGACGTCCATAAAGAGACACATACGGCAAAAAGGTTTTAAACCAAAGACATTCGGTTAGTCAGAGCGCTCATATATTCAATGCTAGTGAGCGGCTTTTGTGCTGTGCATAGCGGTTAGAGACAAAGCGGAGAGGCTTTAACTGAACGTGTGGTTTCATGCTTGGTGTAACGTTCACAGGTCTGCTTAAATTAGCCATGTGAGCACTTTCCTTATACTGAACATGGTGTATTTACATTCTGTCTGTGTTCATACTCAAGGCAAATAATGTCACATGGGTGCAGAACAGAATGCAAGTCATGATTTGTGTATCTATGACTTGTGTATCTATGTGCTGTGAGGGCGTGTGTACACGTGTGTGTGTGTGTGTGTGTGTTTTCTCAAGTCAAATGTCAAGGAACATGAAAACAGGATGTAGCCGTATTTAACAGGCCTAAGCTTACACAGCTACTTTACAGTAGTGTGTATTGTGCTGGTGTGAGTGGATCAGACACAGCAGTGCTGCTGGAGTGTTTGAACACTGTGTCCACTCACTGTCCACTCTATTAGACACTCCTACCTCGCTGCTCCACCTTGTAGATGTACAGTCAGAGATGATAGCTCATCTGCTGCTGCACAGTGCAGTGTTGGTCATCCTCTAGTCCTTCATCAGTGGTCACAGGTTTGGTTGGTGGACGATTCTCAGTCCAGCAGTGACACTGAGGTGTCCAGCAGCACTGCTGTGTCTGATCCACTCACACTAACACACCACCACCATGTCAGTGTCACTGCAGTGCTGAGAATGATCCACCACCCACATAATACCTGCTCTGTGGTGGTCCTGTGGGGGTCCTGACTATTGAAGAACAGGGTAACAAAGTATACAGAGAAACAGATGAACTACAGTCTGGAACTGTACAACTACAGAGTGCTCCTATATGGTCAGTGGATAAAATGGAGAAATGGATAAAGAGTGTAGATACAAGGAGGTGGTCATAATGTTATGCCTGATCGGCGTATACACATGCAATGACTGACTGTAAAATGCCATAGGTTCCTTAAATACATAGACGTTGCACAAACCCTTCTACAAGGCAATTACACATAGCTGAATATTAAGAACAATGCAATGCAAACTATGCTCTCTCTGAAGCATGCATCCGTCACAAAGCGCAACAACCTGTTCTGCAGAGTAAGCCACCAATTAAAAATTCACCAACCCGACCAAACGACACAAAAACCATTAGCATTTTTCCGTACAGTAGATCATCAACCTGCACCACGGGTTTCAGATTTACTCAGTGTCTCCACAAAGGAACATTTCACTCGGAATCTGTGACCGGTGCTGGACAAACAGAGCTGCCCTGGATAAGGCACAAAGGAATATTTCAACCTTATCTCCGTCTTCCGCTTCTAAACCGGACATGTCATCTACCACAAAGGATCATACATATGTTTCCATGTGCTTAGAAAATACAAACCCACCAAAATCCATTAAAAGTCACTTACAATGGAAGCCACTGGGCAGCTGCTGGATGTCTAATAAACATGAGCAAACAAATCAAATTGAAAATTAAATCAAATTACTGTCTGTAGTTACTTACCGTTTATCACAGATGCCACAAATGCAACAGGATAACAAAACCAAACGATTTATAATTTAAATATACTGTAAAATATACAAGGAACTAAGACTAAATTAGGGACACAGGTCCAGTTCCATATTGAGAATGAAATGTTTATCAATCCGCCAACCAATTAATCAAACGTTATTTTAATTCGGAAATACATGGAGGGTAACCCTCATTCTCAATGTAGCGGAGTATTTAAATCTTAAAGGACTGAAAAAGAAAATTTAAAAAGATTTTAATCTGAAAAACTTAATTAAATAACGGAACCATTACAGTTCCGGCAGCACGGCGAGTAGGAACAACCAAGCGGTGCTTTTTAGCTCTTCATGTCCAGAATATGAGTGCTGTGTCGGTGCTGCACTGTCCTGTTTGTTTACTTGTGAGTCTAGTGTCTGTTTAATTTACTGTATTTATTGTATTTCTTTCTAGTTTAATTTTTGGTTTGCACACTTATGTCTGCACGTTTGCACTTTGTAGTCTTTTGTTCCATGTTGCAACTTGTTCCCGGAGGAACATAATTTCACTCCACTGTGTAGTTATACATGGATGGAATGACAATAAAAGCCTCTTGACTTGACTTGAAATGAAAGACTACGTAGAACAAATTGCCAATAAACTCAAACAAGAAAAACAGCAAAAAATAATTAAAAGAATAAGATTTATTTTATTAAAAAAATGATAAATTCAGTATAATAAACTAATTCATAAGACTGCAACATAAAAGGATAAATAGGCAAACTAACTATTACAGATAAATATAATGATCATTAAAAAGTAATTAAATAAAAAAGAAAATTTGATAAAATAAAGTAAAATCACACATTTAGGTAAAATAAAAATAGCAACAATAAGAGATACTACAATTAAACAAAAAGGACTAAAAATTAAAATAAGGATATTATGAATGATAAATAAACAGATAAATAAATGCTAAATATTAGTTTTATTTTGTTATATAAAATATTTATTATTATTATTATTATTACTACTGTTATTGTTGTTGTTGTTGTTGTTATAACTGTTGTGGTTGTTGTTGTTGTTGTTACAGCAATTACAGGCTGCCTGGAGGTGATTACAAATTAAAAGTTTAAAATGACTGAGTGACACCACTAAGCTGAATTTTAGAGACTCCTGTAGTGAATTCCAGCTCGCCGGTGACCCCTGGTACCTGACAGGTGATCAGGTGTCACTGTGAGTGAGTCTGATAATTGCTGTCATTTATAGACATCAATGAAGTGATCTATGCTGGCACATGACCGGAGAGTGTTTTATAAACAGAAATAAGCCAGTGAGTTTATAATGGTTGACCCGGTCAATCAATACTGAAAGGCGAGGGGCGGGGGCATTACCGGGGTCAAAGTTCAGCTGAATCCCATTCACAGCAAATCAGGACCTTTTGAACGCAAGTCCCTTTCAGGGAGATTCTCCCTCTTGAGGACATCTGCCAGACAGATGCGCCACCTTCGTGCATAACAACGGAGAGGAGCCACAATTACGGCTTATGAAAGCCACACGTTACATCTGCATCAGTTGATGAACACAAGTACGAGGCTCTCTCTGATCCCAGTGCCTTTCACACATCAAGCTGGCATTTGTATGGAGCTCACTTGCTAATTACAAGATCCACCTGAATCACACCAACTCAGTCCGTAGCTGACAAACTTCCAGTCCATGCCCGAATAGGAGTGTCCGGAAGGAGGAACGGACTGTGCAGTGAGAAATAAACGAAGAACAGCCATGTGCCATATGTGACGCACCAGACTACCCCAACAAAAAGTCGAACACGTCAGAACTTTTTTTTTTTTTTTTTTTACAGCTAGTTTGAAACAACTGACGTTGTGTTCCTTGATGCTGACCAACAGTAAACATGTAATCATGGGGAAGAGAAAGAGGGATGGAGCTGCTGCAGTTTTCAGGAGGAACATCAAGCCACACAAAGCAGAGCTACAAGCATATTACCAAAACGCTAAGTGCTAAGAGCTAGGTCTGACCTGGTGAGACATGCGAAGGATTCAAGTTTCACGCTCGGCCATGCATGTGACATAAGCAAGGCCTTATTGCTGTACCTGACTGACCCAACAGCCACGATTGCGGACATTCAGTGAGCAGTGATGCCCTCCATGAGTCATCCTGTTAGTGTCAGCACCATTGGCAGCTGGCTGCACCACGCAGGACTACATGCACACAGACCGTTATGACAACCGCCCTTAACACCACGTCAACATCACCAAAGACTGCAACGACTACAAAGAGGTCCCCAACTTTCTGCAGAGTCAATCGCTACAGACCTCCAAACCTCATGTGACCTTCAGACTAGCTCAAGAACAGTGCATAGATGGAATGGGTTCATGGCTTCATGGAATGGGTTTCCATGGCCGAGCAGCTGCATCCAAGCCTTACATCACCAAGCACAATGCAAAGCGTCGAATGCAGTGGTGTAAGGCACGCCGCCACTGGACTCTAGAGCAGTGGATACGTGCTCTCTGGAGTGACCAATTACGCTTCTCCATCTGGCAATCCGATGGACAAGTCTGGGTTTGGCGGTTGCCAGGAGAATGGTACGTGTCTGACTGCATTGTGCCGAGTGTAAAGTTTGGTGGAGGGGGGATTATGGTGTGGGGCTGTTGTTCAGGAGTTGGGCTCGGCCTCTTAGTTCCAGTGAAAGGAATTCTTAATGCTTCAGCAGACCAAGAGATTCTGGACAATTTCATGCTCCCAACTTTGTGGGAACAGTTTGGGGATGGGCCCTTCCTGTTCCAACATGACTGCGCACCAGTGCACAAAGCAAGGTCCATAAAGACATGGACGAGCAAGTTTGGTGTGGAAGAACTGGACTGGCCTGCACAGAGTCCAGACCTCAACCCGACAGAACACCTTTGGGAGGAATTAGAGCGGAGACTGTGAGCCAGGACTTCTCATCCAACATCAGTGTCTGACCTCACAAATGCACCTCTGGAAGAATGGTCAGAAATTCCCATAAACACATTCCTAAACCTTGTGGAAAGCCTTCCCAGAAGAGCTGAAGCTGTTATAGCTGTGAAGGGTGGGCAGACATCATATTAAGCCCTATGGAATTAAGAATGGGATGTCTCTTTAGTTGATATGCGTGTGAAGGCAGACGAGCGAATACTTTTGGCAATACAGTGTAGGTTCAGTTCTTACTCACGAACAAATCCCATATCCCCAATCAGGATACAGCAGTCACTTTGTTTTGAGCTGTTGGGACAGAGATTGGTTCTAGCTAATGCAAATTGTTCTCCTTCAAAATGTTCTCCTTCAGATCTGTGCTTTTATTTGAACAGACTAATTAATGACCTTCTATTAAAGACTGGTGGACCGAGAGACACTAGAGTCTCTTCACCTGATTAAGAGTCTTGTTCCAGAAATGATAATAGGACATTAGAGCCATAATAAATCATGCTACTGTTAATCTCTATATCTAAGTACATTTGAAGGTAAATACTTTAGTACTTTTACTCCACTGGAGGTCTAAAGGGAGGAACTTCTACTGACACTGGAGGGATATTTTACCTTGGGGGATCTCTACTTCACCCCACTCTTTGTGTACTTCGCCCACCGCTGTCCTCCTGTACATAGCAATTACTTTAAGACTGATAATAATAAAGGAGTCAACATTGGGCTTTGTTAGAAATGTCCAGCAAATTTATGCCGACACAAAGGTGAAAAAGGAAAATCCTGACTTTGCACACACGTGAACGTTGAACCCGCCCATACTGCAAGGATATTGACGTGAATGGTGTTATGTAACTGGTTAAAAGGAGCAATAACCCGTTAACAAAACATCTATAAAGCATGCTCATAGACTCCAGCATGTTAATGATTCCCACCCGCCCATCTGGAAACACCTCAGTCAGTGTTAAATACTGATAAGCATGAGCCCAGGCCTCAACGGCTAAAGAGGTCTGCTTCAACGCCTTGGAACCAGGACCTGCCAACAGGCAAAGCAGGCAATCAGGCAGTGGGAAGCCTGAGGGTATATTTATATTTCTGAATTAAAAGGTTTTTTTTTTTGTTTTTTTTTTTAAATGTTGTTTGTATTTATATTTTGAAATAGAGATGGTTGGAGTGTGAATTTTGCCTATGGTCCCAACAGGCTCTAATACGTAAGCAGGTCTTTATTTAGACTCAACATCAAAAGAATAGTTGTACAAACAGGAATCAACCGACAGGAATGAAACTTGGTGGGTGGGTTTGACATCATGAGACATGCAAACGATTCAAGTTTCACGCTCGGCCACACGTGACGTAAGCAAGGATGGGCCTTATCGCTATACCTGATTGACCCAACAGCCACGATTGTGGACATCCAGCAAGCATTGATGCCCTCCATGAGTCATCCTGTTAGTGCCAGCACCATTGGCAGACGACTGCACGACGCAGGACTATATGCTTAAAAGCTCAGTGAGGTACGCTGGAGCATCATGGTGTAAAGCCCATACTGTTCTATTTTACACAATATTATGAGATAAAGATTCAAACAATATCACAGCATATGCTGGTCTGTATATTATAAAGAGGAGTGAGTTTAACTGAACTGAAAGATTAGCTGCTATCAAGGCACTAGGGAACTCCCTTCGCCTCCAGACGCCCTTTTAATCAACAAGGGACAAACAAAAACATACAAAAGAATTGAGACATGCAACATTGCTGTTAGTGGTTGGGTCAATCTCGGTACCAAGGTGCTCCACAATGACTGGATTAACCAGGGACAAACGCTCAGCTCCAAGCACCACCCAACATTAACGTTGTGGCTGTTTACTTAACACAGGTTACAAATGTACCACCATTGCAGATCACGGTGCAAAACACAACACTTGTTCCTCACGACTGCACAAGTCAGTTGCTTCTTCTTCGCAGGTTTTCCTCAGTCCACCTTAAATGGAGTGGCAGGTACATTTACAGAGGCAGTCGTGGGCCGGAGGTCAGGGAGCGAACCTTGTGGTCACCAGCTCGATCCCATAAACTGACAGGACATGACATGACTGAAGTGCCCTTGAGCAAGGTACCTAACCCCCAACCGCCCCCCCCCCCGGGGGCGCCGGTGGTAGGGCTGCCCATTGCTCGAATGAAAACAAAGCTGACTTGAGCGTGAGCTCACAAGGGGCACGTGCTGTATCTTGCACAGCTGATCTGCGGGTGTGCGCTGGTGGTAGACTTAAAACAATAGCCACACGAAACCAGAAGTTGGTGATTAGGAAGCCGATGGTTCGGCCATTTTTGCTGCCCTTTTTGTGGTCAGTTTCTTGCACTCTTCTCCCTCGTGAACAACAGCCTTTGATAAAAGCTCCTTGTGGTTTCTCAGTTAAACAGATTTTGAGCAACCATAAACAGTGCTAACCACAGGGATTCTGAGAGCTTGTGATAGGGCGCCCCATGTAGAACATCCCTTCCTGCGCTCCATCCACAGTTCATGGTAACGTAGTGACATGACGTCATTTGCAAACAACTATGGTTGCCTAATCTGACATAATGAACATGTTGAAAGACAAAAACCCCTGTGCAGTCTGATCCCGGAGCATTAGTCTAACTACACATTATTTGAGACCGGGTTGTTGTGGGTTCTTAAGTGAGAACAGCAAAGCATCCTGGGTAATATAATGTTTTTACTATTCACATAAGAGTAAAGGGCACAACGAGGCCAGAGGAACACAACAAACTCGAGAAAAGGTCACAGTGTCAAAAGAATAAAGCCTTCAGCACAGCAGGAAACGTCTTGCGGTGAGGTGAGGTGTGGTGTGGTGTCAGGTTCTTTGACTGCGGGGAATGAGGAAATAAGGTTTCCTTAACACATTCCTTTGTTGTGGTAAGTACAAGGTAGGTCTCACTGCAGAGGCACTCTCACTTATCTCCGGGTATGAGAACCTGCGCAACAGTGAAATAGAGAAGAAAACAGACCAGAAAACGACTAGATGACTCTTAAATGGAAATTGCCAAGTGATGTCACAGCAGGCCCACTCAAGTAAACACCTGACTGATCAGCATCAGCGCAGTCGAGTCACATTAATATGACCACTTACTACTTTCAAAGGCGGCAGCGTGTAGCTCATGAAGGAAGTCACGTTTCACGTTCATTCTCTGGGCCCACTCCCCCATGCAGAAGGCACTCTCAACTGATCTGGGTACGAATCCATCCTTGCAGATCACGTACACCCACACGTGCCGATTGTCTTCCCTGGTGTGGATGGGATCTTGCAGCAAGACAATGCGACACAGCTAGAAATGTCTGACACTGGTTGGAAGAGCATGACCAAGACTTCCAAGTACAGCCCCGGCCCCCTAATACCCGAGACTTGAGCTTATGCGAGACCACCTCAATCATCGTGTTCGCTATAGGGATCCTCCCCGACGCTCCCTCCAGCAGCTGTGGGATGCACTGCAGTCAGCATGGCTCCAGACACCTGTAACAACCTACCAGGACCTTACTGAGTCACTCCCAGTCCGTCCACCTGCTGCCCACGCCAGTTACTCTGGATATTAACTAGTGGTCATAACAATGTGACTCGACTGCATAGAAACCTTTTTCCGCCCTCCCTCTCAGACACTTCTGTTTCCATTTTACTGCAAATCTACAGCTACCAGAACACAGGAGGGGCTGTTTACTGAGATGTTGAAGCTGGAAATAAAAGGATCTGCCAAGCAGATGGGGGATGATCCCAGGTGAGGCAGGAAAAAAAACAAAAAAAACAACAACAACAACAACAACAAAAAAAAAACAGTCTAATAAGTGCCAAAACACAACAACACTACACATACACGCATGCACACAGCTACTGGGATGCTGCTGTCAGTCTCGTCAAGGCTGCTCCCGCACCGGGCAACTCCAAGTTCCCGTGAAAGATAATGATAAACACACTCACGGATTTCCAAACATTCCTACTAACCCAGCAGCCTTATGCCAGAAAGGGAGGATAGTCCAATATGCATGTCACTCAGTTTTTCCCCTGCAGGTGAGGCAGAATGAGGGCTTTTACATGCACTCAATAACCCAGATCATAATCAGATTTCTGCAGTTACCTGATAACACTACGCTACAAATGTTGATTTTGTTCTTGTTCCCGGGTACTAAGTGTGTTCTCGTAACTCCTTAGGCCTTAAATGAACAGAAAACGCTACTGGTCCCCATAAACTTTGGTCAGTACAATAGTGTTCTGAAGAGTTCAAGAACATCAGCGCTACGCTCAGTGCTGAGTAGACTTCAAGTAGCTTCTAGAACTGTGAGAACTCTCCATTACATTTCTAGAACTATCTGGAATTTCCTAGAGCTGGAGAACTGTTGGAGAATTTTCTAGAAGTGTCTGGGACTGTCCAGTAGTGTACACAGCAGTATATATACAGGTGTGTTAAACAGCCATTTCAGTTGATGCATTCTGCTCCGTCTGTGGCCCAATTTATGCTAAGATGTGCGAGGCCTACAGAGCGTACTTCAGCATGCCTGTCAGGGGTCAAGACAAACCGTGGGCACCTCATTTCACGTGCGAGCACTGCAGGAGAACTCTTGGAGGTGAGGTGGATGATTGCTGCTCACTTAGATGGCAGAGTTTTTAGGATTCATTGCAGTCTTTGGTGATGTTGACGTGGTGTTAAGGACAGGCGTCGTAACGGTCTGTGTGCATGTAGTCCTGCGTCGTACAGGCATCTGCCAATGGTGCTGGCCCTAACAGAATGACTCATGGAGGGCGTCACTGCTCGCTGAATGTCCACAATTGTGGCTGTTGGGCCAGTCAGGTACAGCGATAAGGCCCGTCGTTGCTTATGTCACATGTGCGGCCGAGTGTGAAACTGGAATCATTCGCATGTCTCACAATGACAAACCTACCCACTCCTTCATTCCTGTAGGTTGCTTCCTTCTGGGTCCAACTATTTGTTACTGATGTGTGTGTTTAGGCAACAAACAAACGTTAAATGAGGCTTTAAAGAGGTGATAAAGCTTGGGACAAGGTAACGGTCGAAGAAGCAGCGTAGCCCACTGCAGGGCTGTTTTAAACTCTTTTATAGAAGCTATGGCTTTCTGACATCACCATAATTCACTACATGTAATTTAAGCTCCCCTACCCAGCCTTTACTGACTTTGAGAGAAGCAATAAAATCTGAACTTCTGAGGGGGCTCGAGTCCTGCCCCCAGAAACCTCCCAGAAAGATCTGAACACTTGTATGAAGCAGGTGTGTGGAAGACTCAGAAAGGGGGAATTTCAATCGAGCGTGTGTCAGAGTGTGGGAAGGCTGCACGGCTCTGGAAGAGACTGAACTCGTGTGCGCATTCGTGTGTGTCTTGCATTACAATCACACAGCTGATCATAGCCGTTGCTGTGTCCTTCACACACAAAGAGCTGATTGAGAACCACCACCCCATGGTTTCTAAACCCCACACGTTTAGCTTTCATTGTCACTGGCTGCCTTGGATGTTACACAGGGGTTACTGGATCCAAACACCGGTGAAAGCCTCGTCAAACAGTCACACTGCCTAGTTTGACGAATGGACGTTTAGTTGGGCACAATCATTAGACCATGTGAAAACGCATAGTGGTAGACTTTGTCATGTAGGGCAGGGCGTTGGAGTGATAGGCTCCTTTTAGATGCTCTTCTGACGTGAAGTG
Organism: Semaprochilodus insignis; assembly: GCA_034552555.1. NCBI lineage: Eukaryota > Metazoa > Chordata > Actinopteri > Characiformes > Prochilodontidae > Semaprochilodus > Semaprochilodus insignis. The sequence goes on from CM067496.1 coordinate 18,038,073, forward strand.
CTTCAATTAAATACGCCTCATTTTACAGCCTAGTAGCGCTTCAAGAATACAACTGATTGTTATAGGCTAGATACGCCAATACTCAAGGTTTCGTAGGGCATCCAGTATGGGGGG
>CM067496.1:18047868-18103345 GCA_034552555.1 Semaprochilodus insignis
TTGTTGTTAGCGTGTCTGTTGGGATGTTGTTGGCGTGTCTGCTGGGATATTGTTGTTGGCATGTCTGCTGGGATGTTGTTGTTGGCGTGTCTGCTGGGATATTGTTGTTAGCGTGTCTGTTGGGATGTTGTTGGCGTGTCTGCTGGGATATTGTTGTTGGCGTGTCTGCTGGGATGTTCTTGTTGGCATGTCTGCTGGGATGTTGTTGGTCTGTCTGCTGGGATGATGTTGGTGTGTCTGCTGGGATATTGTTGGTGTGTCTGCTGGGATATTGTTGTTAGTGTGTCTGCTGGGATGTTAAGCTGTTCAGTGTTCAGTAAGTGTGTTTAATCTGCAGTTTAGTGATTGTTCTCTCTCTAAAAACCAAGACAAAATACACCCAAGACAGCAAAACTGTTCTGGCCCAAATCTGGCCCACATTCCCATTTTCATCTGGCCCACTTGCCAGATGGGTTGACAGCACTTGGATGGACCACTGCCAGTATCAAGATGTGGGCCACATATGCACCACATTAGGGCCACGCCTCAGACAAAAGTAGGCAACTCTGCTGTATCTGTGCCAGAAGTGGACCAGATCTGTTTTGGGACAGGTGGGCCAAATGCATGTTGTAAATATGTGAGCCACCTTTGGCTCACAGCAGATTGCCAGTGGCATCTTTGCCAGATGTAGCGCACATCTGCTTGCTATCTGGGATTTAGTCTATTTAATTTATGCAAGGGTGAAAAAGTGGTAAAATTAATGAAACACTGTGTAAAAAAAAAACAACAACTAAAAAAAACCCCAACATCTTAATGTGTTTCAAATGTTTCATTTTGTTTGGCTTTGGCCAAAAAATGTCATTTCGGTGCATCCCTAATCATGTTTAAAGGCTGTGTAGACAAAAGCAGCTCTAAAACAAGTTAACTTTAGCCTTTACTTCAAATTGTGATCAAGCTGGAGGATGTGGAAGCTGGAAGAGGAGGCTTTTTAAGAGTACTGGGACAGGGTAATAGAGCATGGGAGCAGAAGAGTAAGAGGGAATGGAGACAGAAGAGAGAGAGAGAGATACAGAGAAGATAGAGAGGTAATGAATGAAATAAAAGATTGAATAATACACACCAGGGTCTTATAAACTGCTGTAGCATGGGTGCCACCTCTTGAGGACAAACGTAACCAAGACGACCAATTGTTATTGCTAAGGTAACGCAATCACGGTTATACAGCACCAAACGCCAACCAAGACATGAGCGAATGGAGGGGAGGAGGAGAAAACAAAAAAAAAAGAAAAAACAAACAAACAAACAAACAGACAACTCAGAAACAGAACTCAACAGAATCTGTGTATGAGAATAAACACAAGATTTCACTAGTGCTCTTCACAGCCCCGGACTACAGGGGGTAAAATGTAAAATATGACACTCTAAAAAAGAAACATCTCGTTTAAGGGAGACTGAGTCTTAGAAAACAATGTGTCCGATGCAAAAACATTCCCACTTTGATGGTTATTTTGGAGATTAGAAAAGATACCACATAAGCCATGCACGCTTTCCCAGTGATCCCAGCAAGAAATTCCATATACAGACTTGATAAGAACAGGAAAAGTGGACTGGGTGATCAGTAAGTAAATTGTTTTCTGAGATTTTCTCCCTTAAACTCACAAAAACTCTTTAAGTAGAACAGAAATGTCTTTTCTTTTCTTTGTTCTTTTTTTTTTCTAAGAAAAAACATTACACCGAGCAAACTACATGGAGAGGACTAGATTCCACCAGGATCTTTTAAGAGGCACAGAGGAGGAGGACCTGAGTTTAAGAGACACAAAACTATGCAACATTCTCATTAAAGACAGGCATTTATGAACAGTCCAATGAGACATGCAAAAAAGCAGATGATTGGCTCATTAGAGAACATAGTTCAGTGCAGGATAGGCTAATCCAGGGCATCCCAAAATAAATGAAGCCAACAAAGAAAACAACAACGACAGGCCGAGACGAAAACCACTACTATTCTTTTACTATCAGAATAATAAAATATATATTTTTAATCTACTGCTCACTAAAAGTACAGAAATATGCATCAGTATATTGATTTGACTGTTAACCTGATTCTTCCTGAGGGCCGAGGCTTCACACACTTACTAAGAGGCGCGTCAGCCACGCAGAATCGCCAAGTGTGGATGGATGCCCGATTGAGTGAGTATATCACTTTGCAAAGTGCCGAGTGTAAACCATACCAGCCGGGGACTATAGCCAAATCCAGCATCTCTGCTAGCGATGCAGTTAGCGTCTAGACATTCAGTAATTGCAACAACACCTGCTTCAGACATGAAGAAATGCTTTTAAAAAGCTGCATATGAAATGACTTTACATGTTAGCTTAGTCTGCTTACAGCAGGGATTGACCCTTTCATATCCAAATCCCAAATACATTCATGATAACATTCAGGCTTTGGGTCAGATCTGCAGGCCCACAGAATGGAAAACTGTATTTACATGGTCATAGTTGAGTAAGGAATGAGTTCAGTACATAGAACTGACATAGCGTGAGCCTCAAATGGTGTTATTCCTCATTCAAATACACTCATGATCAAATGAACAGCTGCACCCAGATGGAAGTGTGGGATTGCAGTGCTATTAGGAAGGAAGATAAAGGTTACCAGGAACAATAAATGATGATACATTTAGACTGATATGGACAATATTTATTGAGCTACACATACAGAAGTAGTGTCTCTCAGTATGGCATCGGGCCGCCATGTTTGCTAACGCAACATGCCAGGTGTTCATCTTGGCGCTGACCACGGCGCCTCCACACACGGATTCGTTGGTCGTCTCCACCAAGACAAAAGCGGGACTCATTGAAGATGACCCGCCGCCATTCTGAGTCACTCCATGACAATCTGGCACAATACCATTGCAGTCTTTGGCGATGCTGACGTGGTGTTAAGGACAGTCATCGTAATGGTCTGTGTGCATGTAGTCCTGCGTGGTGCCAACAGTGCTGGTACTAACAGGATGGCTCATGCAGGCATCACTGCTCGCTGAATGTCCACAATCGTGTCTGTTGGGTCAGCCAGGTACAGCGATAAGGACCGTCCTTGCTTACGTCACATGCGTGTCCAAGTGTGAAACTTCATCATTTGCATGTCTCACGATGTCACACCTACCCACCAAGTTTCATTCCTGTGGGTTGATTCCTTCTGGGTGCAGCTATTCTTTTGATGATGAGTGTATTTACACCCCCAACATAAAACTACAGGTCTGCTAGCTAGCTAACATTACAGCCCATTGGCACCAAACTTTGTTTTTCTTCATTGGTGTGAGAACTGTAACTCATTTCATCAACTGCAGCAATTCCCTCTTCTCTTTCTCACCACAAGGAAAGCGCTAGAAAGATAGATGAGCAGTTTTTTTAGAGCAGATAAGTAGAATCTTTTTGATTAAATCTATTTGACATCCTAACAAAGTGGATTACACACTAACACCTGGACATAAAAGTCGATAAATCATGGCTTAACAAGTGGATTTATATCAAATAACGGCTGTAACAGCTGTCACATGCAATGTGGCTTCTGTTGTGTCATGGTTCACTCATGGTCCAGTCGGCTGAGAAAATGAGAAACAAAAGACTGTGGACACAAGTGAAAAGGTAGGAGAACTCACGCTGTACTGTACGGAACCCCTTACTTGACAGCACCACTAACTTGGCAAGTCAAATGGTACGCTCCCTCCAATGTGTGTGAAGCCTCTCACACAGCAAAGTAAAATACACAAGGACGGAGAGAGAGCAACTGGTTTGATTTTGAAGAGTCTGTGGAAGGACAGTGCGCTTGAAGAATTGAATGGAGATTATAGGATTAGCTATCCTGCATCAAACATAAGCCATCCTTAACTAAACAACATTCAACATCTATTGGCAGATATGCATTCACATTGAAGAAAAGAAAACAGTAACTAAAACAACAGAAACAAACTGACAAACAGGAACACATCTACAAGTACCCTAGGTTCTGGGGAAGTTAGTTAGGGGTTTTATACTTCAGCCTGATGCCAAATCAAGATAGGAATCAATGTAGACTGCTATTGTGGCTCAATGATTTGCAGCTTTCTCAGGAATGTCTAATTAAAGTGGAGCACAAGTTGGCAAAAATGTAGGTGCTATACCTTTATGTCAACTACATGCAAATGTTTAGGACTGAACAGGATCCTTTGCCTCCGAACATTCGGTAAGAAGATTTCAGGTCTCCAAGCTTTGCAATACTTTTAAGCTTCAAGGCTACATATTTATTGAATCCTGCCTCACTAAAGAAGTTTCAGTTAGCCTGAGCTAAGAAAACAACAATTTCCAACAGAGGTTTCAAATAATCAGCCTAATTCAATCAACGACTGGTTGGACTATTACAAGATTTGCTATGTCCAAATAAGTGTCGCTAGGACTTAACCGTGCTTAACCGTGACTGAGCTTTACTGTTTCCCCTTTAACCCGTCTGTTCTGTTGTGTTTACGTGAAGTTAAACATTAGCAAAACTTGTAAAGTCCACCCCTCGGAGTACATATGGAGATCGATAGCCATTGCAGAGGCGAAAATGAGGGTTGGGTGGAGAAGCTCCCTCAACAGGAGGCAGCCTTCTCTAGCACCTCCCAGTGATACCTGTATTTTCCAGCAGAGTCTTGGGTGTGTTGGGTCTGTTAATGATCTCTATCAGGTGGTGTAAGACCATGGACACATAGGGCTGCATCTCAGCACCTGCAAATTGAGAATGTCGTTAGGGCCCGACTGATATGTTCAGTCACAGCAGAGGCATTCGTCCCATTTGTTCCATCCTTCACTTTGATTTTAGAGGAACTATAACTGAAATGTGTACAGTCAGCGATTCTTATTTCTCATGGTCATGATATAGCCTCAAAAATTCTGATAACAGTTGATATCAGCTAAACAGTAGCTTTACTTCAGTTTTTTATTTACTGATGTCATTTGACACTCGTGAATGGTAAAATATTACACAATCATTAAACTACAAAATCACGGTTATAAATAATTCAATTATTATTATTATTATTATTATCTCTCTGGGGCAGATCTTTCCAGAATTCTTTGTTTTTTGTTGGTTTCTGTTCCGTTCTGAAAATTTTCAGCGCAGCAAAAGAGAACATTCCGACAAAAACACATACAGAATCTTTTCTATGGTTGGTGTTATTGGAGTTTAGCAAAGCCTTCGATACTGTTCATCATAAGAGACTATTCCACCATCTTGAAAACTGCGTAGGCCTTTGAGGCATGGTTTTAAAATGATTTAAATCATATTTAATTTGTGGTTTTACTGGGAAAAGTTTGTATTTCTTGTGGAGTCCCACAAGGTTCAGTTTTAGGGCCTTTGCTTTTCTACTATTTTTTCTTGAAAAATAATACCTCTGTATGCTGCACTGTTTTGCACTGGCGTTGTTTACCTGCCTCATCCAAGTGCCTTTATTTATTGTGCTGCCTCGCTGTTTGTTGTTCTTTTCTATTATTTGTTTTCCATTGCTGCAGATCTCTGACAATTACCAAAATTTCACTGTATTCCTACAATGACAAATAAAGTCTTAAAAAACAATGTTTGCATCTCTCTCCAATTGCTGGTCTGGTTTTCAGTTTCAGTTTCCAGCCCTGTGTGTCCTGAATTGTGATTTCAATTTCGGCCGTTTCACTAGTCGAAGCTAATAAACCCTAGTCTTTCTCACATCTGAGAAATCTATTATTGTATTTATGGCTGACGGATATATCATTCGGACCGTGTTTTACAGTGCATGTATAAGACAGAAAAAGTGGGAGAACAGCAACTGATTTAAGTCTGTAAAGTGTTTATTCTACCTGCATTATGAAACTACTGAAACGAAGCCGGGATTTACTTTAATTTAACTCATCAATCGTTTTTGTTTTTTGAGCTTAATACAATTAATTTTGTCAAACAGGATGAAATTATATTGTCAAACCAAGTGATTATAGGAAAGGTTCCATCAACCAACCTTGGCCAACAGCTTGCTCAGTGGTGGCAAAACAATGTCTAACACTGTCAAACAATCAGAGAACCTGGACAAAAACAATCAACAATTTGCATCTCTATCACGTAATATGCAATCAAGACATTAGGCTTACCCATTTGAATAGAGATTTCTCCAATGGCCCAGGTTGCATTGTTGCACACGGATATCAGTTCTGGGTTCAGGTTTGTGCCTAAAATAGGCATGAAGTCCGCTAGGAAACAAACATAACAACTTACGTGGCAAACCATTTATTTCAGGCTATTTTATTCAGGTATCACATATAAACATGTTTATACAGTACACATACATTTAAATAGAACCTTCTGCAAATAATATCTATAGTAGTATCTAAAACTGGCCTGATCTAACATGACCCTTAATGTGATGGAAACCATTTGACCAAACTATGACCTAAATCTCAATTCAGTTCAGCATAAAAAAACCTTTATTTGAAATTCTAGAGGCAAATGCCTTTAATAAACTGGTAATAAACATCTCATTATTGCCACCTAAAGAAGGAACGTGACATTCTGAGTGATTCTTCACGGTCACAGTTTATTATTCACCATATTTAACTTTCAAAAAAAAAAATCCTAATAAATGTGTTAAAAGAAAAAGAAAGAAAAATGTGGCTCTACTACATGAAAATTTGTGTACTGTTGCTTACCAATACATGGTTTGACGTGTTGAAAACAGGCTTTGGTGAGATCCCCCAAGAGGGCAAAAGAACTCTGCCGTACCTCTGGCATTTTATCCTAGAAGAGACGCACAAGTAATACGACAGTAAGAACCATATATACACCATATATACCCATCAGCCATAACATTAAAACCACCTCCTTGTATCTACCCTCAGTGTCCACTGACCATATAGGAGCACTCTGTAGTTGTACAGTTCCAGACTGTAGTCCATCTGTTTCTCTGTGTACTTTATTACCCTGTTCTTCAATGGTCAGGACCCCCACAGGACCACCACAGAGCAGGTATTATGTGGGTGGTGGATCATCCTCAGCACTGCAGTGGTCCTCCTTGTAGATGTACAGTCAGAGACGATAGCTCATCTGCTGCTGCACAGTGCAGTGTAGGTCATCCTCTAGTCCTTCATCACTGGTCACAGGACGCTGCCCACTGGACGCTGTTGGGCTAGTTTTGGTTGGTGGACGATTCTCAATTCAGCAGTGGAACTGTACAACTACAGAGTGCTCCTATATGGTCAGTGGAGCTGATACAATGGACAGTGAGTGTAGATACAAGGAGATGGTTTTAATGTTATGGCTGATCGATATTATACACACACACACACACACACACACACACACACACACACACACACATATATCAAACATTTTAAATCACTGCTTCTAATTTTCATTACTATTTAAATAATTTGTAAAGTCTTAGGCCTATTTAAAAATATGTTTATTTTTGGTCCAAATATTTTCTCTTTTGGCATAAACAAAAAGGGCCATTTTTAAAAACATTTTCAGACATATATTTTCAAAGTGGCTGAAATGTCAATGTCTCCCGTTAAATATAGATTAGCCAGCAGTAGCAGACCAGCTAAGTTTGTATATACGTGGTCTATTATGGTCTAGTGTATCATTTTCTTAATCAATATGGTATATGATAAAAACAACTTTGTTACCAACTTTCAAGAGAGCAGTATGTACACTGAGAATTTTACAGCAGCTTTGTCGATGTCTGAGAATCACATTTTAGAACTGGATCTAACCAAAAAGCTGATAAAGTGTGACGGGTGACTCACTCAAGCTGTATTTGAACTCAGGCCTCCCACGTAAAAGACCAACGCAAACTGAGTGAGGTGGGAAAACAAGGCGCGCCGCGCTTTTATTGATAATGCCCGAAAACGGGTGGAAACTAGAAGCGCACGGAAATCAATATGGCGGCAGGGAGAACAAAGGATTGCCGGGGAGCTGGCAAGCACGAGGCAACACACAATGAAAACAAAACAAGCCTCGCCAAAACCAAAACCAAGGAAAAAGGACAAAAGGATAACTAAGAGGGATGTGCTTTGACAAAGGGAATTTTCTTTTCTCTTCTCAGAGACCACGAGATACCATCTACCGGCTGAGTTGTTAGCTTGGACTCTCATACAAAGACTGCGCAACGCTGGAGTGGAGCACTGCCCTAAAGTAGAGCGTGCCACAGGTGTGTTGAGTCTCCCTTGATTGGGAGCGCTCCCGTATCGCCCCCCTGGCAGCCGGCACAGGACGAGTTCCAGAGCAAGCTCTTACATAAAGTGGGACATTTCTTAACTTTTTAGACTGAACTGCTTACAGCGCAGCACAGAGACGCCCCAATACCATCAAACAGCACAGCTTAGAACTACATACACACAGCTAGCTTGCTCACACCTACAGCTTAGCCGTAAGACGGACTCCACACAAGAGCTAATACCAGTACACCTGCAGAGCATGTGCACGAGGGCAGGTCATGCACAAACACATCATATGTTTAGACATACATGTTCTACAATACATATGTTATTACCTGCATGCACTGGTACATGAGGGTGAGGATGTTACTGCGGGCCACCAGCTGCTCAATGTAGCCCCCAAGGCCCTCGGCCAGCCCACTGAGCAAATCCAGAGCTACTATCATGAAGTCTTTGTCTGGAGCTTCATAGACTTCAGGCTGGGACTGATGGAGCTACAAGAGACCAAGAAAAGAGTCTGTGAACAAGCAAAAGCGTGCGACTCTCCTATTGATAAACGATGGATCACTCATTTGAAAGTCAAGTTTACAGCGTTTGAAGCCTCCCTCACCATGGCCTGGGCAAGAGTTTTCTGGACCAGGTTAACACAGCGCTGGTAGACGGGTTCGCAATACGGCAGGAAGCCGCTCTGCAGGGCAGTAGCCACAGATGACAGGCACTGCAAAAGGAAACCAGCTTAAGATGAAACATCTAAATGATTTCAGTTTCAGATGTTGCCTGGACTGGTAATGAAACTAAACGGAAGCATTTGAGAATCTATCCAACCTCCAGGAGAGGGAAAAGGTCTTTATCTTCATCTTTCAGTTGGTTCCACTTCTGAATCAGCGGTGGCATCAACATCTGAATGTACTCCTGAAGAGACAAGCGTGGGCCATTAAGAAAAAGACTGGCTTTGTTGCAGTGTATCTGTATGAGAATGTGACTGACAGCACGTTTCTACCGTGGAGGAGAAGTGCAAAACAAATTAATGCTTCAGAAAACAAAATTCCAAAAATAAAAACAAATTTACAAATGAAAAAAAATTACATTCAAGAAAACAACATTATAAAAGCAAAAATAATTTTACTAGGGCAAAACAAATGAACATTTCAGAAAACAAAATTACAAAAGCAAAAAATTTACAAGACAAATTTACAAACAATTTTACAAACTGTGAATTCTGACGGAAAGGGTAGGTCTAACACACAGGAAGTGCTTGTTGCGGACCCTGGTCAATCAAACTGTTTTGCGGTGGTAGAGTGAGTGGAGTTTGGGTTGGTGACAATGCTAAAGCATGATTTGTCCATTTTGTGGCACGCATTTTAAGATAAGCGTTACAGCCCACTTACCTTCCTTAAAATGTCCAACTCCAAGTGGTTTGGACATCACCTGTTCGCCTCTTTCTTCTGTCTGCTCTTTTAAAAACTCTAAAGACCCTCCACAGGAAAAACAAAAGCGTGCCAGCTAGCTAAAATGTGTGCCACACATGTTTCATGTCTTGTAAATTTGTTTTTATTTTTGTAATTTTGTTTCCTGAAATGTTAATTTGTTTTGCACTTTTCGGCCACCGTACGTTTCTGACCAAGTGTGTGCGTAGGCTGGTGTTTCTGCATGTACCGGTTTATTGAGATGGAGCCCTACAGAATCCGCCAGGGTGCCGATGGCATCGTAAAGGATCAGCAGGTTCTTGTGTTGGTATTTACTGAAGGCAAAGACCAGTGTGTCCAGAATGAAGGCCAGATAGGGCACCAGCTCTGTACATGCCTCCTCCTCCAGAGTAGCGAAGGCACTGTACAACAAAGACAGAAAGATTAAAAACATCCCTAAACTGTTACCACAAAGTTGGGACCATGAAATTGTCCAGAATCTCTTGGTCTGCTGAAGCATTAAGAGTTCCTTTCACTGGAACTAAGGGGCCGAGCCCAACTCCTGAAAAACAACCCCACACCATAATCCCCCTCCACCAAACTTTACACTCGGCACAATGCAGTCAGACAAGTACCGTTCTCCCGGCAACCGCCAAACCCAGACTCGTCCATCGGGCTGCCAGACTGAGAAGCGTGATTGGTCACTCCAGAGAACACGCCTCCACTGCTCTAGAGTCCAGTGGAGACGCTTTACACCACTGCATTCGACTCTTTGCATTGCGCTTGGTGATGTAAGGCTTGGATGCAGCTGCTCGGCCATGGAAACCCATTCCATGAAGCTCTCTACACACTGTACTTGAGTTAATCTGAAGGCCACATGAGGTTTGGAGGTCCGTAGTGAATGACTCTGCAGAAAGTTGGTGACCTCCGCGCACTATGTGCCTCAGCATCCGCTGACCCCGCTCTGTCATTGTACGTGGCCTACCACTTTGTGGCTGGGTTGCTGTCGTTCCCAATGGCTTCCACTTTGTTATAATCCCACTGACAGTTGACTGTGGAATATTTAGTAGTGAGGAAATTTCATGACTGGACTCATTGCACAGGTGGCATCCTATCACGCTACCACGCTGGAATTCACTGAGCTCCTGAGAGTGACCCATTCTTTCACTAATGTCTGTAGGAGCAGTCTGCATGGCTAGATGCTTGGTTTTATACACCTGTGGCCATGGAAGTGATTGCAACACCTGAATTCAATGATTTGGATGGGGGAGTGAATACTTTTGGCAACACAGTGTATTATGGAAACTTGTGTGTAACCCTTAAAGTTTCCAAATGTGCCATTCACTCCTCAGTTCATACAGCCATATATGGAAATTATAGCTGGAGTAAATGATTGGGTGTTTTAGATACATTTTTACTTCTATGTAGATTTATTGAAATAGTCTTTACATCCCAACAGCAATCAATAAATCAAATGTACATACAATACAAATCAAAAAACATTATCTGTTGAGGCCACAGGATTGTAAAAACCCCATGGAATCATTTCATTCAGGTTCAGCCAACACCTTTCCCCCCTTACGCCCTCTAGCACAGCTGTTGTCAGTGTTCGTGGGTCAGGCGATTGGCATAGCAATGTGTTATGAACCGGTTGTGCCAAGTATGGCTCCAGTGCATCATCTATCCATGATTTCAGGCCTGCCCCAGAAATCCCGAACATAAATCTTAAAAATAGTTCAACTGTCTAACTCACTTCAAAGTATTTTCACATGTTCTTAGCAGTTATTTTCTAGCATGTATAACATGTACGTGTTTAGAAACAAATGACTGTGTTCTGTATCCATATCTGCAACTAATCTCAGATGAATTGATTTGATTATAAATAAATAAGGAATAAAGTAAGGGCAGGAAAACAGATCAAATCACAGACTCCAGACAGGTACATTAAGACTTGAATCTGCTGCACAGCCGTCAATGGAAATATTATTAGGTGAACGCACAAACACTGACCTGCATGCTGCCTCTTGAACACGCTTGTTGCTGTCCAGTATTCGTTTAAGCAGCTCTGTCATAAGTGGTTTGAGGTAGGCATCAGCAGGCTGGCTCACCACCCAGTGTGCGTAACGGCTCAGGGTCCAGCAGGTGATGGAGCGGACTAGAGCCTTCTTATCAGACAGACACTGCACCAAGTGAGGAATCAATTCGGGCAGGTACGGGATCATACCCTGCATACAACCTACAGAGAGAAAGCTGATCAATCAATATCTGACCTTCGGTGAATTTTACTAAACATCTGAACAACTGTTCCAGAATCAGCAATAACCTAATTACACTCGTCGTCAAAAGAATAGTTGCACAAATAGCTGCACCCAGAAGAAATTAACCCACAGGAATGAAACGTGGGTGGGTTTGACATTGTGAGACATGCACATGATTCATGCTTAGATACGCACGGCGCAGGACTACATGCACAAAGACCATTACGACGCCTGCCCTTAACAGCACGTCAACATCGCCAAAGACTGCAATGGTGTCGTGCCAGACTGTCATGGAGCGACTCAGAATGGCAGCGGGTCATCTAGAGTAACGAGTCCCACTTTTGTCTTGGTGTACCAACGAATCCGTGTGTGGAGGCACCGTGGTCAGCACCAAGATGAATGGTTTGTTGTCACACGTCCAGAAGGCCTGGTGTCACTCCACCTCCACCCCTACCACACAATCTGCAGGAACTGTGTGAGAATATTCAAGCTGCATGGGATGGATTATCACAGGACACCATTAGGAGCCATTAGGAACCTATAACTCCATGCGAAGGTTGGGTTAGCATACATGCCGGCCCGACGCCATACTGAGAGACACTACTTCTGTATGTGTAGCTCAATAAATATTGTCCATATCAGTCTAAATGTATCATCATTTATTGTTCCTGGTAACCTTTATCTTCCTTCCCAATAGCACTGCAATCCCATACTTCCTTCTGGGTGCAGCTATTACTTTGAGTGTAGAAAGCCATCATGAATTTAGGTTATCTGGGGCTGTAGTATTGCAAGCTATTCTATGCATATCTTCCTTTTAAATAAATTTCCAGATTGTTCTCACGCACATGTACAATGCATACGTTACACACCCTCAGCAATGGCTCCTAGTACAAGTATGCCTGACTCTTTGATGACCCAGTCTGGGTGGAAGAGCAGTTCTTTCAGCAAAGGGAGAATGTGTAGCAGCAGATCGTCTCGGAAAACGTTTGCCAGGACATCCAAAGCAGCAGCAGAGCATTTCCCTGCAAAGAGAGGAAGAAGTGAACTTAGCCTTGTTCTGCCAACCTTAGCAACCCCCTGCACTTCAAAAATGGGTTCTTACGCAAGTTCCAGTCTGAGATGGTGTCATCATCATCCAAATCGTCCTCATCATTGTCTTCTTCATCCTCAATGCTGTCCCCACCCTCGTGCTGCTGAGCAACAGTACGCGAGCGATGGAATCTGGGCCGAATGTCCTGCTCGCTATCTGGGATTGCTTCATCCTCCTCCACATCGCCCTGGAGACACATTCAAAACAAACACATCTCCGATTACTTTTTTATTGTCTTATGGATTTAAGCAAGTCTACACAGTTTACTTGTCCAAATAAATGGCTTTGCATGTGCTTACCTTCAGCAGAATGATGTCAATCTCAGAGTACTTCATTCCATTCACCAAAACTGGCACTAACCTGGAAAATACATGACAATATTATCATTACACACATGCACCAACCAGCCACTTCATTAAGAATCTACACCCACTGTCCATTTTATCAGATCCACTGACCATATAGGAGCACTCTAGTTCTACAGTTCCAGACTGTATTCCATCTGTTTCTCTGTATACTTTATTGTCCTGTTCTTCAATGGTCAGGACCCCCACAGGACCACCACACAGCAGGTATTGTGTGGGTGGTGGATCATTCTCAGCACTGCAGTGACACTGACGTGGTGCTGGTGCGTTAGTGTGTGTTGGTGTCAGTGGATCAGACACAGCAGTGCTGCTGGACACCTGTGTCCACTATTGGACTGAGAATTGTCCAACAACCAAAACTATCCAGCACAGCAGCGTCCTGTGGGCAGCGTCCTGTGACCACTGATGAAGGACTAGAGGATGACCAACACTGCACTGTGCAGCAGCAGATGAGCTATCGTCTCTGACTGTACATCTACAGTGTCTAAGAGTGTCTAATAGAGTGGACAGTGAGTGGACACAGTGTTTAAACACTCCAGCAGTACTGCTGTGTCTGATCCACTCACACCAGCACAACACACACTAACACACCACCACCACGTCAGTGTCACTGCAGTGCTGAGAATGATCCACCACCCACATAATACTTGCTCTGGGGTGGTCCTGTGGGGGTCCTGACCATTGAAGAACAGGGTAATAAAGTATGTAGAGAAAAAGATGGATTACAGTCTGGAACTGTAGAACTACAGAGTGCTCGTATAAGGTCAGTGGAGCTGATAAAATGAGCATGAGGTCTTTGCTTTAGCCTTGTGTGCACTCACTTAGACAGGTGTCCACAGAGCACATCTTTACAAACAGGCTGTTCTGCTAGCGTGAGCCAGAACTCACAGGCTTCCAAGGCAACATTCTCATCCTGGTCCTGCGTCCTTTGCAACATGTACTAAGAGACACAACAGAAAGAGAGACGCTTAAAAAAAAAGCTTCAATTATTAAAAGCCTTGAAAATATATGAATGCCCACTAGATGGCTCCTCAGTTTCGTCTCTTTTCTACATGTTTAATCTTCCAACATTTGGAGCTGGCTTCCCAGACCCAGATTAAGCACTAAAAGTACACTACAACAGGTGTCTAGTGGTGTTTCACCAAGTGCACTACAAAACCGGTCTTGAAGAACATACACTCATCATCAAAAGAACAGTTGCACAAACAGCTGCACCCAGAAGGAATCAACCGACAGGAATGAAACCTGGTGGGTAGGTTTGACATCATGAGACATGCAAATGATTTAAGTTTCACGCTCAGCCACACATGTGATGTAAGCAAGGACAGGCCTTATCGCCGTACCTGACTGAGCCAACAGCCAGTCTTTGAATTTAGACTTTATTTACGTCTGATTTAATTATGCAGAATTGATGAAGAATTGTCCAATTTGACCACCTACTCATGGTCATTTTGTAATACACCTAAAGTTATGCTCAAGGCTCTATGCCATTAGAGAGTATGTGATGACCTCACCTCTGTGATGTTGTGCATGTGAGGGAGGAGGCGGTCCATGCGGACCTCCAACAGCATGACCAGAGCCCTGCACACATTCTTCCTCACCTCTGGCTCCTCGTCTCCCGCCAGTGCAAACAGGTTCTGCAGCACACAAACAAGCTTGGGGGTTAACACATCCCCAGTTATGACAGTCAGCAAAATGTCTACTGGTCTTTAGGGCCATTCTTTCCAAGACAAGCAACTAGTCGGAGCGTTCTTGGGCTGTCAGTCTGGCATATAAAGTCTGCTTTATATCTTTACATACGCACCAACATTCTATCCACCAGAGCCCTATTTGGATGGAATTAGTTTTACATGTGAAAGTGGCTAATGTAATTATTTCCTGGTATTTCTCAGTGATTTTAGTCCCGTTGCAATGCGCCATGTCAGTCATTTTTACTGACTGTGTGTTCTCTCTGCAGTAAAGATTCCTGCACCTTTTACCTTCAAACGAGAGCCAAAAACAACCTCAGCTTATACGAATCCTGTGCAAATAAACATGTAGGTATTCCGTCATATCCTGTGGAAAAGCAGTTTTCCACGATTTTCGTATGTATGGAGGAGCTCGAGGAGGCATATACTCTTGTTGCGCATGGCACAGATACCTTGGGTCGTTCAAGTCTGTGGTGAACCTCAGGTACTGTGCGATGTGCAACACTCACTTCATCCAGAAGACGAGCCAAAGGCCTCCTCAGAGGTGTGGCGTTTTTGGCAGCTTAAGGTGAGTCATAGTGTAGCCTATAGCCTACATACGTGTGATGAACACATAGCTGCTCATTTATAAATTTGTAAGTTTCGTTATTATTACTATAAGTGGGTTATAAGATGGTCATCATCCTATCCACTTTATCTGTGCTCACCGGACCCTGTTGACTGGATAGCTGTAGTTGGTGGGCTGGTTTGGTTGGTGAGCGCACGCTGTTTCGGAGGTGAGGGCAGTGCGCAAACCTAGTAGCCACTGTCATCTCAGTCATTTATGCCAAGGTTTCTTATCCCGTCCAAATCGGCCAGAACTGTCCAGACGTCCTGTAGTAAAACCACATCACCCCACCTCCCCATGTAAAGCTAATCCCATCCAAATTGGGCTTAAGAGAATCTTTAGCAGGGAAGTGCTCTACTTGTGTGAACTCAAAAAGTGCACAGTCAGCGTTTGAAAGAACAGCTGAATTCTAGAAAGCACACTGCTTGAGGCGCTAACACAGTCACAGGAAACCACTTACTGCCCAAATCTCTGTGGTCTGCTGCGGAACTACTGCCCATCCTGTGCGCTCTGATGCCGCTGCTTCACCTGCCTCGGCTTGGTGCCACTGCCTGCCTTCCTGCTGACCAGTTTGCCTATCATGAAGCCTCTCCCTGTCTAGTGCTGTGAGGGGGGCTTGCCGTGCCTCGCGCGCCATTTGACGATCATGCTATTTAACCACAGACTCAAAGATTCCTGCCTCAAAAACACTCAACACTTCTCCTAAAACACTCAACACTTCTTCTAAAACACTCAACACTTCTCCTGTAATTATAAACTCTGATCCTTTGTTTTGTGGTTCTTGCTCTCTGGGGTCGACCTGAAGAGGATGGGTTCCCCCTTCGAATCTTGGTTCCTCTAGAGGGTTCTTCCTTTTGCCTTGAGGGTGTTTTTCCTTGCCACTGTCGCCTCTGACTTGATCACTGGAAGGTTGAACCCGGATTCTCTGTAAAGCTGCTTTGTGACAACATAAATTTGACTCGACTTACTTCAATGAACGGATCTATGTGCAGCATCAGGGCCTGTGTTCTGCTGATGATGAACTGGTTCACACAAGCAATGGCATGAGATCTACAATAAAGAGCAGCAAGAGGATTAGAACTGTTTTCAAAGCTACTCTTGGCAATTTATGACAATGACAAGCTATTCATAATCTAGCTGTGTATTCGTGTTACAATCTAATTGAGATGTGCTTCAGGTTTGTGCTTGCAGTGAGTTTATTGGTTGTAGCCTGCTGTGATTGGCACTTAGCGATTAGCAATGTTTACGTAGCACTGTGACCTGTGGCTAGACAATCATTGCGTGCTTCACTGGGTGGTCCACCTGTATTAGTGTTGAATATGTGCATGTCAGATGCTGGCTGGAACTGAACTCTGCAGGAAGGTAGATCTAAACACACAGGGTTGGTGACCTCTGGTTCATTGCCTGTTATGATGCAAGTGTGTTTTCAGATGAAGATGTCTGTTGTGCATTGCATCATATCGTGACGAATTTGTGCTTGCAGACAGAACGGAAGTGTCTCCTACCGGATCTTGGGGCTGCTGTGCTTGAAAAACTGCAGAAACTTTGGGATCATGACATTGAGAGGTCGGTCCAGCATGTCACTGTCCAGAATCTCAGCTGAATCCTCACAGATCTTCTGCAGAGCTCCAAACGCCCCCTAAGAGCAAATGAGAAAGAGGCAAACAAAGGCAGGCAGGAGCCTTAGACATGGATGTCACAGTACACAGATACAAAGAACAGAGCTGGAGCTACCACTTCAAGTGGTACATCTAAACTGCACCTGCACTCGCTAGCCATTTCACCGTCAATCCGTAACATATAGGTGCACTTAGTAGGTTAACGCTTTCTGACTGTAACCTCAGCATCTGTTCCTGCCCAATTTATCAACCCCTGTCCACCCCATTCCTCCATGAGGAGCGACTACAGCAGGACCACCACTGGCCAAACACTACTAGGATCAGGGATGTGGATCAGCAGTAAGCCTAATGCATGTGCAAGTAGTCGAGTCAGATTATTATGACCACCAGCTAATATCCAGAGTAGCCACCGTGTGCAGCACGGACAGCAGCTAGACAGGCTGGGAGTGACTCAGGAGGTCATGGTAGGTTGTCACAGGTATCTGGGCCCCATGCTGACTGCAGTGCATCCCACAACTGCTGGAGGTGCACATCTTCTCATCCTCACCACCAGCACTGTCCACATCTTTACAATAAAAAACACTGAGGTAAATCCCATCCTAGCCTATAGACCCCTGACCATCAAACTGCAGCCCCTTTTTAATGGTAAACTGGTTTATTCCCAGTTGAATGCACCTGCACACCAGATTACTTGCTGAGGACAAATCCGAGGAGACTTTCTTGCTGCATAGACTAAAGCAGCCAGACAGATTAGACTGTTACACTAAATCCCGACTGACTACAGTTCACATGAGAGGAAGACGACAGAAAATGTGGGCTTTGTATGCAGTCCTTGTTCCAGTAATCCATCAAACGGGCTCTTAACACAGCACGGGTTTATCTACAGCGTGGCGCCCCTTCCGTTTCTATCTCCCTCTCGCAGCAGGCAGAGGAATTCTTCCTTTAGCGCTCACGCACACTTCCACCTGTGAGGAATCTAATCAGGCCATGAGACACACGGTGCTGTGGCAACAAGAGATGTCTGGGGCAGGCTGTAGGCATGGCAACCGTCTCCACCATCAGCTGGCACTACACAAGTTGCTGCACGCACCGAGTCCGGAGAGCCGAAAAGCGGGAAGACACACACAGTCACAAAGCTTTCATGGTCAAAACAAGCCGTGTTGTCATCAATCAGGACGAGTAAAGATGAGAGAAATAAACACCTGTTTTTTTTGTTTGTTTGTTAGTTTGTTTATCAGCTTGATCGTACACGGAAAATGAGAGAAACCAGCGTAAAAATGTGAACAGTTTATCCAAAAAGCAGGAATTTTGGAGTAAATCCAGATCATCCAAGGTTTGAGAAACTGTCCGGAGTGAAATGTGCTGAGCGAACGAACAACTTCCAGCTGAAGCTCTCTGGGGTCTTGTAAAAGATGTGGGCATTAAAGCTGGGCTTCCTATTCAGCAGCGAATTTTCCATTCCACCTTAAATTGTGCTGCAGTTTCATTCTGGCATCTGTACAAGCTTTAGCATTTAAGGTGGAACAGAAGCTGGCAAACAGGAAGGTAATTGCAGCCTCCTTTAAAGATATCGGCCAGCCAGTGCTGATATCCCCTTCACAGCCTGGAATGGGACGTGTACACAGTCCACCATTTTCATTGCTGTTGGTCTGCTGTCGTACATACATTTTGAGGGTGTGAATATTAATGACTCACGCTTGCCATTTATTGATTGGTTTACAAAAGCCGTATGCCTGATCAAAAAGCTGCATATGAGAACATTCCCAATCGGCCAAACCATTCCAATATTGGAACAGTGTGACCATATGGCCACAAAACCAAGGTGTTAGTAACTGCCTCCCCACATTTTAATTACCTGGACATATATATATCTTATGATCGTATGTATCAAACACAGTTGGTTAGTTCTGACAATAGTGTAAAGGGTTCAGGCCTCTGTGGGTTCTAATTGTGATAACCGCACCTTTTTCCCACAAGACTGCGTTCATATGTCGCTGTTAAAGGTGCCACAGAACTAAAAATGCTCAGATGTGGTTCTACACACCCATTTACATCCTATGATTTGAAAGGAGTAAGAATGAAACAATCGGTTTTCCCTTTTGGCCATCAACATTCCATTATTTATTCCTACACTGGGAAAAAGCTGGCCATTTATTGATTGATACATAAAAGACTGTCTAGTCAAAAAGCTGCATATAAGAACATCATTCCCAATCAGTGCTACTATCTGGAAGTTGGAAAGCTGTCAGAATTAGTGGCCAAAAATACAGAAAAAAAGAAAAAGAAAACTATACACAGTCACATTATTATGACCTCTTCCTACTTTCGACGGCGACCATGTGTAGCTCATGAAGGAAGTCACGTTTCACATTTTCGTGGCATTCTCTGAGCTCACTCATCCATGTGGAAGGCACCCTCAACCGATCTGGGCATGAATCCATTCCTGCAGATCACGTACACCCATACATGCTGACTGTCTTCAGATGGGATCTAGGTGTCACACGGCTAGAAATGTCTGACACAGTTTGGAAGACCATGGTCAAGACCTCCAAGTACTACCCCGGCCCCCTAATCCCTCAGACTTGAACCCCATTGAGCATCTGTGGGACCACCTCAATCGTCATGTTCACTCTGGGGATGCTCCTCTACACACCCTCCAGCAGCTGTGGGATGCACTGCAGTCAGCATGACTCCAGATCCCTGTGACCATCTACCAGGACCTTATAGAGTCACTCCCAGCCCATGGAGCTGCTGTCCTTACTGTTACTCTGGATATTAGCTGGTGGTCATAATAATGTGACTCGACTGTGGATAACAACTATGTTACACACTGCTTTGCAACCTGTACTCACTGACCATGGGGTACAAAATGTAATTATTGTAAAACTATATATTTTTGAATTATATCAGCTCATGTTATCGGTTATGTTGGGACCACAAGTCTGCTATCAATATCGATCGCAAAATTTATATCAGTCGGGCCCTAAACTTCAAATTGCAGCACAAGCGGAGGAGATGCGGTAATACTGTTAAGTTATTAGAGGGAACGCAGCCGGTAATGGTCCTCACCTTCACCCTCCCCCACTGAAAAACATAACCTCTTGACATCACTGCACAGCAGTCGAAACAGGTCATAAAAAGGTTCTCCGGCAAGGCTAAATAAGTCATCTGCAACATTCTAGACATGTATGAAGTCCCACACCTGCTTCAAGCTTTATATAGAATCAATGGAACAGAGCGAAGCTATGCTAAGATAGAGGCCATTCATAACTCTGTACTCCGCTTTGTATTCCTGAACGTCAACGTGAGTTAGCGTGCGCATCCCATTGTGATTGCCAGGCACAATTTGGACATGACACAGCAAACGTTTTATTATCAGAGTATTTAATGTGAGATATAGTACATTAAAATGTCCATTCTAACAACTTTTAGCAAATTAATACTGAAGTATTTGTAATGGTGAACGCCGTCACGGTTGATGTCCGCAGTCACCACAGTGAGACTGACGGAAAGATATAGCCTTGTGCAGAGAAGTACTCCACTGAGTCAGACTCACCAGTCAACTTCAACACACAGATTAATACACACTCCCACTGGTATTACTCCTGCTGGATTCCCTCCAGACACTGCAAAGCACTATGGGATGGAAAAGCTATTTTTGGGTGCTTGTTGCAAGGGAGCCTCTACCTACGCTTAGTGCAGCTTGAGAGGTCCTCAGTAAAACGCACGCGCGCACACACACACACAAACACACACACACACACATACATACACACACATACATACACACAAACACACACACACATATATAAACATACACACTCATACACACATACACACACATATAAACATACACACCCATACACACATACACACACACGGCTACATATATACGAGTTGTACATAAAGCCTAGTCTAGTATTCCTTCATTGATTAACTACAGCCACAGTAACTGCATCACACAGTACAACAACCACGACAACAGGAAGTACATTTTGGGCTCCACCAATACAGACATTTGCTGTTCCCTGATTTATGGACATTATTAGACAGTTCATTTAAATCATGCTCACATTAAGAAAGCACATCTACGTTTCAGTTAGAGGGGCTTTCGCTGATGATCTGGTAAGAATCACAGAAGCGTTCAAACGGTTGAGCACAGCAGCTGCTGTTTACTCTGTGGGGAAATTTCATGACGAATGGACCAATGTACATGACCCAGAACTGCTTGGAAAAAAGTCTGGTTCCATTGACTTACATTATAATTAAATTAGGTTTTAGCCCTCTCCTGTAAAGTTAACATTTTGGAGATATTCGTTTTTCACAGCTCACATTTTTATGTTTTGCTATTTCACCACTATTTTCAATCTGGCACACAAATAAACAGCATCTATGCATAAAAAGTGTGTTCTCTTTACAGGAGGTTTGAACTTCTCTCAAACAGAAAATCAACCTAATCAAACACTTTTGACCTGGGGTGCACACAGCTTTCCATGTGGCTCATGTTTTATTCAAAGGTCCATCTTGTTTGGGTTACTCCAAAATGTTAACAAGCTATATAATATCATTAATAATATTACTACACTGTACTTCTCTGTGTGAAATTTGATCACCATGTTGAGATGCGAGATATATGAGATATTTGGAATGTCAATTTCAGCTTTCTCCGTCTTATTTCACACAGTCATTACACAGAAGTCGCCTTCTCAGATAGGTTTGTGGTGTAGGCAGCATTCATACCACCATGTGCACCTTCATAAGCATACAGCCAGAAGCACGACAGGAAAGCAGATGGCTGAACAAAAACTGACTGACTATTTGAGATTATTCCCTCCAGCAAAAGATAACAGCAGAGCAGAACTCCTCTTTATACCTCCCAAACAGACCGAACGACAAAGCCTTTATCAAACCCAGGGGAGTGCTGGTGAGTGGAATGACCTTATTGATTTAGAAAGCATGTTTGTGTGACTTACTTCACATGTGTTGTAGTCCTCCGAGTCCAGCAGCAAACAGAGCTTGGGCAGAAGCTCCGGCCAGTTCTGTAACTCTCCTTTAGAGGCTATTGTGGTGATGAGAATACCTGAGAAACAAAGTGACCACAATCAACATACAAGTAATTTATTTACTGAATTGTCACCTTTAGAATGGTTTCAAATCTGGTATATATATATAAGTTATTAACAATCACGGTGTTGTTCATGGAATAATCTTGAGACAATTATGTTGCCTCGTAAAAGGGGGGACCGGCTCCATATTAATGCCTAAGGATTTCGATTGGAATCTCATAACAGCTCCTGTATATGTAAAGTGCAGGTGTCCCAATACTTTTGTCCAAGACAGAACATTGGCAAACATTTTACAGTTACCACTCTTCAGATTTACAGACCACATTTACGGCGATGAATCAAATTTATGTAGTAAACGAAAATCAGAATTTTAGTTTTTGCAGCCTCACTCAGGAAGAATGTAATGGGAAACATGCATCTCGAACTGAGCTGTCTCTAATAACATGATAACACTGTTCCTGTTAACTGGAACGCAGACTACACAAGGAGGCAGGATGCAAGTGCAAGTCTTTAATAATGGACCAATAAGAACAAACAGAAACCAAACACACTAAAAATAAGAAAGAAAACACAACCAAGACTAGGGATGCACCGATCCAGCTTTTCCAGTTCCGATACTAGCACCGATTACTTTACCAAGCTTACTCTCTGGCTCACTCCATGTTGTTGTTCCTGTTCGTAAGTCAAGTCTACTGTCTTGGGTTCCTGCAGATCCACCTCCGGCCACTTGAGGGAGGTAAAGAGCAAGCAAAGAGCAATCAAGCGGCAAACGTTAACACCTGCAGCTCACGCTACTTAAGCGTGAGAGTGCCGGCCCTTGGTTGCTCAGTCTTGAGTTCACGTTGCCATGTGCACATGTGTCTTGTGACTAGCCAGTAAAAGGTTTCGAGCCTCTCGAGGCAGGTTGCTTCTCCCCCTCTTCAGAGTGCAATCGTGCCACTGAAGCACCGGAAATATATATATCACAGATCACAGTGACCACAGTTCGAGCCACGGTGAGGTGTGACAGTTCCCCGTTACACCTACAGGCACCCCGGAAACGTGCTATAGACGGCATGGCACACATCGCAAAGAATTAGAGTGGGTATCAGCCCCACGGATCGGCCTAATGATCCGATACCCGATCCAGCTAACTTAATTAATAACGGAACCGATATCCGATCCTAATATCAGATTGGTGCATCCCTAACTAAGACTAAAGAACAGGGATACACAATAACCAAAATGGAGACAAAACACTAAGCAAGAACAATAGGGAACAACAGGGAGTACAAGTATATGAAGGCTACCCAGGAACACCTGGGAAGGGGCGGAGCTACAAACTAGGGACAGGTGAGAGGCATGGCAAGAGGGCGGAGACAGGAGGAGCTTTAAACCAAAACAAACAGAAGCACATGGTACAGGAAAACAAAAAGGCACATGGAAGTGACAAGAGAAAACCACAGACAAACAGGGGCAAGACAAGACAGGAGGTGACACTAACTGTTCTCCATGACCTTCTCCATGTTTGTTATATCCACACGGTCATATATACAATATATACTAGAAACTTGGAAGTGCTGATATACTTAATTCACAAGCCACTTTAACTCAAGGCAATTCTCGACTGAGGGCACATGTGGACGCATCTTCACAGCTTTAATCCATCATAAGTAGCAATAAGCAGCAAGCATGATTGAAACGTCATGTTTCGTTTTTCAGCAGTGCAGTAGGCTGTACCTGTTTCATGTGATGCTACACAAACACAGGCAGCTTCTGCGCAAAACACTGCAGCAGATGAGCTCGTTACAGCTGAGCTGCCTCCTTCCTTACTTCAACTCTCTTAGGCACTTGTACACAGTGATGTCAGCAAGGCTGTCCCAGTTTTTACACACACCAACTTCATGCCCTGACTCTCTACCGCACTGCTTATGCTGCGTACAAACATCTGTGAGGGCTCAAGACAAGAAGGTGGAGACTGGAATTTAACTTCTGACTATGCTGTGGGTCATTACGACATTCGGAAACAGAAGCCAGAACCCTGAAGATCATCGTCATAGCTGGGAACTAAATTCTCCACCAGCACCAATAACAGCTGTGACTGGATTCAGCATGGACTGGATGAGTTTCTGGATGTAGGCCACATCAATGTTAAGACACTCTTACATCAAAGAATTGTACAGTAGGGCCAGATTTGGTGGATGCCTTCCCTGGCACAGTTCCGAGGAGAGTTTCCTGTAGACTGGGATTTTAGCCACTGCTGGTAGACCCTTATGACCGTATGCTTCCATACACCTGCAGATTCAGCTGCTTCTTTCACACTATGGTCTTTGGCACACTCAAATGCAGTCACTCCTTTTAGCCAATCATTAACATCTGCTTTGGAGCCATTTTCCACACATGGAACGAGACATTCACTGCACTGTAGCACCTCTTCTCAATCTATGAATCCCGTCACTCACACCCCGCAGGGATTTATAGCAACATCGTCCTTGTGCAGCTCCATCTGCAGGAGCCTGAAGTTACTACCACCGTAAACATGCAAGGTGATTTCTTATTTTGTGCAGTGAGCTTGGTGAGCTCATATACATATATATATATCTACTGAATGGTTATATATTTTGGAGACACTTTGCCTGCTTCTGTGGAGTGGTGTAAAGCGGAGTAGTGGAGCAGTGGAAAGGTGTTATGTGGAGTGACCGATTATGCCTCTCTACCTGGCAGTCTGATGGACCAGTCTGGCTTTGGAGAACACCAGGAGAACATTACCTGCCTGACTGCACTGTGCCGACTGTGAAGTTTGGTGGAGGAGGAATAGTGCTATGGGGTTGTTTTTTAGGGGTCAGCCTAGCGCCACTTAGTTCCAGTGAAGGGAAATCTCAATGCTTCTGTAGACCAAGACATTCCGGACAATTGAATGCTTTCAACTTTATGGGAACTCTTTGGGGAAGAACCTTTTCTGTTCCAGCATGACCGTGTGCCAGTGCACAAAGTAAGGTCCATAAAGGCTGGTTGGGTGAGTTTGGTGTGATCTACTGAATGTTTATATGTTTTGGACACACTTTGTCTGCTTTCCACTGGATGACGGCGGCAGTATCTACTACGCCATCCATCTGAGACAAGCGGAAATGTCCACCAGTAGTGACTACACAGTCTTGGTCAAGAGTCTCAACGCTCCATTTGGCATGTTTTGTCAGGTTTTTCACTCAGATAATTAACACACAGTCTAGAGGGGCACCAGCTGCCATTTTCAGCTAAATTTAGTGCACCATATCTTATTTATTTGCTGAGTTTAACATCTTGGGAAAAAAAACAGCATTTGCCAATATGTTAAATTTCAGTAAATAAACAGTAACTATGAACAAAAACATGCTGTATACTTTTGCATATCAAACTGTCAGGTTTGTCGTTTATTGGTGAATGATGTCTTATTATTTGTACCCCTAGGTTGAATGGTGATGAGCGTCCTAAGAATTTGGACAGGACTCTACTCACCCACTGTAGCTCTGATGAGAGGTGAGGAGTCTCCGATGTTCTGCAAGCACTCGTGTTTGATGAAGTCAGAGACTCCATTGGGAAAGTTCTGGTAGTGCGCCTTAACGTTGTTCTTCAAAATCAGCCCACTGAGGGAACGAGTAGGCTCATCTGCATAGATAAGGGAGCAAAGAGAAAATTATAACCTTGTTTAAACAACTGTACAACGTTACTGTCAGTTGTGTTATGACATTCAACAGCTGCCGATGAGCAGTAAATGGATGGACCATGCTGGACCAATTTCACAAAGCTCTCTCGTTATACGGTGTAAGCTGAAAAGGAATTCCATCTACATTTCTACATGATTCAATCATTAAGATGTAAACAAAGTCATTTCTCTGTACCGAGTCAGAACTATTCATAACAGTGGTGATAGGAATCAGACGTCTGAAGCATTTAATTATTCTAAAAGCTTCATCGCAGTAAGATTTTGCATTAAATCTTTATGAATATGTCTGAGACCTAGTTTTACAAACATTTGGCATTAAAATATATATTCAATTCATCAATAACATCAAATATAAAAGGACATATGTGTAGGTTCAGTGGTTGTTTTGGACAGTAAATCAACTAGCTATAACTGTGTGTACACAACTCCCCAGAGTCAGCTGTGGAATTCCACTTAAATGCATCCCGAACGCACATCAGTTTTGTTGTCTTCTAGCAATCCCACTGTATCATGTAGATGTACGCTATATGAGCTGATGGATCCTGATGAATAACCTTGCACGCTGAGGAGCCACCAGGAATTATTCTCAGGGATTTTCAGAATTAACAAACTCTAAATCTTACAAATTGCAAAATCTACCTGTCTGTCCTGCTAATCAGCCTCTCTCAATCTTACTCTCGCTCTCTCTCCACACTCTCTTTATGGAGCCCCATGAGCGGCGTTCGCCTGAGTGATCATATGGGAGGCACCAGAGCTGCTAGAGTCACCAGAGATTTGTCTCCGTTGGCTGGTCTACTGTCCCTCGCTGGTCTCCTGTCCCTGCTGCCGGACTTGATCATCCTGTCCTGCTCACCAGCCGGCGAGACTAAAATGACCACAATAGAGCCACCAGCATCTGGCACTGATTGTGAACCCCATCTCTCACTTTGACAGAGAACCTATGGGATGGTTCTAACTCTACTTTACCATGTTCATGTTCTGTATCATGTTTCTGAAAGATGTTCCGCGCTCCTTTATTGTATCTTGTCATACAATCTCATTAGCTCTGTCCTTCTCTCTTCATCAAGGATCAACCAGAGGAGGATGGGTTCCACCCTTGAGCCTGGTTCCTCTCAAGGTTTCTTCCTCTTACTCTAAGGGAGTTTTTCCCTTGCCACTGCTGCCTCTGGCTTGCTCAAGAGGTGCTCGGACCCGGATTCCCTTCCTTAAGTGTATCCTTCCATAAACTGTCTTTCTGTAAAGCTGCTTTGAGACAACATTAGCTGTAAAAAGCGCTATACAAATAAAAGTTGACTGATTTGATTTGGGGACAAAAGTATTGGGACACACCTCTTAATCATCAAACTCTGGTGTTTCGTTCAATCCCATTGCCACAGGTGCATAAAATCAAGCCCCTAGCCATGCGGTCAGCCTAAACAAACACTGACGAAAGAATGGGTCATTCTGAAGAGCTCACTGAATTCCAGTGTGGAACTATAGTAGAACGCCACCACTGGAACGAATCAGCTCATGAAATTGTCAGACCATGTGAAGTTACATAGAATGCTTGCATGCAAGTACTTATATAACCAAGCGCAATGCTGAGTGTGGGATGGAGGTGGTGTAAAGCGCCGCCCCTGGACTCTGGAGCAGTGGAAAGGTGTTCTGTGGAGTGACCAATCACACTTTTCTACCTGGCAGTCTGATGAACCAGTCAGGGTTTGTAGAAAGCTAGGAGAACGTTACCTGCCTGACTGCACTGTGCCGACTGTAAAGTTTGGTGGAGGAGGGATAGTGCTATGGGGTTGTTTTTTCAGGGGTCGGCCTAGAGCCCCTTAGTTCGAGTGAAGGGAAATCTTAAAGCTTCAGCAGACCAAGACATTTTGCATAACTGTATGCTTCCAACTTTGTGGAAACTGCGGAAGGCCCTTTTCCGTTCCAGCATGGCTGTGTCCCAGTGCAGAAAGCCAGGTCCATAAAGGCATGGTTGGGCGAGTTTGGTGTGGAAGAACTTGACAGGCCCACACACACAGCCCTGACCTCAACCCCATCAAAAGCAAAAATGCTCTTCTGGATAAAGACACCCCCCTCAAAATCTTGCAGCCTTCCCAGACGAGCGGAAGTTGTTATAGCTGTAAAGGGGGGCAACTCCATATTAATACCTACAGATTAGAATGGTACGTCTCCTACAGCTTTGATGTGTAGGTGTCCCAATACTTTTTACTCAATACTAGTGTATTTGTGAGCAATGTCCTCATTTCACACGCGACGCCCCACTGCTCCAAGCATATGACATACATGGAGCAATGCTATGGGTTATCATTAACAATACAGCTAGCCTTATCAACAAAGAGAATCAGTGTTCTGAAGACAGCAGCTTTAAATGCGAATTAGAGTGACCCATGTTCATTCTAGGGATGAGCAATATGACACTGTTTTATCAGCATCATGATAAATTACCCCGCAACATGCTCTGGATATTGTCAGCTCTTAAAATGAACTGTGTGTCTTGCTACAAATAGTATAGACTAATTATGAACAG
This sequence comes from Semaprochilodus insignis, assembly GCA_034552555.1. Classification (NCBI taxonomy): domain Eukaryota; kingdom Metazoa; phylum Chordata; class Actinopteri; order Characiformes; family Prochilodontidae; genus Semaprochilodus; species Semaprochilodus insignis. The sequence goes on from CM067496.1 coordinate 18,076,346, forward strand.
CACTGAAAAGCATAGCATGAATAATTCAGTGTTAAAGTGGACCTACTATGCGTCACTTCCCTTTAATGTTATGTAGCTGTTTGTGCTTGTTTCAAGCCCTAAAATATGTGCCAGAGGGGAGAAACTCTCCCAAAGAAAGCCTTTTCCTCAGTTGTCTGAAACACCGCTTTGAAATTCCAGCCCTTTTCTTTGTTACAAGGTGATGCCATCACGTAACACAACCCTTATTGGCTGCCTACTGCCTAGATCAGCACACCAGGACACAGAAACCACTGAAGGCCATGTAGGGGCTAAACCGCTCTGGAGGCTGACCAATCAGAACAGAGTGTGTGAGCTGACCAATCAAGTTCGCCGGGCTCACCAGGAGGCGGGACTTGAAGACAAAAAAGCTCTAACAGCGTGTTTTAGACTGAGGGTGAACACAGATTGTACAGTATTAGAAACTATACTGTGATTGGGGAAAACTGAAGCATGTAAATCTATTCTAGTCAACCTCAAAAATTAATCTATGCTCATTAAAAATAAGGTTAATGTGTCCCATAAGAGTCTTAAAATGTGTCCCTTCTGGTCTGTTTTTTCGTCTTTTCCAATGTACAATATCACGATGAAAAAAGAAATTTTCAGGATACTCGACATGCATCATGATATTTCATATTTTAGCCTGATTGCACACCCCTAGTTCATTCCTGAATAGACCCATAGACCTTCTACTGCTAAAAACAGTCCTCCAACACTGGGTCGTGCATCACTTGCTAGACACAAGTAAATCTGACAGTGTCACTGCTGACTGCTTAAGTGGTATGATGTGCTTAAAAACAGCATTATGCATTCCCATTAGGGATGGGCGATACCACTGATTTTCCTTTCGATCCGTTATCAAGTAGTACCAAGGCTAATATTCCGATTCCGATAATTTAATGTATGTGACTTTCATCAATGACACATGCTAAATTTAAACAAAGCTGTAACAGAAAGTCTGACATTTAATTATCATTATTATTATTCATTATTATTGTGACTATTATTAAATAACCATTTAGAAATCAGAGTTTCTCTCTGTGCTTCTTTTTTAATAACATCACTTAACAAAACGCAATTCAATGTTCTGAAACGTTTATTTAATTGAAGTAATTTACTTAAACTAGTGTTTTTTGTCAACTGAAATTTCAGTAACTAAATGTGTATTCATGTGTAATAGTGAATTAACATTTGGATATCTACATTTTGAACAGCTAGAGAGGAAGAAGGCGGAAGGAAAAGTAATTCCTATACTAGACCATCACTGACGGCAGCATTTTGTTTAAAGGAGATGGACTACACCTCCGTCCTGGATGTGTCCTGGCAGTCGTGGTCTGGAGGTCAAGGAACCAGCCAGTTCGATTCCCTGAACCCACAGTAACGAGTGAAGTGCCCTTGAGCAAGGCACCTAACCCCCAACTGCTCCCTGTGTGCTGTGGATAGGGCTGCCCACCACTCCGGGCAAGTGTGCTCACTGCCCCTAGTGTGTGTGCTCAGTAGTGCGAGTGTGTGTGTGTGTGTGTGTATGTGGGTGTTTCACTGGCAAGAATGACAAGAAATGGCTCAAAAAACTCTCTATCCAAAGAACAATCGGCCTCACCTAAAATAAATAAGAGATATTGATATTTTTGCGCCAGAATCGATTCTCAAAAGTAAACGCCAGGATCGGAAGTATTGATATCTGGAAGTATTGATATCTGCTGTTCTCAAAAATACTCTACAGAGGATACTTTACCTTCTGACTTCAGCTTTGTGAGCACAAATATCAAGTAATTGTTGAAGTCTGGAAACTGGTTGAGCTGTTCAAGTTTCTGGAAAGTGTGTTAAGGAGAGAGGTTTTCAGAGAGTGGTGGAGAAAGATAAACAACACAGCAAAGAGCACCTGTAAATACTAGAGGAAGGCATCAGATTTGCGTAAGCTACACTGTATGTACTGTACACATGCGTACTCCATATATAGGGATCAGCAGGACGCAACCTAATACAGGGTAAAATATAACACAGATACTGAATCGCATAAATCTGTGAATTATGTCAACAGTTTGCACCTTGAAAGTAAATGTTTATAACTTGGGATAGTACCTAAAAACTGTAATTAGCAATTAGCTAATTAGCTCCCCGCCCTCCCCTCCATACTGCATTAAACCACAGTGCAGAACACTTAACACACCTAATATGGTAAAAAAAAAAAAATACTATAGTACGTGGCAATATTGTATCGATACATATACACCAAGTATTGCCATTTTATATACTAATGCCAGTGTCAGTCTGTCTGTCTGTCTTTCTGCTTGACAATCCCATGTTGTTGCAATACAAATGATCACCGTGAGATGAACAGAGTGAAAATCTCTTTAGATTAAACAGACGTTTTATCTGTTGAAAACAGGCAATAAGCCCTGTTTTTGTACTTCAATCCCGTTTGAAGTAATATCATACTGTAATTTATGTATCATGATAACATCGCATTTGTGACTGAAGTATCATAATAGTATCTTACTGTGACTTCAGTATCATGATAGCATCATATTGTATTGTGACATAAGTATCATGACAGTACTATCGTATCATGACTTAAGTACTGTCACAGTATCACATTGTAAATTAAGTATAGTGATATTGTATCATATTGTATTGTGACTTAAGTCTCTTGATAGTACTACATCATGACTTAAGTATCAAGATAATACTGTATTGTGACTTCAGTATCATGATTGTATCATACTGTGACTTAAGTATCGCGACAGTATTGCGTTCGTGAACTAAGAGTCATGGTAACATTGTATCATATTGTGACTTAAGTATCGCTGTGTTATCATACTGTGACTCAAGTATCATGATATCATATTGTATCACGTCTTAAGTATTGCAGCAATATCGTATCATGACTTGTGTATCGTGATAGTATTGTTTCGCGACCCAAGTATCATGATAGTATTGTATTGTGAAAGTACTACATCATGACTGAAGTCACAATACGATACGATATTGTCACAATACTTAAGTATCACAGTAATATCGTATTGTGACTTAAGTATCGTGACAGTAACATATTGTGACTTAAGTATCATGATATCATATCATGACTTAAGTATCACAGTAATATCGTATCGTAACATGAGTATCATGATAGCACTGTATTCTGATAATACTGTATCATGACTAAAGTACCCTGTAAGTATCGTATCATGAAAGTACTGCATCATGACTATGCTGTAATGTATAGTAACTCAAGTATTGCAGGAATTTTGTATCATGAAGTATTGTGATAGTATTGTATCGTGACCCAAGTATCATGATAATATCATATCGTATCATGTCTTAAGTATGGCAGCAATATCGTAACATGACTAAAGTATCATGATAGTATCGTATCGTGAAAGTACTGCATCATAACTTAAGTCACAATACGCTATTGTCACAATACTTAAGTATCGCAGTAATATCATACTGTGACATCATATCATGACTTAAGTATCACATTAATATTGTATCGTGACATGAGAATAGTGATAACACTGTATCGTAATAATACTGTATCGCAACTAAAGTATCATGATAGTAATGTATGGTGAAAGTACTGCATCGTGACTTCACAGTAACATTACAACGTGACTTGAGTATTGTGATAGTATCACATCGTGGAGCCTTTGTTGATTCCCACCCCTACCAATAAGGGTTCATCTATTGTCACAAGCTTGACACTGTAACAACAGAAGAACCTTTTTTTTGGTGCTATAGAGAACCACATTCAAGAAGACATATATAGAGAACCACACACGACGCGTTCACCTTCAATCTGAAGGACTATTTCACCATGCAAAGAACCATTTGAGAATGTAACGGTTCTAAATAGCATCGTTCTCTGTACTGAAGAACCCTTGGAGAACCAGCACTCAACACTGACACTGTGACTCCTGAGGTAGTTAGCCACTGAACTGCTTGTTATGCTACAAAGGACGCAGGCGTTTGTTAGTGAGGCTCCCATTAGCTTCACACTCGAGAGTCTAGATCCACCTTAAAAGGTGAAAAAGACATTGTGGCTCATGTAGCTACAAGCGCCTGAGTGTAGCCGTTTAAGGTGGACAGGAAAATGGTAACGAGTATCTGGCGAATGAGAAGTTCAGCCTCGTGCAAAGGCAGAAGCGCAGGTAAACAGCTAACGTTAGCTAGCTTAGTCGGCATTAGCAGGCTAGCTGTATCACACCAGTTAAACCAGCTCTTTCGTGGCCTAAAAATATAACGTCAACCATGAACCTTTGTTTCTTGCTGTCTACACTGTCAGTCCAAATGTGAACAGAAGTCTGGGAGAACTAGCTCAGAAAGGCTCATGTAGCCAAGCAGAGAGCTGCCTCACACAGCCGAGCTAGCAACCTGAGCTAACGGACAGGCTAAGCATCCCGACTCGCACCACCGCGAGCCAGTTTAGACGTGACTGGGGGGAAAAGCATGGCGTCAGTCCGTGAAGGATACTTGTTGGACGGATCTTTGCGTGCTTGTGTCAGGAGACTGAGACTCCTTCAGAAGCTGTAGAATCTGCTGAAGTCCCTGCTCGTCTGGCTTCCACTGGCACTCCATCTTGGCTGGCTCGCCCGCCTGTCTGCGACGGTGACCGAGTGACAGTCAGAGGATATCGGCGCTGAAATAAAAAGCTTGTCTCCTCAGATTAAGTAGTCCGCCCTCGGTGAAGGTTTCTGGCCAGGTGAGCTCACGAATCCACCTCAGATCAGCTCTCTCACGAATGTCAGGCCGGGAAAAGTCACATAGACAGGCCCTACAGGGCAGAACATTCCTCTTTAGCTAGGAGACTCAGTCATACAAGCGCATTTACAGTGATAAGCCCTCTCGCGAGTCCTGGGTCCTAGTGCCCGTCGGGTCGGATTTATTTTTAAATACCAGAAAAACAACTACATCGTACACGGACAGCCAGAGGGTCAAATACAGGCACACAGGCGAACATCCGGGACTTTTTATAGCGCTCTTAATTGCTTTTACATACTGGCTTCCTTTTTTAATGCTGGCTTAAGTATCGTGATAATATCGTATAGTGTCATGACTTAAGTATCATGATAATATTGTATTGCGACTTAAGTATGGTGATAATATACCAAGATTTAAGTATTTTGATACCATATTGTGATTTAATAATCATTATATCATATCACAAGCATTGTGATATTGTTTTGTGACTTCAGTATCATAATATTGTATTGTGACTTAAGCATTGTGATAATATACCAAGATTTAAGTATCTTGATACCTATCGTGACCTAATTATTATAATGATATTGTATCATATTGTGATTTACTTATCATTATAATATTGTATCCTGACTTGAGTATCATTTTAATACAGTATCATGACTTGTCATAATAGTGTTGTAACATTGTATTGTATGGCAGCACGGTGGGTAGCACTGTTGCTCAAGAAGGGTCTGGGTTCAATTCCCCACACAGACGCCTGGCGTCCTTTCTGTGCTGTGTATGCTTGTTCTCCCTGTGTCTGTTTAGGTTTCCTCCCACAATCCAAAGACATGCTGTCAAGTGAACCGGAGACACTAAATTTACCCCCTAGGTGCATGTGTGCGTGAATGTGTAAGTCTATGTATAGTATCTGCTCTGCTATGGACTGGTGGTCTGTCCAGGGTGTTTCCTGCCTTTCACCCCATGAGGATAGGCACCAGCACTGCCCATGTCCCAGAAGGATAAGCGTCTCAGAAGAAATTTCAAATATCTTTAAACAGTTTAGTTATTGAGAATAAGACCGGCATGTTTTCAATTTAGAAGTTTAAAAGCCTTTCAAGTGAAGTTCATCCTTGGAATACAACCCGTGTCTACATATTGAAAGTATATGGCAGAACTGTGCATGGATGTTTTGTGGGTTTTGAACAGGAAGGGAAATCCACAATGCCTTTCAAAGACAGGGTAGATAATCACACACTACCTACTCTCTAGCAGATAATGAGCTGCAAAGAAAAACAAGGCCTCATCGCTGCCTGTGATATTGCAAATAATTGTCACACCGAGATTCTATGCATCTGTTTCGTGACCATTCTTGCAATCCGAGTTACTTTGTTAACATCTTGATCATTTAATTGTGCATAAAATTGGAAAATATCAAATTCCCCTTTACCTATTTTAAATATGGTACAAATGTCCAAACGCTTTTTGGGGCAACAAGGCATATTAACATAATATATAATGAAGTATTTTTATTCAAAGCTTACATGATGTAACATGGCTCAGACAAAAATTCAAGACCTGGCAACCTTCCAAATTAAAGTATATTTATTTATGCTTCCAGATAAACCCTTCAGCCTGATTTCCAGCACATCACTAGCCGATACACAATTAGCAGCTGCAACATTATCTTTACAGCGGAAGCGCAGAACTGGGTTCCTTCCAGGTCACAGCTCTGCAGAGGTTAGCATTCTCCCTCTTCCAATGGCCTTGATTCAATCCATGAGGGCCTTGCTAATTAGCTGATGAGTTGAATCAGGTGTGTTAAATGAGATGGAAGGCTGACGTCTGCAGTGCTCGGACATGAAAACTAATAAGCAGTGAAAAACTGACAAAACAATTTCCAAATTCAGTGCAGGGCATTAGCGAGATTGGGGGTCCCTTGTAAAAATTAGTGAAATTCTGGTGCACTACTGAGTCTAAAATACAGGGGTAACTGGTGTGGAATTATTTAACGCATTAAGTTTATCATCTGTGAAAATGCTAGTCAATAATTCTACTGTTTTCTAGAAAATTTGAATTTTTTTTTTTTTTGATTTCTTTTCTTACCATACCAAGGCCAAAATTTGGCAGCCGGCTTCTATAGAGACCCCACAACTTTTACAAATCAAGACCATTCTAAATGTTTTTTGCCCATTTCTGTTCTATTATGGAACTTAAAAGCTGACATAAGTATTTAAATCTGAATTTTGTATATTTTAATTATATTTATGGGGCATTTAATACATTTCATTTATTTAATGGCACAATTCATAAATGTTAATTTTAACAGTGCTTTTTGGTGTTTTGAGCCTATGAGGTGGTGAAATTTGCTATTAAAAAACACATTTTTGAACTCTCTGGCTAAATTATCAGAGTTTTGAATCAGAGAGATTTCTTGGAAATTCATGGATCTGAATTTTTTTTTTTAATCTGAAAACTACGTTTGTAATTTCAAAAATGTGTGCAAATTTCACCACCTCACAAGTTCCTAACACAAAACAGCACTGTTAAAATGTATGTATATCAAATGTATGAATTATGGCATTAAATCGTTTATTAAATGCCCCATAAATATAATTCAAATATACAAAATTCAGATTCACACGCTCGTCAGCTTTTAAGCGCCATATTCTATTGGCTCCAAATGGCACATAGTGCTTGGTCCCCAATGATTGCCACTTCTCGGTCTCTAAGCTCCAACTAGCGTTACAGTCCACAGAAACCAAATCAGTTTTAGACACAAATTAAATTATAGCTGACTTGTTTGCTAACAATGTGTCACACATTCTAACATTTTTGGAAAGCTATTGAAAAAGCTGAATATGCAAAAATGAAACCAGCTTTACTGCTCACCAATCATGACTTTATTTAATGTTTTGGTACTTTTATTTCAGTTCTAACTGGCTTATAAAAATAGATACCATAATACCGTATCAGTGGGATGTCCAAATAATAAGGGCTTCTCTCTATCAATTCTATTTTGGCAGCAGACCATGTCCCCTTACACTCTCCACATCTCCACACTTCAACGCAAACGGCATATTCAACATTTCAAACAGCCAATTTCACCAGAATGTCTCAAGGTTGCATGTGTGAGACGTTGACTGGAACGAACTAAGTTTGACACTCCTGCAATAAAACCTAATTCTGTGCTATTCCATCACAGAAATCACTTTAACTTCAAAACAAAGCTTCACATTTCTGAAAATGTTCATTAGTTGTGTCAAATATGTCAGATCAAGAACAACAACAGTTTCTTTTGCGCCACAGTTTGACTCGTTTTCTTTGCCTTGTCCATGTTTAAATCTGAAACTGACCCTCTACATGAAATCTTAGAAATGCTATAATGATACCAGCCTATGAGGCCACAACTGGATATTACAGACTTGCCCTCAATTTGAGGATCACTTCAACTTGCTTTTCACAAGTCCTGGACTGACACAGCTGACTTTACTGAAATGGCCAACATCCAATAACTCCAATAGCATCTGGACGTACCATCAGCTGGATGGCCATGACTGCTGTTCATGCTTCCATTACGTCTGCTGGAGTCTTAAAGGGATAGTTCAGCCACAAATGTACATAGTTTTCCACTTAACCCAGATGGAGTTCATCACATTATTGGTGTCCAAACTTTGCTTCTTTGGTTTAGCACTGGAATTGTGAGGTACTTGTGGTGAGAAACACTAGAAACACTTGTGCTGAGAAACACTAGAAGCCAATAGTCACCCAAATCTTTTCTGTGAAAACATGGCCACAATTTCTCTCAGCCTGCTCAAACTGCATCTTTGTCCATGTGGTTTAGACCACAGTATGACTTTAAAAACGTCACCATGTAGCTGCACACCTCAAGAAGCTATTTTGAACAGATGTTCAGCTTAATGAGACCCCTGCAGGATCTGACTGCTTTTCACTGCATGCAAAATTTCACTGATTTTTCCCCCCAAACTTTCTAATTGATTCTGTCACGGTCTGATGTGAAATGGTGCACTGAAAATATACTTGCCGGTTTCTTTATAGTGGTGGTGAACCATGAATCATTATAGCCATTTTTTTATTTACCAGTTAACCTCCATACGCCTTCTGAGCTTTCATATGTAATGTTGATGAAGGTAAAATAGTGAAACAGTGCATGTTTTCCTTGTGGAATATTTTGCAGCACAACAACCTGCATGTATGGAGGACCAGATTTACCCCGACCCCCCCAAAAAAATAAATACAAAAAAATAATTGACTAAATGAAACTAATATATAAATAAAAATAACTAAAATATGTACATGTTGTTTCTTTTGATTTTATTAATACTTATTTCCTTTTTCTGCAATTATTTATTCCTCATTGTAGTTATTAGTGTAGTGTTTGATATTTGTATTAATATCTATATTTATTCTTTTTTTAATTAATGAATTAATTTATTTCTGTATTTCCTCTTACATATGATCAGGGGGCTTGTTTTTCACTTTCAGGCTTAGCAATCTAAATCTATATATTTATATATTTGGATAGATAGATAGATAGATAGATAGATAGATAGATAGAAACAAACATAAAAATGAATAAATACATTAATAAAAATATTATCAAACACTACAGGACAAAACAAGCAATATATAATCGCATAATAATTTAATACTACAAGGGAATAAATGCATAAATAATATAAAACACATATTTTAGTTATTTTTATTTATATATTAATTTTATTGAGTCGTTTAATATATTTTTTAATTTTTATTTTGGAAGATCCGGTCCTCCATACCATGTACCCTTCTACCATGAATGAACTTAAATAAATGGAACAAAATAAATTCTTTATCGCAACCATTTCATGCAATGCCTTCTTTACATATTAATAATTTAATTATGTGGAGTTCCCCTTATGAGGACCTGGATGCAGTCTGAGTGGCTTCAGAAAGTTTTGGGAACTACAGAAACACCAAACATGTCTTGGCTGATGAACTGCCGCTGGGGTAAGCAGATGGTTGGGTACCTCTGATTTTTGGCCAAGCTAGTCCTTTAAGCCCAGGCACGGCTGTGTGATAGCTGTGGATTTCACTAGTGGCTATAACCATCACGGTGCATTTGTGCCTTCACTCTGACAGCAGGGTGGATCGGAGAGGTCTCATAGTCCTTCGGCTGTTGGCCCTCTTCCTGCCCTCCTCTAGAATGCCTAGAGGTCTCCTCTTCCCTGAGGGGGTGTGGCACAGCAAGTCATCCACGCTCTGTGCAGTCACCTGACCCGCCTGTTGCAGCCGCCTCACTACCTGCTCTACCTGCAGCTCCCAGGGCCCGTCGGCACTTGCCTCTCTCAAGACATCTACCTGAAAAGACAGGAAAGAGAGAGAACAGTTTTTCAGAATGACAGAAGGAAGGAAAAAGAAAGAAAGTAGGCAGTAGCCTCCGTGCGAACACTCACTCACTGTATATTTTATCAGCTCCACTGACCATATAGGAGCATTCTGTAGTTGTACAGTTCGAGACTGTAGTCCATCTGTTTCTCTGTATAGTTTATTACCCTGTTCTTCAATGGTCAGGACCCCACAGGACCACCACAGAGCAGGCATTATGAGGGTGGTGGATCATTCTCAGCTTTGCAGTGACACTGACGTGTTAGGGTGTGTTGTGCTGGTGTGAGTGGATCAGACACAGCAGTGCTGCTGGATACCTCAGTGTCACTGTTGGACTGAGAATCGTCCACCAACCAAAACTATCCAGCACAACAGCGTCCTGTGGGCAGCAGGATCCTGTGACCATTGATGAAGGACTAGAGGATGACCAAAACTGCACTGTGCAGCAACAGATGAGCTATCGTCTCTGACTGTACATCTACAAGGTGGACCAGCAAGGTAGGAGTGTACACAGTGTTTAAACACTCCAGCAGCACTGCTGTGTCTGATCCACTCACACCAGCACAACGCACACTAACACACCACCACCACGTCAGTGTCACTGCAGTGCTGAGAATGACCACTGAAGAACAGGGTAATAAAGTACTTTTCCATTTGGGGCTACGCAAGAAGTTCAGGGTGTTGAGGATGGGGTTTCTACAGGCACTCTTACAGTATGGTTCAGCTGCAACAAGGCCCTGGAAGAAAGGCGGCTAGAGAGTGTCCGCACAGCTTCAGGAGTCACTGGAACCCAAGTGCCAATTCTTTTTGAAATGCATTTCATTCACATACAACAAAGAGCACAAATCATTCTACAGGACTTCTCAAACCCTGCACACTCCCTACTCAAACTGCTCCATCCTGGAATAGGATTCTGGTCAATACAATCCAGGACTTTCAGCTTCAACAACAGCACCTACAGTGGGATCCAAAAGACCACATAGAAAATCTAATCTTTTTTTAGTCAATTTGACGCTGGAAATAAATATGAACAAAGTTTGAGAATCTTGCAAAATTTAAGAACTAAGAAACCTCAAAGAAATCAAATTCTGCACTTTGTCTAGGTCACTCCTCAAGCTGAAGCACATCTGTCAAATTCAGATGACATTCAGGCTTTTACAAAAAAAGGTCACTTTGCTTTTCTAGTCTAATTCCTTCTATTGAAACGTATGTTCAGACGACTCTCTGGAAGGTGGATCTGATCTACTGATCAGAGGCTTATGGAGTCAAGGACACACTGCCATTAAAGCAAAAGAAGGTCATACCATATACCATAACTGTATATTAATGCAGTTCAGAATACTACAATATTCTGAACTCCATGAAAACATTCAAAGACTCTACACTGCGCCCAAATTGTGATGCTGTTATCATCTTTGGAATGAAAAATTAAATTAAAAGCAAAATTGAAGTATTATATTAGAACAGAATGCTCAATAGAAGCATTTTCACCAGTGCTCTCAGACTTTGGAACCCTACTGTATGTAACCATTATCCACAATCTTAATTAACCTCCGTTTTTTTAGTTAGCTCCATTATTTGTGTTTTGCAAAAAAATAGCAAAATTCTTAATTTTTAAATCTGGTTGTGAAATTAATAATAATGATAATGATAATGACAATAACAACAACAATTATTATTATTATTATTATTATATTTTAAACTGGTTACCACTATTTATTTATTTAGTCTGTATTTTAAGTCATGTTGTCTGGTTTGTGCCTGCTGTAGTTGTTACCCTGTCTTAAGTGCATTAGGGGAATGTCCAAGCAGTCCAGGTGGTTGATGTGGCAATAAAGTCTTGAACTTGAACTTAATGGTGCAGTTACTGTGGATATATTGGTAAAGTGTCTCACCACTTCCTGGGAGAATTCTGGCTTCCTTACAAACACTGAACTCTTGGACAATAGGGCTGTTGTGAGGGCTGCGACTGCATCCTTAATTGATCCTGCCTTGACCAACATCAGCACCTAGAAACACAGAGAATAAAAATACTACTGACCTCAATCTGTCTGTCTGTCTGTCTGTCTGTCTGGGTTTCACACAAATACAAACACTTGTACAGAATCACTTACCTTGAGGTTCTGGCACAGTCTGCTGTCTGTGCTCATGATGTGAGAGTAGATGCTCTGCGCTTGCTCAATGTCATTCTGCATTGGGCACAAACAGAAACAAGGCAAGAGTAAAAAAAGAATTATGAGCTTTTCCAGTTAACTGGTTTAGCATTAGATTAAATAGAACGCTGCCTCGTTTTCTCACTATATTGGTGTATAATTTTAAAAATCCCTGGAAATAAGATAAATAACCTTAATATTAGCTTACAACATCTTAACAATCTCAATTAGAATTTTAAGGTACATCAACTAGAAGATGTTATCATTTGCAGTGTACACATGATCTAGAGTGACTGCTGAAAAGAATCATGACTGTTAATTATCATAAGGACCGCATTCACTTTACCGAGATTGGTAGCGTAAACATCTTGCTAACTATGATTGGTTCTTTGGCCAGTCTTATGTAAATTAGGCCAAATTTTGTCCCGCCCAACTTGAATCCAACAGAAGAAAACTACAAAAATAAACATTTGAAAAAAATCATTTCATACTAAATTCATCTTAAAACCTACAGACAATAGTTAGACGAGAATCATGAAAATTAGTAGACAGGGGCTTTAAAACCCTCTAAATGCACCAGCATTTATATACATACACACTTTATTTATTTATTTATTTATTTATTTATATTATTATATTTCCCCCGTTACTGATGTTGACTGTCTGAGCTACCAACGGTATGAAAGGCGCTCTATAAATAAACAAATAATATAAATAAAAAATAAGTATATTATTATTATTATTATTATTATTATTATTATTATTAAATACCTCAAATCCCCGGGGTCGCTGTTGGAGTTACTTTGCTAAAGCATTTTTGGAAAGGCGGAGAGCCTTGATGCCCTCTTACTCATACGTGATTCAAACATTATGAAAGGTAAACAACTCTTTAATAATTAAAAGATAATGAGCGTGCTGTGTGCTGTTTACTATCTGCAGTAATCTAATGTCTGCAGAAAGAGGAGTCAGGAAATTAGGGTATTACAGCTGCTTCCAAAAGACATCAAAGACTTACCTGTTTGAGAGCGAGAGCAACTGCACAGCAATAAGCATGTCTGGGGATGAGAGTGCCTTTGGTCTGACCTTCCTCCATCAGGGCCAAGCAAATCCGATATGACTTAGGGGTGTTCTAGCAATAACAATACACAGAACATTACAAGCATTACAAAAACACGACACTCCTACTTTACCATATAAACTCAGACAGGACGTTGCTTTTCTCATAAACTTACTTTCAAGATCATTTGCAGGCTGTTGGTTGCACTTCAAGACCACTTCCAAAAGCCAATCCATTACTTTTATGAGCACATACAGTACATTGATTTATTTCCAGTCGAAACGGCCAATATTACCAATACTGAACGTGTGACACAGCATCTGGGCATTTTCACCCCGACCAAAGTTACATACCTTTAATGCAGACATTAGAGGACAATGTAAAATACTGAATAAATACATCCTATGGCTCCTTTAACTCTCTCTTCTTTCCAGATGCAGCTGTGACCTCCCAACAAAAGCTGTTCCCAAAGCTCTCACTGACATGATGTTCCTCTTCAAAGAGACACTAACATTTACACTGATCAGCCATATCATTAAAACCACTTCCTTGTTTCTACACTCATTCTCCATTCTATCAGCTCCACTGACCATATAGGACACTCTGTAGTTGTACAGTTACAGACTGTAGTCCATCTGTTTCTCTGTATACTTTATTACCTGTTCTTCAATGGTCAGGACCCCCACAGGACCACCACAGAGCAGGTATTATGTGGGTGGTGGATCATTCTCAGCACTGCAGTGACACTGATGTGGTGGTGTGTTAGTGTGTGTTGTGCTGGTGTGAGTGGATCAGACACAGCAGTGCTGCTGGACACCTCAGTGTCACTGCTGGACTGAGAATCATCCACCAACCAAAACTGTCCAGCCAACAGCGTCCTGTGGGCAGCGTCCTGTGGCCACTGATGGTGGTCCATCTGTTTCTCTGTATACTTTATTACCCTGTTGTTCAATGGTCAGGACCTCCACAAAACCATGGTGGATCATGGGTGGTGGATCATTAAACTATCCAACCAACAGTGTCTTTGTGGGCAGCATCCTATGGGCGGCGTCCTGTGACCACTGATGAAGGACTAGAGGATGACCAACACTGCACTCACACCAGCACAACACACACTAACACACCACCACCACATCAGTGTCACTGCAGTGCTGAGAATGATCCACACCCACATAATACCTGCTATGTGGTGGTCCTGTGGGGGTCCTGACCACTGAAGAACAGGGTAATAAAGTGCACAGAGAAACACATGGATCTGTAACTGGAGAACTACAGAGTGCTCCTGTACCACCTCTTCTCAATCTATGGATCCCGTCACTCACACCCTGCAGGTATTTATAGCCCCATCATCCTCGTGCAGCGCCATCTGCAGGAGCCTGAAGTTACTACCACCTTAAACATGCATGATGACTCATTTGTTGTCCGCTGAGCTTCTTAAGTTGTTGAGGCTTCTTTGAAATCTTCGGCTGAATATATTTTCATGCTCTTTTTCCTGTTTTGACTGGACAGTAAACCACTGAAAAGCCTGTCTCTGACTTCTGTGCACCACTATAAACTATGATGGCACCTACTAGTTTGTAGCAGGTAGCGAAGGCTAGCGTGAAGGTGTCCTTGTTGAACGGTACGCCTTGGATTTTCATCTCCCCCACCACCTCCAGCGCACCTGTGACAACACGGGCACACACATACACATCAGGACCCCTCCACAGCCGTAACCATGGCAACAGACTCTCTTTGCAGACAGAGGCCGAGACCGAAATATGATGTGCTGCAAAACTACGAAACACACATTTTACAAAATGCAGGCCAGATACAGCACCCGATTCAGTCTTACTGGTGTGCTGTTCACAGAGACATGTAAACAAACATGACTCAATATTAATCAATTCCTGATGCGATTTTTAACCCAGTGGTCCCTTCACACCAAGTCTGAGCGTTTTTGGTCTAAAGCTTTCTGCAGCAGTGCTGTTTCTCTTATGAAACATTCCATTCTACAAAAAAGTCAACAACAAAAATTAATAAAGTTACATCAGGGGGCGGAGTCTTTTCATACAAAGCCTCCCCAAGCTTTGGAATAACCCTCCAGTTAAGACTCAGACTCGGGACTCAGACACAGCCCCAGTCTTCAAGTCTAGGCTTAAACCCTACCTGTTCAGTCGAGCCTTTGGTAATTTTTTTAAAGTTTCCCTGCTAACTGCTAACACCATATACGGCTCTCAGTCCTTCTGTCAGAGCTAACTGACTGTGTGTTTTCTTTGCTGGAGCTGAACTACTGCACAAACTCTGGTCTAATGTGGAGCTGTGCGCTCTGATGCTGCTGTTTCATCTGCCTCGGCTGAGTGCCACTGCCTGCCTGCATTGCTGAGCAGTTTGTCTACAATGAGCTTCTTCTTGTCTTGTGCTATGAGGGGGCTTCACCTGCAGCCCACGCACCCATCCGATGGTCCTGCTATTTAATCACAGACAAATCAGGCATTTCTTCCTCTGCCTCAGAAACACTCAACTCTTGTCCTAAAACACTCAACACTTCTTCTAAAACACTCAACACTTCTTCTAAACCACTCAACTCATCCTAAAACACTCAACTCGTGTCCTAAAACACTCAACACTTCTCCTAAAACGCTCAACACTTCTCCTACTCTTCCTAATAGACCATCATGATAGTCTTCCATCTAACAGTTACGAACAGCTCTTATTCTGTGTTGCCTATAATTATAAACTCGAGTTTGTCCTCGCCACTGTCGCCTCTGGCTTGCTCATTGGGGACTTGGATCTGGATTCTCTGTAAAGCTGCTTTGTGCAACGTCTGTTGTAAAAAGCTCTATATAAATATATTTGACTTGACTGACTTGAACATGGGGCCTCTTACAGCTTGAATACAAGTGACTTAGGTCAGTGATTCCTTCTAGGCTTCACGGCAAGGTTCTGCTTCTGCTTGTTGCTTCTCTCATTATAAAGGAGTGAATGAACTGCGGTTATATACAGATACTGTTACTCACTGCCATTCACAGCCTTTCAGCTGCTCCACCATATTATCTTTACCCTCTCCGCATGTTTATAGTCAGCATGTTGCTTATCACTGCAAGAGCTTTTGTGCATTGCTGTAAGCAATACCCAGCATCCTGACTTGCCTTTGTGTGGGCTCCAGCTTTGAAAAGGGAGCTCTGATTGGTCTGCGGTCTGTTAGTTTTGAACAGTTTTGGTGTGAAGGACGGCAGTAATATCGTCGCTGTCCAAAGAAAAACATGTATCTCCACTTCTGTTGATTTTTACTTTTATGCATCATTTGAATACAGCAGCTGCCGTTTACACTGTGTGATGAACGGACCAACAGAAATGGCCCAAAACTGATTGGAAAAAAGTCCATTGACTTACATTAACATTAAATGAGGTTTTTGGCCTCTCCTGTAAAGCTGCCATGGAGATACTTGTTATTCTTTTTCAAAAGTTGCCGTGCATTTTTTTTTTTGTCCGTAACAATCGGACTTGATGTGAATAGACCTTAAGTCTGCCTGTCAAACGATACGTTTAATACCACATGGATATCTGCAATGCTAGACCTCTAGATCAGATTACCTTAGAGAAATAAGGACTTACCTTCATAGCAACCTTTGGTGAAAAGCATATCTATGGCGATGTTAAAAGATGTACCGTCTGAAAAGAATCCTTTCAGCGTCTAAAAATAAACAAGTGTAATCAAACAGATTAACCAAAACAAACAACAATTATACACTCATCATCATCATTCAGAAATAGCTGCACCCAGAAGGAATCAACCGACAGGAATGAAACTTGTGGGTGGGTTTGACATCCTGGGACACGCAAATGATTCAAGTTGCACGCCCATGCTCAGCGATGCCCTCCATGAATCCTGTTAGTGCCAGCACCATTGGCAGACGGCTGCACGACACAGGACTATATGCACGCAGACCGTTACAACGACTGCCCTTAACACCAAGTCAGCGTCACCAAAGACTGCAATGGTGTCGCACCAGACTGTCTTGGAGTGACTCAGAATGGCAGCGGGTCATCTTCAGTGACGAGTCCCGCTTTTGTCTTGGTGGGAGACGACCAACGAATCCATGTATGGAGGCACCGTGGTCAGCGCCATTGACAGACCTATTCCTTATTGAAAATGTGTGGGATGCTATTCGACGAGCTATCAACACTCAACCCCTACCACAAAACCTGCAGGAACTGTGTGAGAATATTCAAGCTGCATGGGATGGATTATCACAGGACACCATTAGTATCCTCTACAACTCCATGCCGAGACGTCTGGTATGTTGCATTAGTAAATATGGCGGCCCAACGCCATACTGAGAGACACTACTTCTGTATGGGTAGCTCAATAAATATTGCCCATATCATCATTTATTGTTCCTGGTAACCTTTATCTTCCTTCCCAATAGCACTGCAATCCCACACTTCCTCCTGGGTGCAGCTGTTCTTTTGATGATGAGTGTATATTGTTACACATCTCTCTAGTGATCACTGTGATATTGACCCGCCGAGCACAACTGGGCTCCAGTTAAAACTCCATAAGCAGATTTTCTTTAATGTATTTTTATGCTGAATGCAGTAGGAGTCATGAGAACTGGTGAACGAGTGTCTGTATATGTATGCATTTGTACCCGATCAGTGAGTGTAGAGACTGCCATATCCTCCATACCCATCTCGTAGCACAGCCTCATGAACAAAGGTCCAAATCTGAACTCTCCAAAAGCTACATTACGATTTTCCTCATGGTACCTGCATAGGAAAATGGGTGACAATCTGGTTTGGTTATGTTCTTATAACAACAACAACCATTTCACAAGATTCAATCAGATTATAAGGACTTGGGGGGGCAAAGTATGATGCAGTTCAAGACATGGAGACTTTTAAGCTCCTATTTATGTGCTGAGTTTCTTCTGCCCATTAATGAAGCTAATTATAAGCTGATACATTGTAGGGCGCATGGTTTCTGCCCGTTTTTCATTGTGGATGGTGCTTTGTCATTAATGAGGTCGGGGAGAGCTGCTGTAGGCCTACCTATAGATTGCATTTCTAGCTGTAACCATGTCATCAGGCGACTGGCAGAGATGCAGAAGCAGCTTCAGTTCATCCTTCAGGATCAGCTCGTTCTTTTCCATTTTCTGATTTACTGTATCAAAATAATGACCTGTCAATTAAAGAGAACAACAAAGGGTGTTTTTTAAAATGTGGTAGACTGCATACACTAAACATTCATATACATACATACATACATACATATAAAATAATATGTGTGTAATTAATATATATATATATATATATATATATATATATATATATATATATATATATATATATATATATATATATATATATACACCCCTATAGGGGTATATATATATATATACCCCTATAACACTGACTGTTTCTATTACAAACATGTTTAGAGTCAGCACGTTTTCTAGTCTTTTAAATACAGGGAAGCATATTTATGTGCTTTGTATACGTCATTTAACTAAATCTTGTATTAAAATGAGAATAGTTCACAGTACACCAGTAAATCACTAGCAGGTGATTGATTAAACTTAAACTCATTTTGACTAGGCTGACATCTATTTGCTGCCCTCAGGCATACACATAATATAATGTTCTCTGTTCAAACAGGTATTTGCATAGCTTCAGAGTGTCAGATAAACCATGAACCATTATTCATGCATGAGTCCACACTTGCAAAGACTAAACAAAAATAGTATGAATAGATTGATAACACGTAAAAAGCTACTTCTCTCCAGGAAGAACATTTCTGCCTGCGTAAAGTTTCCTAAAGACCACCTGGATGTGCCTGAAGACTACTAAACAAATTGATTTTTATGGTTTAAATGAGAAATGTTCTATTTGGCAAAACCCAACAATATATTCCAGCATAAGACCATCATCCCAACTTTGAAACACGGCAGCAGCCGTATCATAGATTGAGGCTGTTTTGCAGCTATTGGACCAGAACAGCTTGCCATCATTTGATGAAGTAATAAAATGCTGGATTGTATCAAGAAACTCCACAGAAACCTCAATGAACTGTATCAAGTAACTCTACCAATGAACCTCACAAAAAGGTGTATTCTGCAGAAAGACAACAACCCTAAAGTTAAAAAAAAAAAAAGTTAATCTATGAAGAATAGTTAAAAAAGAGGAAATGCTGCATTTTGGAATGGCCGAGTGAATGTCCAGAGCTTAATTCAATACAAATGTTGAAGCAGAGTCTAAGGTTTGACATTCATGCAAGAAAGCCTACCCACAGAGTCACTGCCGTTCAGTAAGGAGGAAAAGACCCAGATTCCTCCAACTCAATGCGCAGGGCCGATCAACAGTTACAGGAAGTATTTGCCTGAAGCTGTTGCAGCTCAAGGGGGTCACACCAGTTCATGAGGTTCACATAATTTTGCCAACAAAGATATTTAACGTTAGATTACTTAATACATAAATGAAAAATATGTAATTGCACTGTATTGTTTGTTTAATTGGGATCTCTTTATCTATTTTTCTTCATCAGTTAAATGATTTTTTTTTCATATTTTAGGTCACATCTATGTAGAAATTCTAGTAGCACTGTACATACACAATCTAAAATACATACAAATAAATACATAATACAAAAATCATAAGTGGACATAAGCTACAAAATTACAATATAGGCTCTTTAACAAACTGGCTTATAAGAGGTCAGACAAAAGACAGGGGAAACTGTTAAATGAGTGCCAGATAGCTTTTTTTATGTTTTCAACACCTGTTGTAGGTGAAGGTGAACATGGGCTTTAGCGCAGTGACCCTACTAGTACAGTAACGGGAGGAGCTTGTGAACCTGGAGAGGAAGGCGTTGCCTCAGCTCTTGCGTTCAGCTCAGAGTGTGGTTTGAATCTTTTGTGAAGCAAGAAGCAGTTCACAGTAAGTACCACTTTTCTTCTTGTTTACTACTATCAATTATATATTTGTGTCAGCTCACTATATGTAAGTACATGGACTTCCACTGGCTTACCCTCTTCTGATATCTGATTATAAAAGTAAACAGACTCGGAATGACTAAGATACCCAAAAAAAACCCCAAAAAAAACAAAAACAAAAAGTGTCAGCTATGTTTCTGCTGTAAACGTACAATCATGGCTTCTGACTTCAGCTTAGCTGTTATTACTAGGAAAGTCAAATAGCTGGGCGTCTGTTGGCTTGTTGGGACTTGTTTTGCCTGTAAGGGCTTTAAAGCCACAGAGAATAAGACTGAGAAAAAGTTGGATAGCAATCCCTCAGAATGAAACCAAAAGCATCAGAAAACCAGAATTGGGTTTAAAATCAGACTCACTTTATTATTTTGCTAGTAGAGGCACACGGAGCTGTGTTATAGCAGCGGTGAACCTGTACAGACTATACTGTTTTCTGGGGGCTTTTATAACTTTTCCCATTACAAGTGAAAGTCGTTTCAAGTGACTTGCTAACTTTCTTTCTCCATTTTTAGGCCTGTTGTTGCTGTGCTAGCTAGTTTCACAATTCTCAACTCAGATGCACATAAGCGGACAAAAAGTCAGAACAGTGTTCTAAACGCAACATAACTCAAATTAAGCACTACCTTTTTAAAAACACATGCTTTCTTACTAACCGCTAGCAAGTTTCACTTCCTTGCTCACTCACGGTCAGCCTTCTTAAAGCTACAGTCAGGGATTGTAGAGGACTAGAGTTACAAAAAGTGACCACTTGCAGTCGCTCTGTAGTTCGCAAGACCATATTTGGAATTCCGGGACTGAGCTCGATTTATCTATGGCCAACACGAAATGGGGTTTTCGCCTCAATCACTGCCTGTGGTGAATAAAAATGTTCTGAACCCGATACGATTTGCTCTATGGATGTCTTTCTTCTGAATATCACTGTCGTTATAGAGTCAAAACACCGATATTGCCAAATGTAAGACGATACTGTACATCAATTTGACGTCACGAAACTAAGCCGGGCTAAGCGGTGATCTGACGAGTGCGAAATGTCCCATCTACGTAGTTCCGTGCAAGTAGAACCCTACCAATTCCCCAGTCAGTCTCCCTGTTCCACCTTAAATTGTGTAGCAGTCACAAAAGCGATTACACACATTAGTAAATGGGACGAAACAATATCGACCTGTTGGTTCTGTGAAACTGCAAAATAATTAAGGATAATGCTCCTGGAGAAACAGAGCTTCTTCACCCATTTGTTTTAATTATTTTAACGCTCCGTGAAGCTGAAGACTGCTTCAAATGCCACCTTAAATGGCGTAGCAGTTACTATTACGCCCAGGCACCATCATGTAACTGGAAAGTCATTTACAGTGGAATGGGAAATTTCGAGCAAGAAGCTGGAGTGACTCTTGATCAGAAAATGTATCCAGCATCAAATTGATAAGTAGGCCATTTAAATTCAACGTATCAGGGGGAGCAGTGATATTAGTATATATAGTATAGTTTCTTACTGTATTTTTTATTTTTTACCTAACAATAGAGATTTTACTTATTTTGCTGTAATTTCTTATTTTGTAACTTTAGTCTACCTCTTGTTCTGTATCTGTTCTGCTGTAACGATGCAAATTTCCCCATGTGGGATAATAAAAGGCTATAATATCTTATCTTATCTTATCTTATCTTATCTTATGTTTGGCTCCTGAATTACCCTGAGTGCACCAATGGGGAAATTGTTTGGTGCCAGTTGGCTTTAATGCTGGCTAGCGAGCTAATCTAGCAATGTTAGCACCCACTGACAAAAGCCATACTGGCCCTTTATGGATATCCTTGATATAGACTATTAGTTATATAGTGGTTTGTATTTGTTTGTTTGTTTATTCTTGCACACACACTGATAAACAATCAGGCCCAGAGGAGGAACGAGTGTCCCTCTGGGTAAATACAGGTATACCAGGTATTGTCTGTTTTGCTTTACCTCTCCGGTCTGTGGAGTCATGGATGTGTTTGTGTCTACTGTAACCGCTGCAACAGAGCCCTTTGAATGAGTCATCGCCATAACTGGAGTTGGGTGTTTATCTCTCTTCACTACGTGTTTATCTCCCCTCACTACATGTTTATTTCCACTACGAGTTTGATCTCCCCTCACTACGTGTTTATCTCCACTAGCTACGTGTTTATCTTCACTCACTACGAGTTTGATCTTCCCTCACTCTGTGTTTATCTCCCCTCACTATGTGTGTATCCCTACTAATAATTTTCAAACTTCATATCACTAACTTAAGCTAGCAACGATAAAAAATGAAACACAAGGCACCCAGAGTGTGTGTTTTTACAGCCCTCCATTTTTGTGTGTGTGTGTGTGTCTCATTCAGTGTGCAAGGCCTTTTAGTGCAGTTTAGACTAGTCTAGTCTTGTCTCTCCTTACGACACTAGGACTTTAATGTAATTGTTTCTCATATCCTTTCTGCATAATGTCACAAAAAGTAAAAAGTAAACCCTTATAGGACACAAACTATACTGAGGGAGGGGCTTTGATTAGAGAGGTTTTTTTTTTTTTTGGAGCCATTTGTGATTTTTCACACAGAGGAATTTGTGTTTCGCATTTAACCCATCCGTGAAGTGAAACACCCACATACACACACCAGTGAATACACACACTAGGGGGCCGTGAGCACACTTGCCCGGAGTGGTGGGCAGCCCTATCCACGGCGCCCAGGGAGCAGTTGGGGGTTAGGTGCCTTGCTCAAGGGCACCTCAGTCGTGACCGTCAGTCGTTACTGTCGGTTCAGGGAATCAAACCGACAACCCTCCGGTCACAAGGCTGGTTCCCTAACCTCCAGCCCACGACTGATAGTAGCAAATTTATAACTCACAGAACTGTTCACAGTGGTGAGGGAGGTCTGAGACAAAATAGCCCCCAAAGAAATCATAGTACATATATGTAGTCTACACTACATATAAACACTCAGAAGACATGTGTGGGTTCATTCTTTGTTTTAAAATCACTGTATTTGTATTGTCAACATTGTGACACCTGGTTTCACCACAATAAAGAAACCTGAGTCAGTAGATATCTCAGCAATGAATCATTTTACATCTAAGTGCTCTGTATGATTTGTTTACATCTCCATTTTTGAATAACACAGACATTTTGAAAATCATCAGAATCCCTGCTTTCAGCCTGCAAACGTCAATTGTGTGAAAATCATCACCAAAAGCACTACATTTACATTTACATTTGGCAAAACAATGGCATCGTGTCATCAAGATGAATGTCATGAGATATTTGCAAGGGGATAGTTTTAAGCATATTTTTAAAATCAGAATTCCATTCAAAATTCCTAACTATTATGTTCCATAAAAATGAAGTTGCATTTGTCTTGCAATGAACCACTACACCCTATATTCAGTACAATGTTTGAACATTAAGGTAAATAAAACACTTACTGAGTAACAAATAACCAGAGATGAAAAAAAAACATTGCTTGGCTTGATGTCAGTTTTTTTTTTTACCTATTTTAACCAGTGTAATCACAGTGAAATTAAACATCTTTAAAGTTCCTTAAAGGTGCAGTGTGTAAACCTCAAGCAGTGAGCACTGAATGCCAGCGCTAGAAAGAACAGAAAAAATCAGAGAAGAAGCTGCTTTCATATTTGATAAGGAGTAAAACTCTTACCTGGATAAATAGCTTTGACAAGGATTCTGCTTTCTTTTACGTCCACTAGCCGGTGCTATAGCGCCACCAAATTCAAACTACCATTTTCATATAAAACATTAAATGTAAAAGTAACTCTCTACAGCTACAGTGTGTGGTTTGACCATGCTGGGCAACTGTAGCAGCATTGTGGTTCTACATGGTAGCCTTTGGAAGACCACTCACTCCTATATAGATTTGAAAGGATAACGAAAACACAATGGTTTGTATTTACAGGTAATTATACAGTTTTAAAACTATTTTTATATAGTTTTGTACACTATATTCCATTTCTGCTAATAGATTCCCCTAGCTTTTTACATACTGCTCCTTTAACAATCATCTTAAAATCAGTCAAGGAGATGAATTGCTCCATTTTGAAATGTTTCTGCAGATTATTCATGCAGATGGACCTCTGAAACTAAAAGCTGCCTTGCATGTTAATCAAAATCATAAATCTTAATGATTTGTTTCCTGCAGCAGCCATGGACCTTGTGGACCCAATCCTGGGCATAGCAGAGAAGTTGTATGCCCTATGCGGTGAGGTGAAAGCCAATAAGCAGCGGTGTAGACGGCTGGCTCAGCGTGTGTCTGCGTTGGCTGAGCTGGTGAAGGCCGTGAAGCTGCGGGGTTTGGGCAGTCAGCCAGAGGTGGTAAAGAGGGGCCTGCAGGAGCTCAAACTTACACTGGAGTCCGCCCAGGTCGTGGTGAAGAAATACGCCTCTTCCAGCTGTCTAAAACGCATCGTGAAGGCCTACGACCTGGGTGAGGAGTTCTGCTCTCTGAACGAGCGCCTCAACGATGCTGCCCAGCTACTCTCACTGACGCTGCAGGTGGAGCAGAGGGAAAAGATGGAGGTGGTGTTCCAAGAGGCCAGAAGGTGGCAAGAGGACGAAGAAGACAGGAGGTTTGACTTTGAGGAGCTCCAAAACTGTGAGTCTCCCCTCCAAAAGCATCTCCAAAGCATCCTTGCTCTTTTTGTGTGTGAAGTTTAAAGGTGCCGCTGATTTACTGGTTTACAGCGAGACACTGCAATGATCACACAAGTCTACGTAGACACAGGCAGGAAAATAACAGGAACCTCCATGTAATAAGCTGGTCGTCGAACGATGCTAACATTAGTTACATCAACATCACAAAATTAAATTAAACTTGTTGCTCACTATGAAACTATTCGTTTAAAATGATTTGATGCTTTGATGCAACCAGCAACAAGACGGATAAAATCACACAGCATGGCTGCTACTTACAGGTTGCTGTTGTGGTTCTGATGCTAATAGAGGTAGATCTGCTTCTCTGCTCGGTCAAGTGAAGCGGCTTGATATTGTCGAAGGTTTGAGAAACTGTCCAGAGTAAATTGTGCTGAGCAAACTTACAGCTCTGAATACAGTTGTGCAGGATCTTGTTCCACCTTAAATGATGGCATAGTTTCATTCTGGTGCACAAGCATTTAAGGTGGAACAGATGGTGGATAGGAAACCAATTTCAGCCTTATTTAAAGATGAACACCAGTCGGTCCTGTTGACAATTCTGTTGCTTGGGAGGGGAAGGAAAAGTGCAGACATCCCCTTCACAGCCTGAAACGGTAGATTTCTCCACATAGTCTGACATTTTTATTGCTGTTGCTTAATTGTTGTATATAAATTTGGGGCCGTAAGTATTAATGAGTCTGTTACATAACAGTTTAGAATTTTGCAGTTGGGCCCATTTTACCATCCTCCTTTGCAAAAATGCAGGATTTGTATTTTAAGGAGGAACAATAGTGTTTAAGGTTTACAGTAGGTCAGTTCTATGTAGCAAACCATCATTATTACACTATGCCAATATAAATACCGTTTTCAGTTCTGTGGCACCTTTAACTATGATTATACAGAATTTCAAACTCTCATTAAAAAAGCTACCTTAAAAAAAGGATGTCCACCTTAAATGGTCCAACATGAGATGAAAGTATTATGTAAACATTGTTAACATTTCAAAACATGCCATTCACTCTCCAGTCCATATATTGGCACTAAGCAGCAAAAACAGCTTGTTCTGAATTGCATCTTGGTTATGAGGTCACAAATACAGAACGGTCATCTAAAAATGAATTATGATTTTATATAAAGCCACACAAACATTATATGCAGGGATAACAGGCAAAAATAAGAGAATATGTTCCCTCTAGGTACATTTAACTAATGCAGAAAAGACAATAAAGCAAGGTGTGAAGTGTGAGGAAGATCTAATATAACATCCTATAAATTTCCATCTTCTGTTATCTTCTTGCACCCCGCCACCCCCTGCTGGTTTGTCAGTCCTATCTCTCATTCTTAAGGCTGTAAAGGGTGAGGGAGAGATCCAGTCTTCTAGCTTCCAGCTTTGACAGAAGCCGCCCAGAGCTCTGGCCCAAACATTTGTATCCCGCCCATAGCCTCTTCTCATACTGCTACCTTATGCTGGCATAGTTATTTAGGTGATATGTTCTGAAAAGGTTCTTTTTTTTAATTGCACAGTGCTCCAGACTTTGGCAGAGGAGAACCAGGAGACCAAGGTGAGCGTGGATGCCGTGAATGTGAAAATTGACCAAACTCAAAAAGATGTTCAGGACATCAAAAGCATCCTGGAATCATGTAAGTGTGAAAAAAGAGTGGAGAGGCATAAAAATGCTCTCTTCAGAAATGTATAATACAGCAGATTCTGTCACACTAGTTTCTCCTTTATTGTCAGATTATAATAACTGTTTGTTGTTCATGTGTGCATGATCCATTTAATTAAATATTGTACTTATTCTTATGTCAGTCTACTAAACAGACTAAACAGAAAGCTAAATGACTCAACATCAATGAAGGCCTTGTTTTCTGTGCCTGACAGTGAAAAGACCCAGCATCCATTTGCAGGACATTAGAGAGATTAGGCCAGATGAGCTGACCTATGATCTTCCCATTGAACCAATCATGAAGACTTCCAGTCACGAGCTGTTTAAAGGAGAGTACAACAAGTTCACTGTAGCCATTAAGAGATATACATATCCAGAGGGCACCAGCCCAAGGTCAGTCCTCTTCCCACAGTTTTAGCTG
>CM067496.1:18109785-18131140 GCA_034552555.1 Semaprochilodus insignis
TCTATCTATCTATCTATCTATCTATCTATTTATCTATCTATCTATATATGTAGGAGTAAATGCTATATATTTTTTTAATATTTTAAAATATTAACATTAAAAATATTTTTTAAATTATTTTCTTTTAAAGTGAAACTGAAAATGTTTGATTTATCACCACTTTTTTATCACAAGCAATCCAGTATTTTCATGCTTTAGTCTGTAGGCGGAGGCTTATTTTAGCCACACCCCTACATTTTAGAGCAGGAAGTGAGACTGCATCCCTGTCCCTCATTATCACCTTGTGAGCAGCTCCATCCCCCTACATGTTTCAATAGTACAAATGTCCCAACGTCTGAAACATCAAAGAACTGTCACTCCCAAAAACCCACATTTCCTGCATAAACTTTTTTGTGAACTTTTTTTAAATACATATATTATGATTTGATGTGAGCACAACTGTTCGAAGCCATCATAAAATACACATTTGGTAAAGTTTTGGTAGTGTCATTATTGTACCGGTAGCGACAAACTGGAATGTAGATTCATTAGTTTTAATGAAATCAACATAATTAACACAATAACAGCTTTCCCATAGAGTGTTCACCCATGCAGCCATTCTATGGCACACCAGAACCGGAACCCATATTGTATATATCAGAGAGTTTCTACATAGGACCCTCCTGTTCCTGTATATTCTCCATTTTGTGTATATTTTGTATGTATTTTGTATATATAATATATCTCTTTTATTTAGTATGTTTAGTTAGTATGTACATTAATGCTGCCCTGCTGTAGAGTATTAACCTGAGCCTCATCACAAGCATTTCAATGCGTGAATGTCCTGATAGGCTGTGCAAATGACAAATAACCTTGAAACCTGATTAGCCTAAATTCCAAATCAGTTAAAAGACTGACATATTAAACATTTTGAAATCCTTGAAAAGGCTGTGCATAATATGCCACAGCTCAGTGAGTGACCATTTTTATTGTTTTTCCTTTTTTAAAAACTGAATTAATTATAAAAACACATTGTAAATTGTGTTAAACTAACCATTAAATCAAAACTGAAAGCCCTAGTAAAGTCCATCAACGCGTGGAACTGGAGATTTCATGTTTTTTAATCACTATATAAAGGAACAATATGCTGCCTTTTATTCTTTAAAAAAAGAATAAAACTGATCAGTCCATTTCAAATAACCTGGAAACCTGATTAGCCTAAATTCCAAATCAGTTTAAACACATCTGTATCCATATCCACAAAAAAGACTCCAAGGCAAGCGAGAATTCCCATGAAACTGTTTATTGTGGATGGTTTTCAAGTTTTGCTTTCCATTTTTTTTCGTTTTTTTAAATAGTGGTTCCCTTTACATCGAGTGCTCTAGAGCGAGCAGAAGGAGATATCGCACACAAACATCAGAACAAGCACAAGGTAATACTTCCACTGGAGACTAAATCCTCTACGTTAGATATGGGCTCGGGGAAAGTAAAGAGGGAAGATGCAAGTTCACAAGGTATATATATATATATATTTCAAACAGAGCTGCAGACAGACTTATATTACCGCGGAGTCGGGGTGGGGTTGGGGGGGTGTTGTGTGTGGTGTAGTTAGGGTGGGGTTTGGTGTAGTGGTGGGGTGGAGGGTTTGAGGCAAGAGAAAAAGAGTTTAGTGTTAGAGAAAGATAAGAACTGTTGGTGTGCGTGTGAGTGTAAGAGTGTGTGAGTGAAAAAGAAAGAGAGAGAGAGAGAGAGAGAAAAGTGAGTGCATAGATAAGAGAGAGCGAGAGAGACGAGAGTCGTGTATGTGTCCTGATCCGGTTCAACTGTAGAGAGTGTCGCTGTTGGTTTGGTTGACCTGAACATTGCTGCTCGTTCATGCATGTGGTTGAAGGTCCCTGTTGCTCTGCGTCTGACACTGTCATGCGAATTCTGACGAATTGGTGTCGTTTCAATCAGAGTTGCTCAGCAACGAAGTATAATTAGTGCATCTTCACGGAGGAGGACGAGAGAAAAGTACCTAGTGGCTAAGATCAAAGCCTCGACCCAGTTCACAGTTGATCCTGGTGATGTTTCTGGCGTCTCTTTTCTGAGTGTTATTAAAGGCTTTGTAGAGTGGTTGGTAACACTTCACAGTAAGGGTACCTCTATTCACAGTACTTAAGAGAGTTATAAGCATTAATAAGCAGTTACATAACGTTGGAATTAATCATTAACTAACGCTAAAAATCAGGGACTAACATTATTAGCGATTAGCGGAGTTTTGGTCCGCTAACTAGTCCTAGTTTCCGAGATATTGACGCCGTTCCAACTCCAAAATGTTCGGTCTGATCAGGAATGATGTGCTTGTATAAAGCTTTTTGATCCGACATACAGTTTCCAGAAAAACTCCAAGATTCTCCAAAAATTCCAGATTCTTTCCCATTAGGAATAAATGGGATGGAAAAGTACACGCCCATCTACTGTACCTCTGCTCGACAGACAGACACCGTTTCATATACACCATCTCAGGGCACAAATTCAATGTTGGTCTGACTCACACTTGTCTGTTTGTCTTTTTTTCCATCCCTTGTTTTTCCCATAGAGTCCCATTAATTTACACCCCCATTCAAACCCTATTGTTTCCTACAGCCAACATGTACTCACTCAGAGCAGATCCCCAAACTCAGACATACTGACCTGCACACACATTTATTCATCCCTTGTTCCCCCCTTAGACTCCCATTGACGTTTAGCAACACCTAGCATCAGCTGTACAACCACTTGTCTAGTTTTAAATGTTATTAAGTCGCTTATAATCCTTACTATGTGTAATTCTGGTGCGTTTCACTGTTCCAAGTGAGTTTCCTAAAAGCATCGTACAGTTAAGATCATAATAGTTCACAGTATATATATATTAATTAAGATTATGATTCATTAAGACATAATGTGAACATTTAGCAAGGATTATAAACTACTTAATAAAACCTAAAATAATGTCAGTTCCTAGTTTTATCATTAGCTAATGACTAGTCGCTACAATACTTAACTGTTTAGTAATGCTTAGAACTCTCCTAAGCAGCGTTAATAGATGGACCCTTACTGTAAAGCGTTACTGTGTCGTTTGTTGTTTGTAGTGTCTTGATTTGCTCCTGTAATCTGCGAGGCGGATCCTGTTGAATTTGCTTCGTCGAAGAAAATATACTACAACACAACTACATGCCCGGAGCAAGCGAAGTGAAAACAGAGCCGCACTGATGTAATATACTTTATCCGTCTAAGTGCATTAAGCAAATTCAATACATTACCTGGTGGTCAACTGGAAAAGTGGCGAGGCCATTTAACACAAACTGAGCTCATAACGTATACGATGCTTAGCTACTCCATTACAAAGACTTGATTTGAAGTTGCTGGGCGCCTATTAGCGATGACAACAAATGGATATATGGTATATTCCTAACATGAGAAAATCAGTAGATTGTATTTAGTGATGCGATGCATTACACACGACTAATTGAAACAAGCATATGCAATGTATATGCAATGGTATTCCCTACTGCCGGATAGTCAGTGTGATGGATGAACTATGCACTAAAAGAGCTCTTAGTCTTCTGGTTGTTTTATATACCATTTAAAACTAACATTGTCGTGCGTGGCTGGCAGTTAAAAGTAAGTTTCCTTCTCATTAAAAAAAGCAATGAATTCTTCAGTATATTACATTGCCCATGCAAATATTAAATCACTCACCCTGGTATGAGTCCTGTAACAGCATAACCTACAAAACCCTTAAGAGAATCAATTCTTAGTGCTCAAAAGAAAGAAAGAAAGCAAGAAAGAAAGAAAAAAAGAAAAGAAAAAGGGCACCTCAAATCTTAAAAGTGTGCCATATTCAAGCCAATAAATCAGACAAGTAAACAAACTGCATCCAGAACTTAGCGAACACGTCCAGCCGGGACATCAGTTGAAAAGATATCTCGTTCTAGCGCTAAAGCAAAATGAAAATATATATATATCTCAGGCACACCTAAGTTATCTCAGGCAATCCTAAGAGTTAGAACTACGGCGGAAAGTCAAAGTAACCTATCTTAGTACAAACAAATTCGTTATTCTAGCAACATTTGCAAGGAACGAGAACAAATCTGGTTCATCAAAAGGTTCACAGACACAGAAGTGCAAATAATAAATAGTGCAAAATGACAATCTTGGTTCGAGAGTGTTTCCGAATAAATAAATAAATAAATAAATAAATAAAGGTGGTCTTGATTGGTGATGGATAAAAATGTATATTGCCCCATCCTTGTACGTCGTCCGTCCATCCTAGACATCCTAGGCAGACATATACGGTATATACGTCAGTGAATTCATACTGCTGCTAACCCACAATGAACAAGGTGAACCTGCTTTTCAATGCGTCTGATGTGAAGTGCATCGTGGTTGGCTCTTTCAGCTGGTTGAGGAACAATGGTTTGGACTGAGCCTTAAGCTTGAGCTTTTGGCGTGCAGGTTATGCAGCTCCCTCACGAAGTCTACTTCACTTACTTCACGTCACTTGTGTTTTGTGATCATACAATACACACACCTGCTAACAGTCTGCATAACGAGTGCATTGCGCGTGTGTTGTACATTCAGGTAACGATCTAAGGCATTTCCCTTTTTAGTAATCCATCATACTTTGGTGCATATATCATTGCTAGCGTTGCTTGTTTGTATTATCATGTTGGATCTCATCAGCTGGTGTTGAATGCTGTATGTTTTTGGTGGGGTCCGATTCAGAAGTGAAGTCCTACGACTGTCCGAATTTGCTATAGGCACGTGCATGCGTTTCCATATGCCGTTTATATATTGCTATGAACACAAATATTAATACGCCTATATAGGGGTGAGTTTTGAAGAAGTGTGGACTTGGTTGAGAACAATAAGACCTAGGGAGCTTTCTAGCATAGTAATGAGTGCCCATAGGATTTTCATTAGTGCAGACCAAAGTGTTCACTTATTGGTATGTTTTGTTCAGTCATATTCCATTTTCATAGCGGTTTGACACCTTCAGAATGATTCACAGATTCATGACTAAATCCCCAGGACTTGTTTTGGTTTTCACAGCTCAATCTTACACGCAGGGAAAGATTCATCTTGCATAACCACAGTGCTGCTGCTGGCCAAAACCATGATATTCAAATTCTGCTGTTTCTCGTGGGTCTCCTGATACCACTCCCGCATAACGTCAGAGTCGTGGGTCGGGATAAGCGTCACCTGAAAAGTACAGTGCAGAAATCTGTGAGTATCATCATACAGATCTATACTGTCTATATACAACAGGCAGTAAAATGATGGTAGTTACACTCATCGTCAAAAGAATAGTAGCACAAATAGAAGCACCCAGAAGGAATCAACCCACAGGAATGTAACTTGGTGGGTAGGTTTGACATTGTGAGACATGCGAATCAAGTTTCGCATGTGACATAAGCAAGCATAGGCCTTATCGCTGTACCTGACTGATCCAACAGCCACAATTGCGGACATTCAGCAAGCAGTGATGCCCTCCATGAGTCATCCAGATAGTGCCAGCACCACTGGCAGACGGCTGCACAACGCCAGACTATGTGCACACAGACCGTTACAGCGACTGCACAACGTCACAACGTCAATGTCATCGAAGACTGCAATGGTGTCGTGCCAGATTGTCATGGAGTGACATGGCAGCAGGTCATCTTCAGTGAGCCCTGCTTTCTGCAGGAACTGTGTGAGAATATTCAAGCTGCATGGGATGGATTATCACAGGACAACATTAGGAACCTCTACAACTCCATGCCGAGACGTGATACGTTGCGTTAGCAAACATGGCGGCCCAACGCCATACTGAGAGACACTGCGTCTGTATGTGAAGCTCAATAAATATTGTCCATATAAGTCTAAATATATCATCATTTATTGTTCCTGGTAACCTTTATCTTCCTTCCCAATAGCACTGCAATCCCACACTTCCCTCTGGGTGCAGCTATTCTTTTGACGATGTGTGTAGAATGACCGTTATTAGAACGCTGCATGCAGAACTTAAAGCATCCATAGAAGACATGCTTCTTGAGGTGCACAACAGACTTTTGTGTGTGGGGTTTATGGACCAAAACCAGTCTTAGGGCATTTTCACATCTGTCCCGAACACCTGAATCCGTACCGAGGACCAATTCTGGGTGCGTTTGAGGGGATGGACTCATTATCACTGGTTTGCTTTCACACACAAGAAGTCCATCTGAATTGTGGATCGATTGGGCAATTCGATAAAATTCTATAATACAATTAATTCGTTTGCTGCTAATAATTTAGCGTGGATATAAACACTCAAGTGGCGAGGAGCAGCGCTTTTGGAGGTACCAGGCTCACTTTACAAAGGTGAGCCTGGTACAGAGACCTTGCTCCAGTCCTATGACAGTGTGGTTTTGTTAGGCATATACTGATGTATAATCGTGAGAACACTGGACTATCATATTGCTAGCCTTGGAAAGGGAAATACCGCGCTAAGTCGAGGCACTCACATTACAAAA
The DNA here is from genome assembly GCA_034552555.1 of Semaprochilodus insignis. Classification (NCBI taxonomy): domain Eukaryota; kingdom Metazoa; phylum Chordata; class Actinopteri; order Characiformes; family Prochilodontidae; genus Semaprochilodus; species Semaprochilodus insignis. The sequence goes on from CM067496.1 coordinate 18,116,280, forward strand.
TGAGCCAATCACAGAATCCCACATGTGGCACTGGGAGCGGATAGCTTCCACACCTACAGTGGACCGCAAAAAAGTTCACTAGAAGCTCAACCTCAGACCACCTATTTTAGAAGGACCAGAAATTGGTGCGCTAGACCACTACTGGACTCAAAATCAGCTTTCACACTTGACCAAATGTACTGAACTTGCGGAGTAAGCAGACCTGGTACTGGAAAAAAAGCTCTAGTCTGAAAACATCCTTAAATGACCCCTTCCCAACTTCATTTATACCACAGCATTAAACAGCCTGTTTTTGTTACTGGGCCCTTAAGGCTGATATATGCAAATGAGCTATCTTCTGATTGGCTGCTATGTATGATGCCCTGTACAAAAAGTAGGCCAAGGCCATCTTCACACTAGAGTCTTTTCCAGACCCAGGTGTGCTTGCTCTGCGAGTCTGGTACATGTTTTTCAGGCCCAGGAGCGGTCTAGAGAATCGATCTCTGGTGCTTCAGAAATCGTTGGTCTGGGGTTCGCTTCTAGTGGTGTGGTTCATTGCAGGTGTGGAAGCTATTCACTCCTGGTGCTGTGTGTGGGATTGCTAGGTTGGTTCATTTTGCAACATGACCATTGATGGCGGAGAAGATGGCATACCTCAGAGATATATGGAGCGAAGAAGGCATTGAAGCACAAATGGCCACAACTCATAAAAACGCTGAACTGTTGTGGTATATAAACAATCAGCTTCAACTCAAAGGCTTCACTCGAACAGTGGATCAGTATGGAACCTATGCGATAAGTGCCGCGGTCGATACGTGGCTTGGAGAGAGTTTGTCTGTGTGAAAGCAAACCTACGGTAATGAGCTCCTCCCCCAAACAAACCCAGAATTGGTCTTGGGTGCAAACAGTATTCGTTAAGTGTGAAAACGCCCTAAAATACGCCCTATAAATGGTATGCATTGACATCACTTTCCCGCCAATATATGCCCCCCGAGTCACATCCTGCAACAAGCCTGTGTTTATTAGGGCAAAGGGTGAAACCGGGAATGATACAAACGATTATCAGCTTAAATTATAGGCAGTTGAACTCAACAGTAGATATTACATCTTGTGACCGTTGTGAACTTTAATGTTACTCCAGTATAACTTCCAAAGTTAGCTAGCCATCTAGTCTGGGCTTTGTGGAGTTCCCCCTTACCAGGAAAACTGTTTTTGTTGTGGCTAACACTTTCTAACCACTCCCTCGTTCATCATCAGGGATGTTTTTTAATAGGAAACCGCTAATAAATGCTTTTACATTTACACAGAATATAAACGAAGTGATGCTGAATATGAAATTGAGTAGTCAATACAGTATGTAACATACGGTATGATTTTAGCCCAAAATGCAGAGAGTATGACCAGCATCAGTGATTTTTACACCACTAAACTCTCCGTAAGATTTTACCCCACAATGCATCAAGTGACAGAAGAAACCCACACTAGGAGGAGCTCATGAATGCATACGTTTGCGTCACAAATTTCACGAATGAAACTAAATAGTTTATTTCCAAAGAATGTGGATCAGTAATATTTAGTATGCATTTTATTTTCGGTTTAATCAGTTTGTAAAAGAAATACAGCCTAAACACAGCAAAGACAGTAAGAGAAGTATCTAGTTTTTGGGCTTAATTGCTTTTTAGATAGACAGGTAGATAGATTTTACTTTACTGTCACTGCTGAGTACAGTACAAGCAACAAAATGCAGTTAGCATCTACCAGAACACCTGATGCACAAAAATGGCAACTGCACAGCCATGTTTCGGTTACTGGGTTTCAGCAGATTGCTGCGATCCATATGAAGCTGTAGTCAGCTACTTACTTGCCAGCTACTTGTTCAAATTTTCCCATTCCACCTTAAAACGTGCAGCAGTTGAGGCACCAGAATGTAATTGCTGCACCATTTAAGGTGGACCAGAGAAATGTGAACAAGATGCTGGCGAATAAGATGATTCAGCCTTGTGTGATTCATTTGCCTGTCTTTTCTTCATCTTTCAGCAGCTCTGAAATCTTGCTGAATCTGTTTGTACAGTCAATTGCACAACAGCTTACTTGTTTTGGAATTATACACACTGAACACTAACGCTGCCACTCAGTAAGCCAATCTGCCTCTCAGTGTGATGCCCGCAAACTGTGACGTCACATGCATATAGCTTTCTTAACCTGCAGTGGAGGCTGATAGAACAAGGTTTATTTCTAAGCAGTTGTGGAGTAATTCTATTGGTCTGTCCATCATGAATATTCATTAAACTGAAAGGGGAACTAGAGCTTTTACACTGTGCAGAAAAAGAGATAAAAGTTTTTACACCACTAAATATATATTAGAGGTGGAGATATGGAGAAATATAACACTGTGGTACATCAAGAGTATATGTGGTATATCAGGATATGCACGGTTTCAAACTCTCATCAGTTGGAGCTGTTAACTGTAGACTGTATCGAATGACATTTTGACATTTCAATGATGTTTACGTGCTACATCAGTCTCATTTGTAAAAACACATATTTAATAATATTAATATTATTCTTACGTTACATAGGCATTAACAGTCCCTATTCTTATTAGATATATAAGAATGTATGATGGTAGCATACCTGCATGTTATTTTCCCACTGTGCCTTCCCCTCTAACAGAGCGTCTAGGACCGCTTTGCTGGGCTCCTGTGCTGTCTGATCGTTGCCACTGACCACGTAGTATGAGGACCGAATTCGCTTGAAGAACTCTGCATCTACATTTTTGGCACTGCAGTGATTAGGGATATAAACTAGGTCCATGTACATTGGAGGACAGTTTGGTACTGACACGCCGCTGCTGGCCTTGGTGCTTCCTGAGGAAGAAGTAAAGGGAAAGGTAAGAAACTGTAAATGTACATGAACTGTAAATGTACCGCTAAGGGCACAATTAGCACATAATTATACCCTGTGTGCATCTTTGATACAGAAGAAACCCACACTAGTAGGAGCTCATGAATGCATATGTTTTTGTGCTTATACATTTTATGAATGAAACTAAATGGATCAGTAATATTTAATATAGTTTTTTTTTTTTTAATTTAATCATACAGTTATAACAGTTATAAAAGGGACACAGCCTAAAGATAGCAAAGGCAGTAAGAGAAAAATCCAGTCCAAGTCTTTTGGGCTTAATTGCATTTTAGATAAATTTTAATACAAGTGCTCAGTACAATACAAAGTAAGAAAATGCAGTTAGCATCTACCAGAAGTGCCAATAGTAGCAATAGAGCGTCTGGAGTGTCTGGAGCATATGAGCAGTTGTTTGGGGCCTCACTGTCTAACTAATGTAACTAATATTAAACTTAGTCTTAGTCTTTTAAAGCTCAAACTCATTTCATCTCATTTCAGCAAAACGCCACCAAATAAATAAATAATCATCACAGGACACAAGAACCATCACAGGACACAAGACCCATCACACCCATCACACAAGAGCCATCACAGGACACAAAAACCATCACAGGACACAAGACCCATCACACCCATCACACAAGAGCCATCACAGGACACAAGAGCCATCACAGGACACAAGAGCCATCACAGGACACAAAAACCATCACAGGACACAAGAGCCATCACACCCATCACACAAGAGCCATCACAGGACACAAGAGCCATCACAGGACACAAGAACCATCACAGGACACAAGAACCATCACAGGACACAAGAACCATCACAGCACACAAGAACCATCACAGCACACAAGAACCATCACAGCACACAAGAACCATCACAGGACACAAGAGCCATCACAGGACACAAGACCTATCACAGGACACAAGAACCATCACAGGACACAAGAACCATCACAGGACACAAGAGCCATCACAGGACACAAGAGCCATCACAGGACACAATGCTACTGAGGCTTTTAAAACAGAGCAGCATTGTAACTAGTGTAACTATACCACAGATTTAAGTCACAAGGACACAAGAACTTCCATCATAATCGATCAGTAACCAAACCTAGCATTTAGGGGATGGGGTGGGTTTTGGATCATAGTACCAAATGTGTCCCCCGCAATGTCAAACGAACTCCTACACCCCTGTCTAGGAATGACCCTCTGTTTACAAGCATTGGAATTCTTTCTATAGTGTTGGCACTACATGATATACAACAGTTACACTAGATACCCTACACTAGAACTCAACCTGTTCCATGATCCACCTGACTACACCTAAACGGATGGCATATAGGGCATGTATTGATACTGCACACTCCAAGCTGGCAATTGCTTACATACAGCTTCCATGAGCACTAGGACTTGGTGCACACTTTCTCACACTCACAACTATCATCTTTGTTGTATTTGCACAGGACTCATATCTCCCATTATGTGCAACAACACTGTCATGCTGTTTGGCCCTTTAAGATCAATATACAGTGTTTTACTCAAGTGAGGCCAATGCGGTATTGTCATCATGCCTATGCTGGTGATGCAATTGCAATGCTAGTTGGTATTGCATGCATACTGAACACATTCCCCCTCATTGGTAAGTCTTAATAATGCAAGCTATGGAAGCACACTGACCTGCAGTTTTCACACCCCTTGATGCGGAAGTGTTGGTTGCATTTTTGGCATCTTTGTCCTCGGTACTCTTCTTTGGAGATGCTGTTTTTGACTCCTTGATTGCACTTGTTTTAGACAGAACATTCTTTCTAGCTGGTGAAGAAGATTTAGGTTTGCTGACTGATTTCTTCTTTTTTGGCTTCTCCCCTTCCTCCTTTTTAGACTCCTTCACTTGGTTGTTCTCCTCAGCCTTAAGGGCCTCCGGATCCACCATGCAGACATCAGGATAGGGTGGTGCGGGAGCAGAGTCCCTTGATGGGACTGGCGGAGGATCTGCAGCATGGCGGTAAGTGAGGGTCCTGTCTGTCGGTAGGGTTTCTGAGTCGTCTTCTGAATCAATGTTTGCATCTGCAGTTATGGAGGGGCACTCTTCAGTTCCAGGAGGAACATCCGAGTCTGTTTGAGAGGGCGCTGATTCACTAACAGAAGTTGGAGGGGTTTCCTCGCACTGCTTACTTGGCAGCTTTCCTCCAGGTGGAGGTGGCCCTCCAGCAGACTTAGTGAGTGGCTTTTCCTCCTGTAGGGGATTCTCCTCGTTCATGAAGTACTCCAGTGGGTTGGGGTTTATGAACGAAGGTGAAAGCTCTGTCTTTGGGTGTCTGTATTCACAAGAGCTCACTAAACATAAGTCAACGTTTGACCGTGACGGAGGAGAGACACTTGCTTTGGAGCTGTCTGGATCTCTTGAGCCACCAGCGCACTTCTGAGCCACTTGTTCAACATAAGAGGAGCTGCTAAAAATCGGAGACTCTGTCAGCTTAGGGGACAGAGGAGAAGGAGATGGCATTTTTGGACTCGTAGGCGATTTAGATTCAGAGGTACAGGGAATAGTCCCTTCTCCAATATTAAGTGTATCAATCTTCTGTGGGAGACAAGAGGAAGGGGACACTGTGGGGGGTGAAGGGGAAGCAGCTTTTGGAGGGGTGCTAACCTCATAGGATCTGGTCTCCTCTGTCTTAAAAGTACTATCGTCACCAGAAAATAAGGTGGGACTTGTTTTACCTTTGAAATCTGGGGTGCTGGGACCCCCCAGTACTAGAGACGAGTCAGGGGACACTGGTGATTGATTACGGGGGGATATTTTCGGTGTGACCGATTCGGAACATGGACCAGCGTTTGGAGACATTTCCCTGGGCACACCAATCTGAGAGGGTGTTGTCACAGATGGGGTGGACTGAGAAGCATCGGATGGAGAAGCAGAGGCAACTTGGGCACTGTCAGGCTCTTTGAAAAGCATGGGCTTCTCGCCATCCCCTCCTGGTCTGCGCGGTTCTCCTGATCTGAAATCGGCTCCATCCGAGGGGCTGTAGTCGACCTCTGTGGGGCCATTTTCGGTGACTGGACGCTGGAACCCTCCTGCAGCTGGGTGCTCTGGTGATTGCTTGCTAAAGTCCAAGGCAAAAGAATGATCCGGGGATTCCTGTCCAAATTCTACTGACATGCATGAATGTTCAGGAGACTTTGTCTCCTGCTGAGGTGTACGTGATTTAGCCGTTTTTGGTGAAACATCCGGAGAGATTGACATAGGGCGAGGACTTTCCTCCTTAGATGGGGACACGTCTGTTTCTTGCATTGTAGTTGGAGTCTGCACAACAGAGACAGACAGAGAGTCATCTACTTCTGTGGAGTGAGGGGAGCCCACTTCGGCATGTAGCGATGGGGAGACGTCGTCGGTTGTGGGCTCTGGTAAAGAGCTTGTCGCAAGTGATGCTGTAGAGGCTGAGGCAATATGGGAGAAAGTATCTTCGGCAACAACTTCATCAACGGGAGTGCCTGACTTGTCAGATGTGGTTCCTTCAGATATGGACATTTTACTCTCCTCTTTGAACGTCGGGAAAGGAACTGAATCCGAGGGCTCTATTTTAGTTTGTGGTAGTGAGGATGAAATAGAAGAACTGTCACAACTTTCTGCTTTCTTGTCATCATGGCCAATGTGACTAGCAGGCTGATTATCAAAGTGTGGCTTTCCTTCAAGTACTGATGAAGTACTTCCACAGGATGCTGGACTACATTCTGGTGATGGAATCTTTTCTGCTGGTGATATTGGTACAGCTTCATCAATAGGGCTAGCCTCTCTGGGGAAGTACTCTTTGTCATTTGTTACTTCAACAATAATGGGACCTTGGTTAGCGAACTCTTCTGGTGGTATAGCTCCAGCCTTCTCTTCCACAGGAGACTGATAGTAAGGTGTATGCCCCAAAGACTGAGGTGATGTAGTGCCTTCTAATGTTTTATCATCTGGACTGTTTGAAGAATCCATGACCCCTTTTGATGACAATGTAAGTGTAGTGCCCAGCTCAATTGGTGACGAAACACCTGTATGCATGTGTTCAACACTTATGTTATGGTCTCCCGAGGGTGACCTAACAAAGGGCAAGGTAGTAGATGCAGCAGCAAGCCTCTCTTTGTCCAAAGAGAGTCCTGTTGTACCGTAGAAATCTTTAGAAGATCTGTCTTCCTCCAGGGAAGATGGTGGTGAAATTGTAGAAGCTGAGGCATGGTAATCATGACCCTCGGTTGCATCGCTCTTTGAATGATCTAGCTCAGGAACGTCTTGAAGGGGGGAGAGTTTCTTTCGGTCATAGTCGGCTGAGATCCCGTACTTGACAAAGTCTTGAGATGGAGATTCAGTTTCATCGTTTGTAGTCTCATCGCTCATTATATCCCTCGGAGTTGACATTTCGTCCATGGGAGTCGGTACGCTCGAGATTTCGATTGTAGACTGCGTGTGCCCAGACATAGTGTAGTCCTCTGGAGGCTCATCTCGATTCTCATCATCTGAAGCCACCTCACTTTCTGAGCCTACTGGCAGAGTTTCATCATGAATTGAAGCTGCTGGTGATACAGGCGAAGAGAGCTTTGGAGGAGTGGTCACAGCTAAACTCTGCTTTTCAGTTTCTGTGTCAAGTTGTTTGGTCTCTGTTTCCTCGATGCCCTCATCCTCCACCTTTTCCTCCACAGCTACTTCCTCTACATCTTCTACCTTTGCTTGAACAGTAGAATCTATTCCTTGTTCCTGTTCATCCACTTCCTCTGTATCTCCCTTTTCTTCGTAATCTCCTGCCTCCGATGACTCTTCAAGTCCTGTGCCCTCATCTTCAAATTTCTCTGTACCATTAGTACCGCTAGTTTTTTGTTTGGGTTCTGACTCCTCTGGAGTACCTCCACATTCCTCCTCGGCTTCTGTAGTTGTTATCCCCTCATCCACGGATTCCGCTGTTTCGGGAGAGTCCTTGCAAATTGTGATTTCTTCATGTTGTATCATCACTCCTTGCTCAGAATCTTCTATTTTTGTCTGAGCTAAAGTTTCGTCGTCTTCAACTATCTCCTCGGCTTTCAGAGCCTCAAAGTCTTTGGTCAGGTCTTCTGGAGAGGACATGAGGGATCTTTCAGCCTCCAAGGCAGTAGTGCTGGCTGCAATGGCTGCCACGGCTGCCACAACCGGAACAGCAGCAGATGCCGCAGCGACAACAGATTTTCCAGCCTCTTTTTTAGCGGGCTTACCTTTTTCCTTAAGTTTAGCAGGGCTGCTGGGGGCTTTTCCCTGTGTTGCCACCTTTGGTTTTGGTGCAGGCTTTTTCACTTCACCTGCCCCAGACATGCTCTTCTTTAAACTCGCAGGTTTTTTCAAGTCTTTTTTAAGATCTTTTTCATCCCTCTTAATTTCTTTCTTTTCCTCCTTCCTGCTCTCCTTCAATGGCGAGTCCTTCCTTATGTCACGCTTTTTTACCTCCTTCTTAATGTCCTCTTTCTTCGGCTTCTCCTCTTTTTTGACCTTTTCCTCTTTTTTGGCTGATGGCTTGTCATCTTTTTTCCCCTCATGTTTATCAGCTTCCATATTTTCCGCTGCTTTCTTTGTCTCCTTCTTGATTATTTTTTCTTTGGGTGTAATTTTTGGCTTTAAATCAGCTTTCTTTTTTTCTGGGGTGTCAGTTTTTAGTGTTTGTTCAGTTTTAGCCTTTGTCTCTTTCTCTGTAGCTTTTGCTTGTTTCTTGACAGTTGGTTTTTCTTTCTTCTCAGCTTTTACTGAGGCATCCTGGGTTCCTTCAGCATCAACTTTTGCCTTTTCAGGAGTTTCTTCTTTGGACTCTTTTCTGATGCCTTTGCTTGGAGACGCTTTTGGGAGTGACTTCAGACTTTCTTTGCTGTCTGTCTTATGCTTCAGCTTCGCTTGCTTGAGGGCTGGTGCCATGTTTGAAGACAGGTCTTTCTCTGTGACTACGGGATGCTTGAGGAAATCCAAGTGTTTCAGTTTCTCCAAGCCTTCAAGAATGTTATACTGTGTGGCATTACCTGGAAACAGAACACGCACTATTTTCTCTGAAGGGTTAGAAGGATGCCATACAATCAAGGAAGAGATTGAGGACAAATACGAGATTGGGACCTCAGATTCGTTTCCATTGGGTAACAGAACTGATGCCTTGTCCTTCTCACTACCAGTCCACTGCTTCATAAAGTACTGGAGCTCCTTGCTGTTCTTTGAAGGGTTGAGAACATACATCTCAAGTTTACCAACGCCCATTTTCTGGAACAGTATGATAGGTTCAATTGTGTTCCCAACATTCCTTTGTAGAGGTTCTGGCTTCAAAGACAGTTTGCTGAGATACTGTTGAGTGAGTGCAGCTTCCTCAATGTTTCTTCGTACCCTGTGGTTCGGTTCTGGGTTGTCAAGAGTCTCAGGCAGGTTAAGGAACACGACGCCAAGGTCAGGTGAGATCATGTTCTTCATCCAGTCACTATTGGCGGTGGAGCCCTGTGATTGTTCCTCCTCTAGTTCTGCAATCTTTCTTTGCAGCATGCTGTTGATCCCTGGAAGGTTGTCATCTCCAATGTGAGTCAAGAGGATAGAATCAATCCGGTCTAGATGGCGCACCAACTTCCAAAAACAGGATTTCCTGTTAGATCCCCCATTGACGAGCATGTTGAAGCCATTGACAGCAAAAAGTGCTGAATCACCTCGGCCACCCGGGAAAATGTAGCAGCACGGTTTGGATAACTTCAGGAATCCGCCCGAGGTGGGAGGTTCAAGCATATCAAAGGGAGATGGGATTTCCACCGATTCCGAGAGGTATTCTGTGAACTCAGAGAGGCCCTCCATTTCTGGTAGGATGCTTGGAGAGTTTAGCTTAATATTAATGAAGTCTTGTAGGCTGTGTTTGTCAAGGTTTGAATTTTTCCAGTCTCCATGTTCAGGACAGTAAAGGGTTAGGCTGGCTTTGTTGGCTGGATGTATGGTGCTTAAAAGTTCACCAATCTGCATGACAAAGGTACACAATGTTAGATGGTTCCAGCACAATAAAAAGCTTTCTTTCTATGGATCTATGGATCTATCTATTCAGTCTATTCAAGTAATGAAAGCCACAGCCATTGCAGAAGAGGCTACGACCTGTACGCGAAAGCCGCTACGTCACGGCTTAAGAAGCGGACTTACATTAAATAGTACATTTAACAAGTGGTATGATGCCCTCCTCCCCCAACAAAGCTTCAAAAATACACTTTTGATTGATGCTGAATCTCCAGAGTCCAAAAAATGGTATTGAGAGATACTACTTCTGTATGTGTAGCTCGATAAATATTGCCCATATCAGTCTAAATTTATCATCATTTATTGTTCCTGGTAAACTTTATCTACCCTTAACTTCCTTCTAGGATTCTACCTAATTCTACGTAATCTGATCACTGGAACAAGTTACCATTGCATGTCCTCACCTCTTGGTCGGTGAAAATGTCAATGAAGTTGAAAAAGGAGAAGGAACCAGACTGGAGAATGAGCTCGCCGGTGTTTTCAAAGCATTGTCCCGCAAGAACGAGCAGCTTGTGGCGGGCTGTGTCTGAAATCATCAAGCGAACCTGGAAACAGATGGAGCATAGTTCAAATTAGGCCGGCATGAAGCATAGTACAGTACAGTCAAACATTCGTATCATGTTCTAATTTTAAAATCTAGTAACTAATTAGCTAATAAGCAAATATACAGACTTTGTGGAATCTGAGCATGCAGTATTCCAACTTCACCTCAGAATCATTCTGACATACGGAAAGCTTGCAAGGCTGAAATCCTTCTCTGGAATGAAGCAATGTGTCAGAGTCCGCTTTGCACTGGTGTGCAGACTTGCTCGACATCAACTAATGAAAATGTAATCAATTTCATCTGTTTAAAATGCATTAGTTAATTAGCTCTGGCCCTCCCTTCCTCTCTCTCTCTATCTCTCTCTCTCTCTGGTCTGATTTCCACTTCTCTGCCATTGACTGTTCCGGGCAGCTAGCCAGGGTCAAACCTGCAATACTGTGTCATATCATTAATGTAGAGCTGCTGGACTGCAGATGGCCTGTAAGGGAGGGTGCTGGTCATGTGCATGTTTAAGGGGTCCTGTTTCAGGGGTTTAAATCCTTTTGTTATTGTGAAGGCTGATGTATTGCGAGCAAGAGCTAACTTTGGGAGAATTAGTGCATTGCTATTTCATAGTGCCAATTAATAACCGGATATTAGAGCTGTATTTGGAAGACTCACGCAGCAGGACAAATGCAAGAGGAGGGACTGCCTCTTAAGCACCCACTGGCTCCACCCCTTTCCAAAAAGCAGCTCATGGGAAAGAGTGCTACAGCATTATTGCTAGACTTGCATTGTGAACAGGTTCAGAACATTGGGAATGAACTGGGAATGTTCTCTTCAAGACAAAGATCCCTACTGGACATAAGCTAATGTATCCAGTGCTGCAGTATCCTTTATGACATATGTGGCCATATAACGCATAGCATGTCATGATGGAGTGGCACGCTGGTGCAGTGGGTCGCACTGTTGCCTCACAGGCTCCCTTCTGTGTGGAGGTTGCATGTTCTCACAGTGTCTGTGTGGGTTTTCTCCCACCACCCAAAGACAGGCAGTCAGGTGAACACGAGATGCTAATTTGCCACCCTGGATGTGAATGTGTATGCCTGTGTATCTGCCCTGTGAGGCCTGGCAAACTATCCTAGCTATTTCCTGCCTTTCGCCCAATGAGCAATGGGATAGGCTCCAGAGGTGGCTCAAAAGATGAAGGAATGAAAGCATGTTATGAAGGTTGGGAGATGCCAATTTGCCACACTAGATTAGAATGTGTATGTCTATGTATCTGCCATGGACTGTGATGGACTGGTGGCCTATCCAGGATATTTCCTGCCTTCCGCCCAACGAGCAATGGGATAGGCTCCAGCGCCTGCCACGACCCTGGGGCTGCTCAAAAGGTGAATGAATGAAAGCATGTCATGACGGGCAGACTGGCATTAGTGCTAAGTCAATAGTGATGTGCGTACTACAGTTTAACAAGACTACGACAGCAACTTACCTCAGTGCTCACAGCCTCATCTGAGGGGTTGATCAGTACAACAGTCTCCAGTACGCTGCTTTTGTGGTGCAGAATCTTTTGTCCTGTAAACAACAAGGAAAAGACAATGTTGCTATTAATTAGTTCTCTAATTCTAGACTTCTGAAAATGCCTCATCTTCCTGTATTCGGAACTGTGATTGTTAATAAACAGAATGTCCCATTCCAGTAACTGATCTGGTTGGAATTAAAATGATTGCATTATGAAATGATTGCATTATAAAAATACACAATGTTTGTTCCACTAAAAGACAAGATGTAATATTCATAAATATCCTCGATGTGCTACTGTTGTGCACTGATTGCACTAATTGAGCTGATCAATTATGCATACAGTCTCAGTTTCTGGATGAGCTACAGATGCAAGTGCAGAGCAGAGCTGCCCGAAGTGGATGTTTGATTTGGCCCACCAAAAAGGTGCCCCCTCCCCTGCTCCTCCCCGCCCCAACACAAACACACACACACGCGCACACACACACACACACACACACACACACACACACACACTCACTCAAAATTCAAAATGGCACACTACTGTACTGCATACTGCACACTGTATACTACAGTAGTATGTACTGCATACTGTATACGCCTCCTGTGTGTAGTATGTAGTACAGTAACAAGTTCTGACCTACAGTTACTTCACATTTACCTTTGAGCTGTTATTACTGTATCCACTGTTTCAGTCTAAAACTGGTCCAATCACTTCAACCACATTTATACTCAGAGTGAACTGCATTTTGCTCCCCAGTGTTACCCTCCACCATTTTCTTTAGCTGAGGCAGGCTGAGAGCTGGTGAGGTTGCGGTGCATGATGGGTGCAGTACACCGTGAAGATGAAGCCTCCTGTATACTAGAAACTCTGACTGCAGTAGTACACCATCTGGGTATCTTCAGTGCACTACAGATTTTAAATTTGGTCGCATACTGTATACTACATACTACTTTTAGACAGATTTAGTATGCGAGTAGTGTGTAGCATGCCTTTTCGAATACAGCCTCTGTCAAGTTACTTGTCTTGCTAGCTTACTGAACCTAGAATTAATTGTGTTTACTAGTTTCAGGTGTGGTTTCTAGATATCAGCCCTGGCCATTGTTCGGACAGCGTCTGAGCTCAAGGGGAGTTTTAGACTCTAGCCTGTACTAGCTAGGAAACATTCTCTGATGGAACACTAAGCACATTTGTAAGTCACTCTGGATAAGAGTGTCTGCTAAATGCCTAAAATATAAATGTAAATTTCAATTAGCATAGTGGGTATTTACATACATCAGGTCTAGTGTCTGTTTTTGTGGGTTTTTTTTACTAGTTATATGATTGAAAAGATGTGTCAATGATTCCTACACCTAGCACCGATTCTGCAGATTCCATAGTTGGGCAACACTTACACACTGCAGTCAGAAATGATCATACTATGAGGTTTGATATACATGGCTTAAGGATTAATAGCAGCTTCCCAGGCAGTATCTTAGACATCTTGTACTACATGCACTGAAAATGTGGTCAGAAATGGCTTGGAAAGCTGCGTTTGTCTGCCTGCCAACACACATACACTTAAATATCCTTTTGTTCCTAGAACTAAACTGAAGAGAACGGGAGACTGTGCTTTAGCTGGGTATGCACCTAAATTATGGAGTAGTCTGCCCCTTGATATTAGACTCTCAGTGTCTTTCCAGAAATGCCTAAAACCCACTTTTGTTCTGTAGCTTTTTGAGTTGTGATCAGTGGTAGTGCCACCGGTCTTGACAATAACACTAATAGTAATACAGAAGAATAGTTGCGCAAGTAGTTGCACTGAGAAGGAATCAACTGACAGGAATGAAACTTGGTGAGTAGGTTTGACATTGTGAGACATGCAAATGATTCAAGTTTCACGCTCGGCTGTGCATGTGACGTAAGCAAGGACAAGCCTTATTGCTGTACCTTACTGACCCAACAGCCACATTTGCAGACATTCAACGAGCAGTGATGCCCTCTGTGAGTCATCCTGTTAGTGCCAGGACCATTGGCAGACGGCTACGACGACTGCCCTTAACACCACGTCAGCGTCGACAAAGACTGCAATGGTGTCGTGCCAGACTGTGATGGAGTAACTCAGAATTGCAGCAGGTCATCTTCAGTGACGAGTCCCGCGAGACGAGTCACTCCACCTCCACCCCTACCGCACAATCTGCAGGAACTGTGTGAGGATATTCAAGATGCATGGGATGGATTATCACAGGACACCATTAGGAACCTCTCCATAGGAACAACTCCATGCCGAGACGGGACATGTTGTGGAACATGGCGGCCCAACGCCATACTGAGAGACACTACTTCTGTATGTGTAGCTCAATAAATATTGATCATATCAGTCTAAATTTATCATCATTTATTGTTCCTGGTAACCTTTATCTTCCTTCCCAATAGCACTGCAATCCCACACTTCCTTCTGGGTGCAGCTATTCTTTTGATGATGAGTGTAGTACTGGTAAAGCCTCTTTTATTTGGTTGTGTGCACAGATCCATCCTTGTATCTTGCCTATGTTTTCTTTCTTCAGTTGTCTCCTTCTGGAAGGCATGAACCCCTACTGAATCTCATGAACCCCTACTTTGGTTCCAACAACACGCCCCTGTTTCTCCCAGCTCTGTTAGAACAAGGCCAGACCTCCTTTACAGCTTAAAATGTTCTTTGGTGGGATTTTACTTCTCTGTGGATAAACCCATCAAACTGCACATTTATCAAACTGTCCAGTAATGGAAGCAGCCTGTCAGGCGGCATAAACTGTAATCGGCTGAAAGCAAATGTCTACTCTGTCAGCGACACGCAACATTAGGCTTGTAGCTTCAGGAACACCCAGTGCGTCCAGCAAGGCCGTGTCCGGGGTCTTGTTCTGCTCCCAAACATAAATCACAGC
>CM067496.1:18131640-18147768 GCA_034552555.1 Semaprochilodus insignis
TGTGTGTGTGTGTGTGTGTGTGTGTGTATCTAAATCACTTTGAGCTGCCAGCGGTATGAAAGGTGCTCTATAAATGAACATTTATTATTAATATTATTTTATTATATTATATAACACACTAAAACCAATAACAATAGTGTAGTGCTTCACGCTATCACTAGTCATTTTTATTCACTCTTTCCTTTTGTTCTCATTTGTAATAACTGACTTCCAAAGGTTAACACAGTTCAGGCATCTTCCAAACTGCAATTATTGGAGCGCCTGCACTCGGAACCACAACATTGCAGGCTTCTTTCATGTGCAATATCATCTCTACAAATCTGAAAGGAGTCTGGCTATTGGCTGATGTTGCCAAAGTATACAGCTGAGCAGCGTTTGATAGAGCAGATGGAACGCTACACACATAATCTGTGGTTGTACCTGTGTAATGGTTCCAAACTGTTTATCGCTGTTATCATGAAATATGGACACATGGCCATAAGAACATCTCTCTCCGTGGCCACGTAGACCATTCTGAGAACACTGTGTCCTTTAGCCCTGTATAGGGGCGTCACTTCTAGAGAACCTGCTTGATGGACGGCTATATCAGCGCTAGCTTTAGAATGGTTCCTTGGCCTTTAAACTGGAGACTATCAGTAATATAGGTTCTGCCTTGAGTTACATACAGCATCTGTTCTCCAAGGCCAGACTGGAGATGTGAAATAGACTGTAATAAAACATTGTTAGGAGATTTTCCCATAAAACAAAGGTGCAATCTCCTGAATAACCTCACTTTTCACCTCAGTGACTGATAGCAGATAGTAGCAGAACTGGGTGGAAACCCTTGTGAAAGGTAAATAGACTCTTTGTGAATTAGCCACTTCAAGGTGCACCCATTGTTGACTCTTCGAGCCATATTTCAAGCCACTGTCTTCATGAGTTTGAGTAGAGCTAACAGTGAATTATGAAGCAGTAAAGACATGCTAGCGTAATGCTAATTGGATCTGTAGTAGTTTCTATTCTTTACCAACAACATTAACCAACCATTTAGCACCTCAAAAGCTACATCAGTTTGGAGTGGTCATTTTGCCGCTGTCATCAAAGCTAGCTAACAGCATATTATAGTGTTGGAAAGATAATGCTAGCTCAGTCTGC
Organism: Semaprochilodus insignis; assembly: GCA_034552555.1. Lineage (NCBI taxonomy): Eukaryota > Metazoa > Chordata > Actinopteri > Characiformes > Prochilodontidae > Semaprochilodus > Semaprochilodus insignis. The sequence goes on from CM067496.1 coordinate 18,132,775, forward strand.
TAACCTTGAGTAAAGTAGTCAGTAGATATCAGTGGCTCCGGCGATTGGCCAAAACAAGCACAACATGAGACCTCTGCCCATGCTCTGGTGTAGGTCTTTCTTAGCACTACCAACCATTTAGCGCTTCAAAAGCTCCATCATTTCTGCGGTGGTCATTTTGTCACTGTCATCCAAGTAGGCTAATAGCATATTATAGAGTTGAAAAGATCGGTGCACATAATGCTAGCTCACTCCGTAGAACTTAGCACTTCCAACCATTTAGCACTTCAAAAGCTCCACCATCTTTTGAAGAGATGCTAGCAAATGCTAACTGGTTCTGTAGTAGTTTGCATTCTTTACCAACAACAGTAGACAATCATTAAGCACCTCAAAAGCTCCATCAATTTGTAATAGTCATCTTGCCACTGTCATCAAAATTGGCTAACAGCATATTATAGAGTAGTAAAGATTGGTGAGCATAATGCTAGCTCAGTCTGTAGAAGTTTGAATTCTTGATTTTGGAGGAAACATTGGATGAAAAGGTCAGATGTCCTATTCTGGTGACCTGTCCCCAGCTGGAGTTGTCCTCGGAAGTGTTGAGTAAAACTAAGCCAACAAATGGACGTCAGTAGATAGCAGTGGTCAGTAGATAGCAGTAGCTCCCTCTGTTGGCCAAAACAAGCACGGCACGAGACGTCTGCCCATCTGCTCTGCTGCAGGTGTTTCTTCGGACTTTCCAGTGTGGTCTACCTTGAGAGAATATTGCTGTTTAAAACTTGACCAGAAGCTAGCAAGTGTCAAGTGAGTCCACAACACCGCCACAAACATCCTTTCAAGACATGAGCTAACCCAGGGACTCAAATCGAGGGTGGGGTTAGGGGACTTGAAATGTACTTGAAACAGATGATAGGTAGGCTATCTGATTGGTTCAGTGTACTGTGGCTACCATGCCATCGACAAATTTAACTGAATAACTTTTTTTTACAGCCATCCATATGTGACATATGACATATGGCTCCAGAAACGGAGCTAGACCAGGGGTGTGTTTCGTGGCTATAGGACTACAGCCACGGGTCTCTTTTTACTGCCAAAGTATTGCATATGAATATTAATTATGGGCTCATACAGTCACTGAATATTTGGGGGTAAATGTATCTCTGCTGCAGACATAGTGATGTTTGATATCGTCCTTAATTAGCAACTTTATTTCTAAACAGCAACAAATGACAAGTCCGACAGAATCTCTGGTTTTCATATCAGAAACTTGGTCATGTGGTCTGTTCTTGTATAATCTGCTCATTAATTCAGTGAGTGCATGTATGAGGACCAGAAAAGCTCAACTGGGATTTATCTAAGCTGTTTAAACCATAATCTTAAATCTTCTATATATGAATTCACCAATTTTTGATTATGCACATGTTTATAATTATGAGTGTATTAACCTGTTAAACGAGGCATCTAAATTTACCAACACAACCCATAATAACCACCAGCTGATGAAACAAAAATAGACTTTGCCAAACTAAAAGTTCCTGAAGGCTGAAGGTTCTTCTCTAAAGAGTTACTGTTTACAGCTAGTCTGCAACATCTGTCGCTAATCCAGTTAATTCGTACTCTGTTTATCATTTGTAAGCGCTTCTTAAGCAGTCTCACCTCTGCTTTCAGAATAGATTAGAAATGGCTAATGGCCTTTAATAATACACTTGGCATATATGCCCATGTAAAAATTATGTGTATTTTATTGTAATATACGCAGGAATGTTTCAGGCACATTACTGTGCTAAATACAAATGCAAGATATATGTATATAAATACGAAACGCTGAGCAAAATGCCGGTGGACTGCCAGCTTTGCCATTGTCTGCCAACATTGCTCTGCCATCCTCTTGTTCTCAGGGCAGCCTTAGTAAGGTCAGCACCCCACTGACTGTGTGCCACTACTGGTCCACACTCAGACCCCCCAGATTATTGTCCTGCATACAAGATCTAACTACTAGTGTTTTAAACTCTTCAATCAGATTGTCTATAGTCTATAGTCTTTACATTTACAACATAAACTAAGACCAGTATTACAAACCATTGAGAAAAGAATAACAGGAACTAGATCTAATATAAAATAATGTAGTTGAAATTGTTGTTGCTGGCACTAAAAATGAGTTACTGGCCTAATTTATGAAGGATGTTGAAAGTAAGAGGGATGAATCAGTTACTAGAGGCCACCCAGAAAATGCAGAGCAAAATGCCAGTGGACTGCCAGCTTTGCCGTTAGTGTGGTTTACCATAATCTTGTTCTCAGGGCAGCCTTATTCCATAATACTTTGAATTCTTTACTAGCAACAAATAGCTAATCATTTAATGCCTCAAACACTGAAAGGTTCTAGCCACTGTCTACATGTGTTTGAATGCGGCTAACGGTGAATTATAAAGCAGTAAAGATCAGTTAGCATGAAGCTGAAAACACAGAGCGAAGTGCCAGTGGACCGCCAGCTTTGCCGTTAATTTGTTTCACTATGTTCTTGTTCTTAGGAAAGCCTTATTCCATAGTACTTTGACTGCCAGCTTTGCCATCAGTGTGGTTCACAATCTTCTTGCCCTCAGGGCAGCCTTGTTCCAAGGTACTTTTTATTCACTTACTAGCAACAAATAGCTAATTATTTAACATCTCAAATGCTGCAAGGTTCTAGACACTGCATATATGTGATTGAATGTGGCTAACAGTGAATTATAAAGCAGTAAAGATCAGTTAGCATAACGCTAACTGGCGCAACATTATAGTTTGCATTAATGATTTCAAATGAAAAATTTGAGCTAAAGTCTAGCCACTGTCTTCACACAGATGTGGCAGACAACAGGTGGCTTGCATCAGGAGTTTGCTCTTGAGAAATCAACTTTTATTGGAGGCAGTGAAGTCTTAAGTGCTCTCGGGACCAACATCTGGCTAATGTATTCCTCCGAGTGTCTCTTTGCTAGGCAGATGTCAGGTCAGCTCTGTGTGGTTGGCATCCCTGCTGAAACCGCTGCATTTTTTAGGGCAGCCACTTTTACACGACACAAGGGCCAAGATACTCTGCCGGGAATGCTTGGGAACCCTTCACCGGACTTTGTGAAGACAAAATACCAAGTCAGTGACTTATTATTTATTTATTTATGTATTAAACCAGAAGAGCTTATGGTCTTTATCCCATTTCTTGGCAAACATGCTCATTTTAATCCTGTAAATTCCACCTCCAGAATCTGCTGTCGGCAATTCCTATACCCACTACTTGCTCTAATCTCACAACAAGTCCAATTTACTTGTTTTCTAATTATGAGTTTTGAGAAGCCATTATCTCTGGTTCATTTCCTCCAACTCTTCACAATAACCCCAGGGCAACATTAAAACTGCGATGTAATGCCAGGAAATGGCTCATTTCCGTACAGTGTATTTGTAGTTTTACAGTAGCCTGCTTTGCGCTATCCAGCCGAATGCAGCTGGGGTGCTGTAATTGCTCTTAGTCTGCAGGCTCACCAGAGATGGCATGGGTCATCAGGTGAAACAGACAATGCAAACAGATAAGGTGAAAGCGTGACCAGAGAGCGTGATCAGAGATTCAGACCAAGAGGCTAAGAGATACCATGCACTGTACTTGCACAGTATTAGTCATAAAAGGAAATATTCCAGCAGATGGAGATGAACACTTGCTTCAGTGTTAGGGATGCCTGGAAATGGAGGTGGAGTGACACCAGTCCTTCTGGACGTGTGACATGTGACAACAAACCGTTCATCTTGGCACTGACCACGGTGCCTCCACACACAGATTTGCTGGTCGTCTCCACCAAGACAAAAGCGGAACTCGTCACTGAAGATGACCCCCTGCCATTCTGAGTCACTCCATGACAGTCTGGCACGACACCATTACAGTCTTTGGCAACGCTGACGTGGTGTTAAGGGCAGTCGTCATAATGGTCTATGTGCATGTAGTCCTGCACTGTGCAGTCGTTTGCCAATGGTGCTGGCACTAACAGGATGACTCATGGAGGGNCCATTACAGTCTTTGGCAACGCTGACGTGGTGTTAAGGGCAGTCGTCATAATGGTCTATGTGCATGTAGTCCTGCACTGTGCAGTCGTTTGCCAATGGTGCTGGCACTAACAGGATGACTCATGGAGGGCATCTCTGCTCGCTGAGTGTCTGCAATTGTGGCTTTTGGGTCAGTCAGGTATAAGGCCCGTCCTTGCTTACTTCACATGCGCGGCTGAGCGTGAAACTTCGTTCATTTGCATGTCTCATGATGTCAGATCTACCCACCAAGTTTCATTCCTGTTGGTTGATTCCTTCTGGGTGCTGCTATTCTTTTGCCAATGAGTGTACATACAGTATATCTCCAGTTTATCAGCTCCACTAACCATATAGGAGCACTTTGTGGCTCTACAACTACAGACTGTAGTCTGTACAATTTGTTACCCTGGTCGTCTCCACCAAGACAAAAGTGGGACTCATCACTGAAGATGACCCGCTGCCATTCTGAGTCACTCCATGACCATCTGGCATGACACCANCAATTTGTTACCCTGGTCGTCTCCACCAAGACAAAAGTGGGACTCATCACTGAAGATGACCCGCTGCCATTCTGAGTCACTCCCTGACAGTCTGGCACGACACCATTGCAGTCTTTGGTGACAACGGCATGGTGTTAAGGGCAGTTCTTGAAACTTCGTTATATCAATACTACAACCGGTCGGACGCACAATGTCAAGAAAAGTCGTCGCTACAGCTGCTTGGCCATGGAGCCCCATTTCACAAAACTCCCAGCACATTGTTCTTGGGCTGGTGTTGCTTTACAATGCAGTTTGGAACTCTGGAACACTGTAGTGAGCAATGCAACAGAGGATAGAGTGGCTAAGCTGTTGTTGCAACGTACAGTTTACTGGGGTGGATCTAACAAGTTACAGAGCTCTTCAGTATGACTCCAGTCACCTGGCACTGTCCCAGGCTATAAGGATTATATGGCTACTTGCTTGATTTTATGCAGATTTTTGCAGTGCTTGTGGCTGAAACACCAAAAGTCATAGATACTCCATATACTTTTGGCCTTATACTGTAGGTACCAATGGTGCGACCAGCTCCTGACGAATGCTAATGCGAGCTGATGATGAGAAAGTATTACCAATACCAAATTCAGATGTTTTTGCCATTGTTTAGTGAGCTAAACAGATCTCTCCTTCACAGCGCAACACTAATGAGGAAGTTGGCATCCATTTTGCTCTGGCTTGCAAATTCATATTCTGTAACAGTGTAAACATCCATTAGTATGTTGATGTTTGTTGGAGAGCTCTGGGTCAGTGTGCCATGACCTTAAATTACCTGAACTGAACTGAAGTCCCTACTTTGTTTGTGTTGGTCATCCTCTTGTCCTTCATCAGTGGTCACAGCACGTTGCACACAAGTTGGTGTTGGCTGGCTAGTTGCTAGTTTTTGTTGGTGGACGATTTTCAGTCCAGCAGTGACACTGAGCACTACTGTCCAGGGGCACATTCAGTGAGCAGTGATGCCCTCCATGAGTCATCCTGTTAGTGGCAGCACCATTAGCAGACGGTTGCACCATGCAGGACTACATGCACACAGACAGTTATGACGACTGTCCTTAACACCACGTCAATGTCACCAAAGACTGCAATGGTGTCGTGCCAGACTGTCATGGAGTGACTCAGAATGGCAGTGGGTCATCTTCAGTGACGAGTCCCGCATTTGTCTTGGTGTAGACAACCAGTGAATCCGTGTGTGGCATCGTGATCAGTGTCACATGTCCAGAAGACCTGGTGTCACTCCACCCCCACCACACAATCTGCAGGAACTGTGTGAGAATATTCAAGCTGCATGGGATGTATTATCACAGGACACCATTAGGAACCCCTACAGCTCCATGCCGAGATGTCTGGCATGTTGCGTTAGCCCAACGCCATACTGAGAGACACTACTTCTGTATGTGTAGCTCAATAAATATTGCCCATATCAGTCTAAATTTCTCATCATTTATTGTTCCTGGTAACCTTTATCTTCCTTCCCAATAGCACTGCCATCCCACACTTCCCTCTGGGTGCAGCTGTTTTTTTGACGATGAGTGTAAAGGTGCAGGGGATTGCACTGGTGTGGAAGTGTTGATGAATGTCTCAAATGCACATGAGTAAAGTCTACTTAAAGCCTTCTAGATTCTTGCCTTATTCATAAAAGGCTTGTAAGTTCTGTTAAGAGATGTCTTGGTGATGCCTTAAAAGTGATGTTGGTCAGCTGCTACTGCCATTTCCCTCCTTAAAGAAACTGCTCTGACAGTTTAGCATGCCAGACAGGCATAAGCACAAACTCCAGACTCCTACACATGCACACGGACCCTCTCTCACACATACACAACAAGAATATAACTCACCCCGTATACTCGCATAGAGCTGTGATCGTGTTTGCGATGGAACCTAACTGATGCCATTCAAACATGACAAGTTGGGGAGGAGGTCATCTGCAGGCCATGCTCTCTTGTTCCCACGGAATCATAAGAGAACTACTTATGAAACAAACCCAGCTTAATCACTGGCTAATCCAAATCAAATGTCTATTTGGACCGGAGCAACTGGTTTCAAACAGTGGTTGACCTGAGGTGGGCCTTCTGGTTATGGTCTGTAGCTAGCCTTAGATTATAGTGAGGGGAACAACTGTTCAGATACATTTACACACACACACACACACACACACACACACACACACACACACACACCTCCCTGTATCCACACTCACTGTCCATCTTCTCAGCTCCACTGACCACATAAGAGCACTCTGCAGTTCTACAGTTACAGACTGTAGTCCATCTGTTTCTCTGTATACTTTAATGCCCTGTTCTTCAATGGTCAGGACCCCCACAGGACCATAACAGAGCAGGCATTATGTGGGTGGTGGATCATTCTCAGCACTGCAGTAACACTGGCCTGGTGGTGGTGTGTTAGTGTGTGTGGTGCTGGTGTGAGTGGATCAGACACAGCAGTGCTGACACTGTGTCCACTCACTGTCCACTCTATTAGACACTCCTACCTTGCTGGTTCACCTTGTGGATGTACAGTCAGAGACGTTAGCTCATCTGCTGCTGCACAGTGCAGTGTTGGTCATCCTCTAGTCCTTCATTAGTGGTCACAGGACGCTGTTCTGCTGGATAGTTTTGGTTGGTGGACCATTCTCAGTCCAGCAGTGACACTGAAGTGTCCAGCAGCCCTGCTGTGTCTGATCCACTCACACCAGCACAGCACACACTGACACACCACCACCATGTCAGTGTCACTGCAGTGCTGAGAATGATCCACCACTCACATAATACCTGATGGACTACAGAACAGATGGACTACAGTCTGTAACTGTAGAACTACAGAGTGCTCCTATATGATCACTGGGGCTGATAAATTGGACATATCTTATGGAATCTGACTTATCAAACAGCTATTCATGACAATTCCTGTAAGGAGGAGTCTGCCCCTCTGGGGAGGCTACATTTGGACTCTCCCTGTCTCCACCCACTCTCGCCTGGAAGTGATCCAGGACGCAACTCTCTTTTATGTACTCCTTTTGTTTGGTTTAGTGTTTCCAAAGTCTGTGTGTGTTGCTTGAGCTCGGAGCTGTGTGGGTTTTTCCTTGGTCTGGATTATTGCCCTGTCTATCTGGAGTATGAATATGGATCTGCTCCTTGTTTTGCCTGCCTGGGTTTTGAACCCTGACTGTTTTGACTTCGAGTGTTGGACTGGCCCAAATAAAGTCATTTCGCGCTTGCAACCTAACCTACATGCCTCCGACTTTACACTATACAGAACATGTTTTATTTTTACCATTTCATAACTTGTTATTGTTTCCAGAATAAATACACTAAATCATGAATAAACCATTGGTTTATGTTTTGGTATCTAGGTTACACTGTATGCGTTACTGAGAGTCAGGTCAGGTTAAAAGTATAAGTTGACTGATTTCACAGCTTTTTTGAATCTAGATCGACTATGCTTTAATTGAGCTCACATCTTGGTGGGTAGGTTCATGCTTGGCCACGCATGTGACGTAAGCAAGGATGGACCTTATCGCTGTACCTGACTGACTATATAAGGTCATCCTGTTGTGCGTGCTTTCATTCTGACTCGTGATGTTGTGTTGGTAGTATGCTTTGCAAGTCAAGTATGCCTCAGAGAAGAGTTGCAAAGCAATTCGAGCAGTTGGAAGAGTTGGAGAGGGGTTGAATTATAAGGGTTCAGGAAGCAGGAGGGTCTTATTGACGTACTGCGTGCCATACTGGTTGAGTGGATACTTCCATAGCACACTGTTGGTGGAAGTGGATAGAAAAAGCCACGCACCACCAGAAGGAATCAATTGACATTGTGTGATATATGAATGATTCAAGTTTGGCTACGCATGTGACATAAGCAAGGACGGGCCTTATCGCTGTACCTGACTGACCCAACAGCCATGATTGCAGACATTCAGCAAGCAGTGATGCCCTCCTTGAGTCATCCTGTTAGTACCAGCCCCATTGGCAGACGGCTGCACAACGCAAAGACTGCAATGGTGTCGTGCCAGATTGTCATGGAGTGACTCAGAACAGCAGCGGGTCATCTTCAGTGACGAGTCCCGCTTTTGTCTTGGTGGAGACGACCAGTGAATCCGTGTGTGGAGGCACCGTGGTCAGTGCCAAAATGAATGGTTTGTTGTGACACGTCATATGTCCAGAAGGCCTGGTGTCACTCCACCCCCACCCCTATGGCACAATCTGCAGGAACTGTGTGAGAATATTCAAGATGCATGAGATGGATTATCACAGGACACCATTAGGAACCTCTACACGTCTGGCATGTTGGGTTAGCAAACATGACGCCCCAACGCCATACTGAGAGACACTACTTCTGTATGTGTAGCTCAATAAATATTGTCCATATCAGTCTAAATTTATCATCATTTATTGTTCCTGGTAACCTTTATCTTCCTTCCCAATAGCACTGCAATCCCACACTTCCTTCTGCAGCTATTCTTTTGATAATGAGTGTAATTAACCTGTGTACTGTGTCTCACTGCTTTATTTTGACCTTGCATGGTGCCCTTACAGACAGATGACTAGCACCTCAGCTGGAAACCAAATGTGCCTTTGCTTTCTCCAACTGAAAATTGCATACCATTTGATTCCCATTAGTAGCCGCAATCCCATTTATCATACATGGTCCACTATGTGTGAGACCCCATCACAAAAGCTAAGTGCACAGTCCCCAGGTCACCCATTTTCAGCTATTTGTAACCATGGAGAGGCTGGTAACTATGGAGAAATATTTGAGATGAGTCTAATTGAATAAGAGCTTTTCCATGAATTAAGGCCACTATGATGGAATATGATCTCGCATAAACACACACGCTGTATGTATCTTACGCCTGTTAGACTGCATGGCACCGTCGGCAAAAAAGAGCAAGACAAAAAAGAGACGTACTGTGTAGCAAATGACTCATGACTCATTTTAGAACACTTACACTTTTCCTTTTTCCCTTCCTCCCTTTCCTTCTGATTATTTGTTCAGATGTGCGGGTTGAATCTGTTCCATGCCGACCAGAGATGGACAAAGTACACAAGCCATGTAGTTGAGTTAAAGTAGAGATCCCCCAAGGTAAAATACTCCTCTGGTGTCAGTAGAAGTTCCTCCCTTTACACTACTTACAACACACTAACGCATCATACTTACTGAGTTACAGTACACCAACACACTACTTACAGTACACTGACGCATTACACTTACTGAGTTACTGTACAACAACACACTACTTACAGTACACTAACGCATTACACTTACTGAGTTACTGTACACCAACACACTACTTACAGTACACTAACGCATTACACTTACCGAGTTACTGTACACCAACACACTACTTACAGTACACTAACGCATTACACTTACTGAGTTACTGTACAACAACACACTACTTATAGTACACTAACGCATTACACTTACTGAGTTACTGTACAACAACACACTACTTACAGTACACTAACACATTACACTTACCGAGTTACTGTACACCAACACACTACTTACAGTACACTAACACATTACACTTACCGAGTTACTGTACACCAACACACTACTTACGGTACACTAACGCATTACACTTACTGAGGTTTTCAAAACAACCATTCATTTTCAAAACTACAACAACAATAACATAAACAAACAAAAGCGAACCAATAGGTATTTCAGGGAAAAGAGCTAGTTCTGCTTTTAAATCATAAGGCTAATATTAAGTTTTGCAAAGTAAAGATCCAAACAAGGCCATGACAGTGTCTACTGTCCAATAATATTTCTCATAACGGTTATTGTTTTTACTTAGCAACCGGTGGTCATCATTCCCCTAAGCAGTAATTTTATATTCCCTACATTCTTGAGCATGACAGTTGAAGGGAATTGCAGTTGATAAATACCTTCATTCGAGACTTCCTACAGCGTCATAATCAAATGCACATCCTCAAGAGACATGAAACGGCTGAGGGGTAAACTTTCCGGCCCCGTCCTGCAAAATGACAAACTGTGGTTCAGATTTCCCTGTGCAGCTTGAAGTCCCATGCCAAAAGACCTTTTCACTCCCTATGGTTTGGAATCACACTTAAAATGTTTTACTGATTTATTTGATTTATTTTAGTTAAGCAGTTTAGTGATAGATGTTTTGGCGTAAATCTACAAATGAGAGTACTACAGGACATGTGTGTTTCATTTGTAATAATCTGATCATTCCACCAAATTAGGTCAGAGCTGAAAACTGCATTTCAGACTTTTAGCTTTTGCCTGTCAGACTAAAATCGTATTGCTTTGAGTGACTCTATATAATAATAAGGTCTATTTCATTAAAACTATTTATTAAAAGTGATTTTTATCACTAACAAAATAATCATGACACAACCAAAACTTTACCTGTGTCGGTAATACTAGTTTCAGTAGTGACAATTTTAGCTCATTTTGGACAAAATAAAAAAATGCTATCCAGTACATGACTACCAATCATAACTTTGAACAGTTGTAAAGATGCAACACATAACATCATAATATTTGTATTGAGAGACAAAAAATTACAGAAAATGTGTTCCAGTAGTGACAATTCGTAATGTTGCAAACTGACTTGCAGATTTTGGGACACATTTACTTCCAGTCAATGGGATGTAACCAGATGCAGCCTCACTTCCTGCTCTGAAACTCATTATACAACCAAATCTTCCAACTTCACAAAAAAATCAAATATATATATATATTTACAAAATAGCTGTTTTGATAGTCAACAAATGAGAATACTACAGTACACATGCGTTTCATTTGTAATAATCTAATCATTCCACCAAATTAGTTGAAAGTCAGAGTTAAAAACAACATTTCAGACTTTTAACTTTTGCCTTATATATATATATATATATATATGATGGGCACCTCTGCTGAAGTCACGCATTCTTGTGCACATTCTTCATTGTTAGGTTGGAGTTGCCAGTAAATGGACTACATAACTAACTCACATGTTCTGCTTAATTCAGACTGTAATATCCTATTTGTCTAAATGTTTGTCTAAAGGTGAAAAGAATGGAATTTGGAATGGTTCTACCTGGCCTAGACCCACATACTGCTGTGCCAATGCTATTTGTAGGAAAGGGAAACTTCCCAGGAAGCAGCCATCAAGAAAGCGATAGAATAACTGCAGTCAGCCAAATGCGGGTGCACTCTGTAATGTTGACAGCAAGAACTGGGATGAACTGGGATATATCTTTGTATGGCATTCAGGTGGTGTTGGTTCAGTATATGGAAAAGGCCACTGTTGTAAAAGTAATGGGGACAAGGACCATAGGTCACATATATTTAGAATGAATGACCTTAGGGTGAGGTTATCAGTTCTGGCAGAAGTTAGCTGTCTGGTGGAACCCAACTGTTTTCAGGCCAAAGAAAAACAGTGCCCCTCTTCTGTCTTCAGTCCAAAGCTTTTTTTCGTTCCATGAACGCTGGTGCTGACTTATACTCTTAATAATACAAATGCTAAATATGCAAAAAATCACTATGGTCTTTGGCACACCTAAATGCAGTCACTCCTTTAAGCCAGTCATTAACATCTGCTTTGGAGCCATTTTCCACACATGGAATGAGACATTCACCGCACTGTACCACCTCTTCTCAACCTATGGATCCCGTCACTCACACCCCGCAGGTATTTATAGCCCCATCATCCTCATGCAGCACCTTAAACGCTCAAGGTGACTCATCTTATTATTTATTGGCTCCTGGTTTCATCAAAAAAAAAAAAAAAAAATCACTCTCATGTTGACGGGCAAGACACATTGCTGTTGTAAGTGCAAGTTAACCTCCCAAAAGTGAATTTTTTTTTGAAGATTGCAGAAATCCATCTGCTCTCAAAAATGAACTTGGGGAGTTGTTGGATTGTAGAAATCCATCGACACCCAATTCAATTCATCTTTAGCCCTGTTTTTACAGTAAAGGTGTTTGATCAATAATTCAGAAAAAATCTATAAAATATTTTTTTTTTATCTGTAAAACGTTTAGTGATATCACTTTATTGAAGGACAAAAAACCTGTAAAATAATGTTTTTATCCTCAAAACTATTTTCCGTAAATGTATTGTTTTTGTACTTTTTTTGAATTAGGATATTTCACTTTTATTTTATGTTTTTTGTTTGGCCATTTTTGCCCATTTTTTATTTTATTTTATTTTTTTTACCGTGAACTATTAGAGTGGTTTCAGCTGTTAAATGAACATATATATATATAAACATTGGGTTAAGATAGTAATCCATCTTGGTTTTAGAGAAACACCCCAAAGGTTAAACTGAAATGCTTCTAGCAAGAAACTTACCATCACATATGACTCAGGACCCACAGTGGTGCAACTTGTGCTAACAGCCTTTGTAGTCTGGCTGTAACCTGCTGCGAGCGAGTGATTGAGAGTCGATTTAAACATATGGTGATTGCACAAGTGTACGCAGTTTGGTCCAACTTTACATGGAGTACCTGCAACAACTGTGTATACATGCCACTTGGTAACAAAACACGAACTGACGCAACAACCGCCCATGATTATTGGCTAAAAGCACAGTGACGTGCTAAGTTACGACTTTGGAGCGTACAGCTATTTTATGACTGGTCATGAACCAGTCTGTACTACAAAGCAAACCCAAAAGAAGCTATTGCGAGGTTATCTGATCATCTGATGTCAGACGTAGATTTGTAGCATTTGGAGGGGAATTTGGACTTTGTTCCCAGAAGAGTTCAGATCAAGGAAAAGGCATGGAAATTGCACCTCAGATCTTTAAAGGTTCAGCAGAAATGTTGAAATCTGGTATGTCTGGGGAACAGGAACTAATTTGCAGTCCTGAGGGAAGTTAGAACTCATAGTGTAGAGCCCCCAGGTATACATATTTTCTTCCAGTCTCAATTAACGTCTGGTGATAACACGACTGCAGGAGCACTAAGCTGTTCTTGATCAGGCACTTTGCTTATCGAATGCTATTTATTACAGGTTCCGTTACACGTGCAATGCCCTTATGTTTACAAGGACCAGAATACAGAAATGCATAAGGTACTTCATCCTTTAAAATGCTTTATTTTTTTTGTTATAGATCTTTCCAACTAAGCAGTGGCACTTTCTGGAACAGTTCCTTAAAGCAGCACTATGTAGATGTAAGGATTGGGTCAAAGTATGACATGTGCAGATGAAGTTAAAAAAGGTTTAATACCAATTCATGATCCAAGGTTCGAAGGGTCAATACAAAGGCAAACATACACAAAAGGGAGATCCAAAAACACAGCCAGGAAAAAGGCCAAAAGTCAAACACCAGAGAGTACAGCGAGCAGAGAAAGGCTTGGTATGCACTGAATAGCAAACATCTTAAACAGACCATGAAACAGGTGAGACCAATCAGTAATCAGGTGAGGTCAATCTGGGATAGGTTGCTGGCTGCCTACAGGTCACATGCTTACCCAGGGTATCCTGGGAAATGGAGTCCCCAGTGGCTAGGCTTGGTACTGAGCCAGAGTGATGCGTGACAGTGGACCTTAATGGGACTATGGACTACAAGGCATCCATATGCTTACCACAGACTTACCAACTTCCATCCAGAGAAGACTCAGGTATGCCTACACGGTTAAGGATATATAAACACACAGCACCAGTCAAAAGTTTAGACACACCCAACTAAATGGATCTTGTTGGTGATCTTAAAGACTCTACAGGCTTATACTTATCAGCTCCAACTGATGAGAGTCTGATACAGTACATATCCTGATATACCACATATACTCTTTCAGTTCAGTTAATAAACAGTGAGTGTGTATTAAATGTGCAGAAGTCATTTATTGCATTTAGCTGACACTCTTACCCTGAGCGACTTAAAAGGTTAATACAATTAAGGACTCTGCTTAAGGATTCTTACTGGTGTAGCACAGTATAGTTACCCAAACCAGGAATCGAACCCCAGTCTCCCATATGAGGGGATGGCTCACTTGCAGGTAGCGGTGTTATCCATTGCACTACACCAACCAGAAGCAGGGAGGATGTGTTTACTTAGTGACCAGGTGTGCCCAAACTTTTGCATACATCTGTAAAAGAGGACAGTGATTCTCAAAACCGTGTCCCTGTGCTATATTATAAGCTCCCAGGAAAAAAAAACCCTTTTGTCCCCTTTTGTGTGCAAGGTGGTAGTAACTTCAGGTTCCTGCAAATGGCACTGCACGAGGATGATGGGACTATAAACACCTGCGGGATTCATAGATTGAGAAGAGGTGCTACAGTGCAGTGAATGTCTCGTTCCATATGTGGAAAGTGGCTCCAAAGCAGATGTTAATGACTGGCTAAAAGGAGTGACTGCATTTGGGCATGCCAAAGACCATAGTGTGAAGGAAGTAGCTGAATCTGCAGGTGTATGGAAGTGTATGGTCATACGGGTCTACCAGCAGTGGCACAAATCCCAGTCTACAGGAAACTCTCCTCGGAACT
>CM067496.1:18162249-18235318 GCA_034552555.1 Semaprochilodus insignis
CAGAATTTGAGAAACTTTTAATGTGGAAAGATGTAATAAGAGTAAATGTGAACTGTGATAAAAATTTCCTTTAGCATGTCTTTTTGGCTGCCATTGTCTAAAGAATCAGTAAATCTTAGTGATAAATGAAAATAATTAGGCCTGTACTGCTCTTATAGTATCCCCCCGAACCCCGCCCCCCACCACCAGAGTGTGGACTGTAGTTTTAGCTTGAAATACAAATAAGTAAAGAGAAATTTGACATGTTGAAATTCTAATTACATGTATAAATTGATTGTGTTTCATGCAGTTTTAGCTTTACTAGCTTACTTTTCAGTTCACAATGAATTTTACAAATTCAATTTACAAATGTGAAAATGTCAATAGAGGAAAAATATCCCTTACATGTATTTTTACTAGTCAATATTTGATATTTAATTTACACATTTCTGAGATCAGGATAAACTGGAAATAACAGCTAAAGCAACTGGCCATAGTAGTTCATTTCAGCATGTTAATTTAAGTTTTAATTGTGTGGGGAAAATTCAACTTCAATTCACGTTAGCAAACTTTCTTACTGAAATTATAATGAAGTAGAAAAAGGCTTTAATTTGCATGCTCAGCTATCATAACAAACAGAATTTCTACAATTAAGCCGAAGTTTAAGATGTTAGAATTTGATTTTTATTTGCATTTTATTTCTTATAGCTCCAAATTCCAAAGCCTACTAGAATTCCAGGCCCATCTTCAGCTATATATTGTATTTTATACTACCACCATATTAAGACATGGTCCAAACTTGCAAAATGAAAACAGCAACAAAAATTACTTTCATAAACCAGCACATAACAGGTGATGGAGCCCAAAAAATAACTCCATACTTTTCCCACCTCTTAAACTTCTGTTTTTGTGTTGTTCCTTTACAGTTCCTAATTTTGACTTCCCATATTCTCCTTTTCCGGAAATGTGTCTGATGAGGCAGCAGACGAATAACATGCGAATCTGTATTCGTAATGTAGAACTCTAATTCAACTAATTCAAGTGCATAATTAATATAATTAATTCAAATACCATTTTTAAACATCCCTGAGTCTGTCCTATTCACAATGTACTACTAAACATGTCAAATGCCCTGTACACCTTATTATTACATTATTATTATTATTACATGAATATTAATATTTTCTATTTGTTCAGTGTTAAATAGTTTCTGGACAGTCCTGAAACCAGTTAAACAAACAGCTGCTTATCTTGAAGCCTCAGTCAGGAACTGCATGTCTATTCAAGCATTTACAGCACTCATGCTAAAAATATATATCATTTCTACACTTCCTGTGCTCTTTGTACAGTCAGAGCTAATGCTGTGGCTAGAGCGGCAGTCTGTATAAACCTACTAAATGGAAAATTACAATGCTGTTGCTAAAGCCGCTGTCAGCATACACTTACTAAATAGAAAGTCACATGTAAATGAACCAGAGTTCAATTAATTTTCTAGAAAAACAAAGTTGTCAATTTTAACTTTTTCCACTGACCTTTTATTCAATATTCCTATATTAAAATGTACACTTGGCCACTAGATATGACCATATATGACTATGTATATGATTGGCTGAGTGAATCTGCAGCTTGATTTACGTCTATCTTAATCAAATCATATTGTTCTTGTTTGGTAGACTTTTTGGCAGTGCTGTTGATCGTGAGTCCAAAGCATTCCAGAACACTCAGCTTAGTCTTTTTGTTTTGGCTTTGGCTGCTAATGTTTTCCAAAGTTTAGCAATGTCCAATTCTCTCTGATAACTAAGTCTCCTATAGTTACGCCATACTACCAACACTGGGAGGGGGAAGGCCAACATGAGCTTCCATGGAGCTATGTGATGCCAGCAACCTTGTTTTCAAATGGCCATTAATGACCTGATCAACTGGAAAACATAGTAATGTAATGTTGTTTGGATGAATTGTTCACATCATTTTCTCTCAGCAGTAGACATAACCAGAAGCTGTATGATGCTACTATACAGGCTTCATCAGCTAACAGACACCCCCATTGGCTGGCATCAGTGGGGAAGATTTCCGTCCATTTCCATCCGCCGAACCGGCGCTTATTGTTTTGGTCATTTGTAATATTTCTATTGCACCATTCTGAGCTACTTTAGAGACTGCTGCGGGTGAAAAACCCAGTAGATCAACAGCTATAGAAATACTCAAACCAGCCCGTCTGGCACCAACAATCATGCAGCGGTCAAAATCACTGCAATCACATTATTTCCCCCATTCTGATAGATGACGTGAACTTTACCTGAAGCTGTTGACTCGCATGTACATGATTTTAATGATTTTAATGCACTACATGACTGGCTAATTACAGCACTGGCTAATTACAGCACTGTTTCTCAACTCTGGTCTTGGAGGCACACATGATAGTGGACTGTCTGCTTTAACACCCCCCAGGTGTGCAGGGCAGGGTGCCTCCAGGACCCTGGGAAACACTGGATAAGACAATGCATGAATGAGTAGGTGTACACATCTACCTAATAAAATTGGTTTTAAATATTTTAATAATTGTCTCATGCATTTGTTGACAAACCGGAGACCCTCTGCACTCAAGCTGCATCTCAATTGTGTACTACACACTAACACTATACAGCATGTACTATGTACTAATCTTAATGGTGTGATTTCTGCAGGCTAGTACAGTATTAGCATTCTACATTGTTTCTCACTAACAGGAAGTGATGAACTGCACATCATACCAAGTTGGACTCACTGAAGGCTGCTTCGGCAGAAGTTTATTTCCTGAACACATTATTTACTAGAAAACATTTATTTTAACAGGTTGTTTGGACTGATTGGGGATGAACTTAAATTTATACACCATTTCTGATCCGGCTACCACCACAGCCGTCGTTGCATCAACGTCCACAATTTTTTTCTGAATTTTCCAGATGCGAGAAGCTCCTCCCTTTCCGTTTCCTGTTGCATTATGGGACAATAGTGTCCATCAATACCATACTCACAAATGAACTGGTTCTAAGTCTGCATTGTGGATGTTTCAGTATACTGAACTTTGACATTCTTAGTTGTACTACCTACAGTACTTCATACTCAAACACTAGTGCGCAATTGGGACACACTCTCAGCCATTTGTGGATACTGCTTTTGTACCAAATCATGACTACAGTCACCTGCTGACATCATCTGTTGGAAAACACGTCATGATTTAGTTATTTTACCTCATTACTAGCAGTAAACTGCCCTGGTCTTTCTTAGGAATGTGTTGCAGGCCTGAAACGCAGAACGTGATGTATATAAATAAATGAAATGAAGTTGGCCAGACAAAACATGGAATATCTTGGGTTCATGCCATCTGCAGTGGAATATAAGTCAAAGTCAATGTAGGAAATGCTATGTTTGTACTTGCATTTTCCATATGGTTCCAGTTTTGACTTATTTGGACTTGCTCTTTCTTTGCACAACTGGGATACATTGCATGTGCATTCTAAAGTTTTCCATATCTACTTTTTGGAGGAAATGCTGGACAGGTGTTATCAGACAAGAGTCCAGAAGGCTCTAATAAGTTTGCCTGATTCTGGCAGCATTTCTGCCTGCCTGATAAAGAGCCTTGTCAGAGGATATGCAACATAATGCAAGTACACAATGTTCACAGCTCTCTCAGCGGTTCATTTAAGAAGCAAGGGACATTTCACGTTTAATATTTAACCATCGGGACATTTCCTGTATGTGTAGTCATTAATTGCCCAGCCTGTCTTGTGAATGTTAATGTTGGGCCTGTGCACGGGTGTTTGTGTTTCTCGGTAAAGAAGGGCAAATGTGAAATGAGTTGCATTAAAATCAATTAAACTCAAATGTTCTCAAGATGCTAAACTTGGAACAGCCTGGTCAAATGACATGCTTTGTTCATTTCCTAAGCAAGATTAAGCTAACACAGCCACTTCAGGGAACAATCTTGGCAAAAATAGGACATTTTTTTCTGCTAATTTTTAACATACTGGGGAAAAATCATAATACATAAAACGTGCCAATATTTTTTCATTTATACTTCCAATGTATTTCCAATTCGGCAAATACACAGTAATTGTGTACCAAAATGAGCAGAAGCATTTTGCAGACCCCCCGATGCTCTACAATTTACCAGACCCCATGTACTCCATCCGTCAGTGGAAAATGGGCCTCTATATGACCATCGCTGACCATTCTCAACACAGCGGGTAGTGTGTGTTATGCTGGCAGCAGTGTTACTGGGTATTATACACACCTCAGTGTCACTAGAGGGTTGAGAATAGTCCACGTACTGATGAAGGAATGCTTCAAACTGTATGGAAATAAAGACCAATCAGCTTCCATGGTGTTGGAGACACATGCTTTCATTGTTTCTCAGCACTGCAGTGACACTGACGTGGTGGTGGTGTGTTAGTGTGTGTTGTGCTGGTGTGAGTGGATCAGGGACAGCAGTGCTGCTGGACACCTCAGTGTCACTGCTGGACTGAGAAGTGTCCACCAACCAAAACTATTCGGCCAACAGCGTCCTGTGGGCAGTGTCCTGTGGACATAATCCTGTGGGCAGCGTCCTGTGGGCAGCGTCCTGTGACCACTGATGATCAACCCTGCGCTGTACATCTACAAGGTGGAGCAGCAAGGTAGGAGTGTCTAATAGAGTGGACAGTGAGTGGACACAGTGTTTAAACACTCCAGCAGCACTGCTGTGTCTGATCCACTCACACCAGCACAACACACACTAACACACCACCACCACATCAGTGTCACTGCAGTGCTGAGGATGATCCACCACCCACATAATACCTGCTCTGTGGTGGTCCTGTGGGGGTCCTGACCATTGAAGAACAGGGTAATAAAGTATACAGAGAAACAGATGAACTACAGTCTGTAACTGTACAACTACAGAGTGCTCCTATATGGTCAGTGGAGCTCATACAATGGACAGTGTTGTTACAAGGAGGTGAACCTAATGAATTGACTGGTGGGTGTATAGGTGTAGAATGGTAATTCAGTGTATATGTATAGGCTGAGACTGTAGAAAAGCTTAGGCTATTAACCTGATATACTTGACTTTATATAGACATTGCTATATTAAGTGCAAATAAAGTCAAGAATATCCCATTCACCATATTAAGAAAGTAAAACACTGAATGTACTTGTCTATATTACATCAAGATAATTGTTTCTTTCAGCTACTTTTGGCAATTAATGTGTTTATCATATGTATGTTTATCACTGTCCAAATAGAAACATGTATCTCCATTTGTGTCAGTTTTGACTTTATGGAACCTTTGAATGCAGCAGCTTCAAATGCTTAACATCGTGTGACAATTTTATGGTCCAGAACTGCTTGGGAAAAAGTCTGGTTCCATTGACTTACATTAAAATTAAATTTGGTAGAGTTGCCATTTTGGAGATCCTTGTTTTTCTTTGGACATCGACAATATTTTATCAATAAATTAAATTCAATGCATTTATCCAGTGAATATCCCCACTTTATTAAGATGACAACTTTGACAATCCTGCTCCGCAGCAGGATAAAGTTAAGGCTTAGTCTAGCTCTATCAATTCCCCTGGACAAGCTGTGTGGGAGCAAGCTTAGCATTTAACTTCTTTAGCTGTTGTAAAATACAGTTGGAGCTACTTCTTTATCCTCCCATGCTGGACTGATTCGAAACTCACTATCGCCTCCTGAGGTACAAAGTGGTATTACAAGACATAGCAGGCCAGAGCTAGCTGGTTAGCATACTAACTTCAGTAGATATCTCTGCAACATGATATATAGATGTCCTTATAATGATGTCAAAACTGATATTTCTTCACGTTCTGTTAATTGAGTCATCTAGAATGTTGCTCTTTTGAAACAATACTGAAGTACAATATTTCACCTCCATACTGTCCAATTATACTGCTGCATACAGAGCATACTATGTTTAATAATTCATTATGACTATAATGTGATACAATTTGACATTAGGAATATTATGACTTAAAACAAAGCATACGACTGAAAAGCCATATACAATGTCTTCATCCATCTATATCCCGCAAGCTTTGCAAACTGTTTACCAAACTCAGTGCTACAAAACAATGATTCATTCAAGTCATTGCGGACTGTGTCTGAGCAGTTAACATACGTTAACATATTATGTATAACATCATGTGATGCATAAAAAGCTGTGCCAGGTCATCCAAATTACTCATCGATGTGGTAACGAGGCTACAGAGCTATGCAATGGAATGGCTATGAATCAGCATGGTTATGAATCAGTGGCTTATTTTGGTTATTCTGCTGTCAAAGCATTCACGCTCAGCATCAAAAAGAGCTGCACACATAGCTACACCCAGAGGAATGAAACTCGGTGGACAGGTTTGACATCGTGAGACATACAAATGGTTCAAGTTTCCTTATCGCTGTAGCTGACTGACCCAAAAGCCGCGATTGCAAACATTCAGCGAGCCCTCCATGAGTCATCCTATTAGTGCCAGCACCATTGGCAGATGGCTGCACGATGCAGGACTACATGCATGCAGACCGTTACGATGACTGTCCTTAACATCACGTCAACGTCACCAAAGACTACAGTGGTGTCGTGCCAGACTGTCATGGAATGACTCAGAATGGCAGCGGATCATCTTCAGTGACGAGTCCCGCTCTTGTCTTGATGGAGACGACCAACGAAGATGGACAGTTTGTTGTCATGTGTCACACGTCCAGAAGGCCTGGTGTCCCTCCACCACTACTGCACAATCTGCATGAACTGTGTGAGAATATTCAAGCTGCATGGGATGGATTATCACAGGACACCATTAGGAACCTCTACAACTCCATACTGAGACATCTGGCCTGTTGGTTAGCAAACACGGCAGCGCGATGCCATACTGAGAGACACTACTTCTGTACTTGTAGCTCAATAAATATTGCCAATATCAGTCTAAATTTATCATCATTTATTGTTATTGGTAACCTTTATCTCCCTTCCCAATAGCATCCCATACTTCCTTCTGGGTGCAGCTATTCTTTTGATGATGAGTGTATTAGCTACATATTTGCTTGTGGTTCCTCCATGGCTTATACACTTACAAGGGGAATTCTGCTAATGTGCTGTATAATTCAATACTTGAAACATGAACAAAATGGTGGTTTGATGTGCTTAATTAGTGGGCATAGGTACTAGACATTATGAAGTCTACAGCACAAATACGACATTTCATATTCATCTAAAATAGCAATGGTGGTAAAACAATGCCACTATGGTTTAAGTGTAAATTACTATACAGCTATTTAATTAATTATGCAATTATATAATTACACATGAACAGTATAACATAATGTCAGTAATAACTAGAGCTCTAAGTATCCTAGGAGGTCGTATTACTGATAAATGCAACAGTATTGCTCAATTTCTCAAAAGCCTTTGCCAAACACAAAAACCCCTTTGGACAAAAAAACCCCTGTTTGATCTTAAGGTTGAACTATGTGGTCATTGGACCCATACCGCAATCGATTTGCCATGATGCAACAGTGGCTCCTCTGAAATAGTTGGCTTATCTATTAAAAGACATGATATAGTGTCCAGTCTTTAACCTTTCCAGGCCAGAAACAGCTTCTGGGAATTGAAACCCTCGTAGCAGAACTGCACTGAACAGACTTGAAAAATGTAGCAGTGAAAGGTCAGGTAACATCTAGTGTGGGAAGTTGTACAGCACAGTGTAAAAGCCGTTGGCCTCCCAATATTGCCAACACAATAGCTATAGGTAAGGCACCCTCTTCAAATGTTTCAGGTCCCCCTCATAGCACGGCGGGACCCCACTGTCGGCATATATAGGGTGGGCGATACATCTGAATGTGCAGATGTTTCCTGGGTTTTCATCAGGAAATGCAGTGCATGGCATTTGGAGGTAAAGTTCCACTTCTCGAGTTTTGCATGGAATAATGGATGCATGAATATCTCAAATGGTTGTAAAGTTATGGTTGTAAAGTTTAAACTCAGTGACCCCTATCCAGCAATGCTGCTTACACTCAAATCCGTGCTGGATTTGTTATTAATCAGGTCGTCTTGGGGGGTATATGGAGTCTGGAGCAGACCTTCAATAACACAACAACAACATATCGATACTGTACCAACAATGAAGCATCTCAGTAAAGTTAGAGTCAGGAGTAGGTTTTGGGTCGAGGTTAAGGTTGGGGTTAGGATTAAGGCCAGGGTTAGGGTTAGATTTTGGTTTTGAGGTTAGGATTATCTTTAGGATTAGGCCCAAGGTTAGGGTTGAGTTTTGGGCTGAGGTTAGGGTTGGGTTTTGGGTTGAGTTTAGGGATAGGATTAGGGTTGGGTTTTGGGTTAAGGTCAGGGTTAGGATTCCCAAGTTGGGTTTTGGGTTAAGGTTAGGGTTAGGGTATGGGTTAGTTAGTGTATTCAGATGCAGTAGGAAGTAGGTTTTCAGAAGGTTAGGGTTAGGGTTAGGGTTAGGATTAGGTTTAGGGTTAAGGTTAAGGTTGGGGTTAGGATTAGGGCCAGGGTTAGGATTACCTTTTGGGTTGAGGTTAGGGTTGGGTTTTGGGTTGAGGTTAGGATTAGGGTTTAGGTCAAGGATAATGTTAGGGTTAGGATTAGGGCCAAGGTTAGGGTTAGGTTTTAGATTGAAGCTAAGGTTAAGTTTATCTGTAGGATTAGGGCCAGAGTTAGGGTTGGGTTTTGGGTTGAGGTAAGGCTTGGGATTTGAGTTGAGGTTAGAATTAGGTTTTGGGATGAAGTTGGTGTTAAAGTGAGGATTAGGTTTGGAATTTTGAATTTTGAATTGAGGATAGGGTTAGGGTTAGGATTGGGTTTTGGGTTGAGGTTAGGATTAGGATTAGGGTTCAGGTCAAGGATAATGTTAGGGTTAGGATTAGGGACAGGGTTAGGTTGGGTTTTGGGTTGAGGTAAGGCTTTGAATTTGGGTTGAGGTTAGAATTAGGTTTTGGGTTGAAGTTGGGGTTAAAGTGAGGATTAGCCTTGGGATTAGGTTTTGAGTTGTGGCTAGGGTTAGGTTTAGGATTAGGTTTTGGGTTGAAGTTTAAATTAGGGTTGGGTTTTGGGTCAAGGTTAGGGTTAGGTTTTGGGTTGAGGTTAGGGTTGGGATTAGGATTAGTTTTTGGGTTGAAGTTTGAGTTAGGTTTTGGGGTGATGTTAGGGTTAAGATTTGGATTTGGTTTGAGGTTAGGGTTAGGATTAGAGTTGGGCTTTGGGTTAAGGTCGGTAAGGATTAGGGTTGGGTTTAGGGTTAAGGTCAGGGTTAGGTTTTGGGTAAGGTTAGGATTCAGGTTGGGTTTTGGGTTAAGGTCATGGTTAGCGTACGGGTTAGTTTATTCAGATGCTTCACTACTGCTACTTCACTGGCATGTTGTTAATGTGTTACTGATCCTCCGTTAAGAGTTTATTAATCATCTATAGAGGACCACTCCAAATACAGTGTTACCAACCAAAAAACATCTTGTTTCTTCTCCTTTTGCTATCTTTGTTCATTTACTCTAATTTTACATGGCATTTCGACCAGTAAAACCTGCTGAGAGAAGTAGTTTTACCCAGTATCATATATTAGAAAACTTCTGCATAAAGATAAATTGAAGATCCAAGACTACCGTGACAGCGAAGGAGTTAACATCCGCTCAATACTTCCAGTAAATTCTGACTCTCTAATATAATGATTTATTCCACATTACATATGCTACGTCCGTGGGAACAAGCCCTCTAATGCTTCTGTACTGCAACCCTCAAATTCTGTTAAACCGGTAGATAAGTCACCATTCAGTTTAGGCTCCTAACCTCTGACCTTCTGAACCTAACCTGGGTTCACTGGACCACAGCGGAAGGGGATGGACAAGTTGGTCTTTAGTGGTTTTCCAAGAAATCATTCTGCATACTCAAAGAGTCATCTGGATGGAACATATCCTGCTGTGAGACGCATACGATGACATAAATCTGTCCTAATGTGTTTTTCATTTGGCATTCTATCTGGATAACTGAGAGAGATCATTTTCCTGCTCAACAGGGGTCAAATCAATATTATATATAGATGCTCTATTCTAGAAAACCCTACTGAGTCAGAGTTGCTCACAGCAGGGGTGATGAGAACAAGGCATCAAAAAGGGTTTAATGCCCCTACAAGCTCCCTCAAAGAAAGTCAGTACAGTAAACAGTTGCGAATACACTATACTGACAAATGTATTCACTCCTCCATGCAAATCATTGAATTCAGGTGTGCCATAGGTGTATAAAACCAAGCACCTAGAAATGCAGACTGCTTCTACAGACATTAGTGAAAGAATGGGCTGCTCTCAGGAGCTCAGTGAATTCCAGCGTGGTATAGTGATAGGATGCTACCTGGGCAACAAGTCCAGTTGTGAAATTTCCTCCCTACTAAATATTCCAGAGTCAACTGTCAGTGGTATTATAACAAAGCGGAAGCATCTGGGAAAGACAGCAACTCAACCACAAAGTGGTAGACCACGTACAATGACAGTGCAGGGTCAGCGGATGCTGAGGGGCACAGTGCACAGAGGTCACCAACTTTCTGCAAAAACAATCACTACAGACCTCCAAACTTCATGTGACCTTCAGATTAGCTCAAGAACAGTGCATAGATGGAATGGGTTCATGGCTTCATGGAATGGGTTTCCATGGCCGAGCAGTTGTATCCAAGCCTTACATCACCAAACGCAATGCAAGTTGAATGCAGTGGTGTAAAGCACGCTGCCACTGGACTCTAGAGCAGTGGAGATGTGTTCTCTGGAGTGACCAATCACGCTTCTCCGTCTGGCAATCGATGGATGAGTCTGGGTGTGGCTGTTGCCAGGAGAATGGTACTTGTCTGACTGCATTGTGTGAATGTAAAGTTTGGTGTAGGGGGGATTATGGAGGGGAGTTGTTTTTCAGGAGTTGGGCTCGGCGGAGGAACTCTTAATGCTTCAGCAGACCAAGAGATTCTGGACAACTTCATGCTCCCAACTTTGTGGGAACAGTTTGGGGATGGCCCCTTCCTGTTCCAACATGCCTGCGCACCAGTGCACAAAGCAAGGTCCATAAAGACACGGATGAGCGAGTTTGGTGTGGAAGAACTTGACTGGCCTGCACAGAGTCCTGACCTGAACCCAATAGAACACCTTTGGGATGAATTAGAGCGGAGACTGTGAGCCAGGCCTTCTCGTCAAACATCATATTAAACCCTATGGATTAAGAATAGGATGTCACTCAAGTTCATATGTATGTGAAGGCAGACAAGCAAATACTTTTGGCAATATAGTGCAGTATATAACAAAGTTGTCAAAAATGTAAATAAAAGAAAATAATGCAATAATAGACAAATTATTCAAACCCTTGCGTGTTTAAGGTGGTAGTAACTTGGCACCTCCAGATGGTGCTGCATGAGGATAATGGGGCTATAAATACCTGCGGGGTGTGAGTGACGGGATCCATAGATTGAGAAGAGGTGGTACAGTGCAGTGAATGTCTCGTTCCATGTGTGGAAAATGGCTCCAAAGCAGATGTTAATGATTGGCTAAAATGAGTGACTGCATTTGGGTGTGCTAAAGACCATAGTGTGAAGTAAGTAGCTGAATCTGCAGGTGTATGGAAGCGTACAGTCATACGGGTCTACCAGCAGTGGCACAAATCCCAGTCTACAGGAAACTCTCCTCGGAACTGTGACAGGGAAAGCATCCACCAGATCTGGCCCAACTGCACAAATCTTTGATGCAAGAGTATCTGAACATTGATGTGGCCTACATCCAGAAACTTGCCCAGTCCGTGTCAATTCCAATCACAGCTGTTACTGGTGCTCGTGGAGGTGTTACAGGCTATTAGATACGTTTCATTCACAGGGGACTCAGTTTTGGTCCAGTGATGAACACCTCAAGAAAGCTGGAATGGGGCAACAAAAGGCTGCTGAAGTCATGTAATGGAACATCTCACAACTAATTAGGTTAACTGGCACCAGTTCAGTACGATGATTGGGTTGAAAAATGGGGTCTTTCAGAAGTAACTCCAGGCAAGAAAAACTGTATGGGCAATCATAAAATAGCAATGAACTAGGGGATTTCATCACTTACAGTACATAGTATTATTTAAAGATCCGCAGATGCCGATTCTGTACGCAAGGGACATAGCCGAAACCCAATATTGGATGGATGTGGTTTTCAGGCCCTCAGATGACGCTGAATTAAAAAACAAACCCAATTCTTTCGTGGAAATCACTGCATGGGATCAGGAACACTTCCCAAAACCATCATCAAAGGACACATTGTCATCACTGAAACATTAAAACTATACAGATATTAACTGGATCCAGACACGCCACCCCCTTCTCTGTAACTGAACTTGAAACGCCCTTGTTTATGCAGAATTGAAATGAATTTAAACCAGTGAATGAACCAGCGCAGGTGAAGCTGGCTTCATCAAATGATCAAAGTTGACTTGCAGAATGGAACAGGCCTTTGAAACATGCACCTGAGTAGTTGGGCAGGCTGCTAGCCATAGTGCATCAAGTTGTTTGCAGACTTGCTCTACAGTTCTATACAAGCAAACCAGAAACATACTATAAAACTTGACCAGATGATCATATAGCCACTGTCCAAATAAAAACATGTATATATATATACACACACACTGCCTGGCCAAAAAAAGGTCACACACTCTAATATTTCGTTGGACTGCCTTTAGCTTTGATCACGGCACGCATTCGCTGTGGCATCGTTTCCACAAGCTTCTGCAATGTCACAACTTTTATTTCTGTACAGAGTTGCATTAGTTTTCCCCCCAAGATCTTGTATTGATCATTGATAATGGGAGATTTGGACCACTGCGCAAAGTCTTCCCCAGCACATCCCAAAGATTCTCAATGGGGTTCAGGTCTGGACTCTGTGGTGGCCAATCCATGTGTGAAAATGATGTCACATGCTCCCTGAACCACTCTTTCACAATCTGAGCCCGATGAATCCTGGCATTGTCATCTTGGAATATGCCCGTGCCATCAGGGAAGAAAAAATCCATTGATGGAATAATCAGGTCGTTCAGTATATTCAGGTGGTCAGCTGACCTCATTCTTTGGGCACATAANTCGAAAAGTTGTTAGTATTAAGTGCACAATTGGGATGCACCTACATCATAGCTGTGATGCCCCCCCCCAAAAACTTAACTGGGTTGTCTTGTGGGACAATCATGTCCAACATTACCGTACTCAATAACTGACTGGTTCTAAGTGTGCTTTGTGGATTTTGAGCATACTCAACTTGGACATTCGTAACTGTACTATATACTACATACTTGAAAAGTAGTTACATTAGCATTAAGTGCACAATTGGGATGCATCTACATCATAGCTGTGATGCCCCCCCAAAACACTGATTGTGGGACAATCATGTCCAACATTACCGTACTCAAAAATCGACTGGTTCTAGGTATCCATTGTGGGTTTTAAGTATACTCAACTTTGACATTCGTAACTGTACTATATACTGCATACTCGGAAACGACTTAGTGTGCCGACTTAGTGTGCCTACATCACAGCTATGATGACCCCCAAAAAACTGACTGGGTTGTTTGGGGCACAATTGGGTCTAACATTACTGTACTCAGAAATCGTCTTGGTGGGTTTTCTGCCCCCATATCCAATGGAAGCTAAAGAAAGCTGCACTGATCTGTAAGACATGCATGTTGCCTCCTGAACGTGTGTATGTGATTTCTGCCAGAGCGACTTCTTTGTCTGCACAGATGATTCTTGCAAGACGTTGGTGGTCACCATTATTAAGCACCCCTTAAAGTCAAGCAGTAAACAGCAGGGGACAAAAGGAACTACTCAGATGGAGGTGGTTCGGTTTTATTCTAGCGAGCACCTCCTTGACATAGGAAGAGAAGAGAATCTGAATGGCTTGTTGAATCCCATGTTTTCTAATCCAGTCCCCTCAAAAAAACAGACTGGGTTGCACTGTGGGACAATAGTGTCCATCATTACTGTACTTGACTTGTTCTTGGTATCCATTGTGGATGTTTGAGTATACTCAACTTTGATATACGTAACTGTACTACAAACTACATACTCAAAAACTACTAACTGCATTAGTATTAAGTGCGCAGTTGGGATGCATCCTAAGTGCTCCAGCATAAGGTGCAGTATGGCTGTCATATCATATTTACCAAGTTCACAGAGTAGTCCACCCATGACTCAAAGGCTTCTTGGGGTGGCCGTTCAAGCGACACTACAGCTGTGTCTTAATTGTGTACTATCCACAGTAATACTACAACACAGTATATACTATATACTAATTTTAATAGTATGAGTTCAGGCTAGTACACACAGTATTAGCATTCTACATTGGTCCTTACTAACAGGAAGTGATGAAGTGCTATTCTTACCAAGCTGGACTCTGAAGGTTGCTTTGCCGGAGCAAAATGCAAACAAAGCACAAACAAATAAACATGTTATTTACTAGAATACATTTATTTTTACAGGCTGTTTTGACAGATTTGGGTCGAACTTACATTTATACACCATTTTTGCCATTGCATCATGTCCAATATTACCATACTCAAAAACTGACTGGTTCTAAGTGTGCTTTGTGGATTTTCGAGTATACTCGACTGTGACATTCGTAACCGTTCTATATACTACATACTCGAAAACCATTTAGCCTTGGTATTAAGTGTGCAGTTGAGATACACATACATATTATGTATGATGACCCCCCAAAAAACTGGACTGTCTTGTGGAACAGTCGTGGCCAACATTACAGTACTCAAAAATTGACTGGTTCTAAGAGTGCATTGTGGATTTTGAGTTGCTCAACTTTGACATTCATAACTGTACTATATACTACATACTCGAAAAGTTGTTAGTATTAAGTGCACAATTGGGATGCACCTACATCATAGCTGTGATGCCCCCCCCCAAAAACTTAACTGGGTTGTCTTGTGGGACAATCATGTCCAACATTACCGTACTCAATAACTGACTGGTTCTAAGTGTGCTTTGTGGATTTTGAGCATACTCAACTTGGACATTCGTAACTGTACTATATACTACATACTTGAAAAGTAGTTACATTAGCATTAAGTGCACAATTGGGATGCATCTACATCATAGCTGTGATGCCCCCCCAAAACACTGATTGTGGGACAATCATGTCCAACATTACCGTACTCAAAAATCGACTGGTTCTAGGTATCCATTGTGGGTTTTAAGTATACTCAACTTTGACATTCGTAACTGTACTATATACTGCATACTCGGAAACGACTTAGTGTGCCGACTTAGTGTGCCTACATCACAGCTATGATGACCCCCAAAAAACTGACTGGGTTGTTTGGGGCACAATTGGGTCTAACATTACTGTACTCAGAAATCGTCTTGGTGGGTTTTCTGCCCCCATATCCAATGGAAGCTAAAGAAAGCTGCACTGATCTGTAAGACATGCATGTTGCCTCCTGAACGTGTGTATGTGATTTCTGCCAGAGCGACTTCTTTGTCTGCACAGATGATTCTTGCAAGACGTTGGTGGTCACCATTATTAAGCACCCCTTAAAGTCAAGCAGTAAACAGCAGGGGACAAAAGGAACTACTCAGATGGAGGTGGTTCGGTTTTATTCTAGCGAGCACCTCCTTGACATAGGAAGAGAAGAGAATCTGAATGGCTTGTTGAATCCCATGTTTTCTAATCCAGTCCCCTCAAAAAAACAGACTGGGTTGCACTGTGGGACAATAGTGTCCATCATTACTGTACTTGACTTGTTCTTGGTATCCATTGTGGATGTTTGAGTATACTCAACTTTGATATACGTAACTGTACTACAAACTACATACTCAAAAACTACTAACTGCATTAGTATTAAGTGCGCAGTTGGGATGCATCCTAAGTGCTCCAGCATAAGGTGCAGTATGGCTGTCATATCATATTTACCAAGTTCACAGAGTAGTCCACCCATGACTCAAAGGCTTCTTGGGGTGGCCGTTCAAGCGACACTACAGCTGTGTCTTAATTGTGTACTATCCACAGTAATACTACAACACAGTATATACTATATACTAATTTTAATAGTATGAGTTCAGGCTAGTACACACAGTATTAGCATTCTACATTGGTCCTTACTAACAGGAAGTGATGAAGTGCTATTCTTACCAAGCTGGACTCTGAAGGTTGCTTTGCCGGAGCAAAATGCAAACAAAGCACAAACAAATAAACATGTTATTTACTAGAATACATTTATTTTTACAGGCTGTTTTGACAGATTTGGGTCGAACTTACATTTATACACCATTTTTGCCATTGCATCATGTCCAATATTACCATACTCAAAAACTGACTGGTTCTAAGTGTGCTTTGTGGATTTTCGAGTATACTCGACTGTGACATTCGTAACCGTTCTATATACTACATACTCGAAAACCATTTAGCCTTGGTATTAAGTGTGCAGTTGAGATACACATACATATTATGTATGATGACCCCCCAAAAAACTGGACTGTCTTGTGGAACAGTCGTGGCCAACATTACAGTACTCAAAAATTGACTGGTTCTAAGAGTGCATTGTGGATTTTGAGTTGCTCAACTTTGACATTCATAACTGTACTATATACTACATACTCGAAAAGTTGTTAGTATTAAGTGCACAATTGGGATGCACCTACATCATAGCTGTGATGCCCCCCCCCAAAAACTTAACTGGGTTGTCTTGTGGGACAATCATGTCCAACATTACCGTACTCAATAACTGACTGGTTCTAAGTGTGCTTTGTGGATTTTGAGCATACTCAACTTGGACATTCGTAACTGTACTATATACTACATACTTGAAAAGTAGTTACATTAGCATTAAGTGCACAATTGGGATGCATCTACATCATAGCTGTGATGCCCCCCCAAAACACTGATTGTGGGACAATCATGTCCAACATTACCGTACTCAAAAATCGACTGGTTCTAGGTATCCATTGTGGGTTTTAAGTATACTCAACTTTGACATTCGTAACTGTACTATATACTGCATACTCGGAAACGACTTAGTGTGCCGACTTAGTGTGCCTACATCACAGCTATGATGACCCCCAAAAAACTGACTGGGTTGTTTGGGGCACAATTGGGTCTAACATTACTGTACTCAGAAATCGTCTTGGTGGGTTTTCTGCCCCCATATCCAATGGAAGCTAAAGAAAGCTGCACTGATCTGTAAGACATGCATGTTGCCTCCTGAACGTGTGTATGTGATTTCTGCCAGAGCGACTTCTTTGTCTGCACAGATGATTCTTGCAAGACGTTGGTGGTCACCATTATTAAGCACCCCTTAAAGTCAAGCAGTAAACAGCAGGGGACAAAAGGAACTACTCAGATGGAGGTGGTTCGGTTTTATTCTAGCGAGCACCTCCTTGACATAGGAAGAGAAGAGAATCTGAATGGCTTGTTGAATCCCATGTTTTCTAATCCAGTCCCCTCAAAAAAACAGACTGGGTTGCACTGTGGGACAATAGTGTCCATCATTACTGTACTTGACTTGTTCTTGGTATCCATTGTGGATGTTTGAGTATACTCAACTTTGATATACGTAACTGTACTACAAACTACATACTCAAAAACTACTAACTGCATTAGTATTAAGTGCGCAGTTGGGATGCATCCTAAGTGCTCCAGCATAAGGTGCAGTATGGCTGTCATATCATATTTACCAAGTTCACAGAGTAGTCCACCCATGACTCAAAGGCTTCTTGGGGTGGCCGTTCAAGCGACACTACAGCTGTGTCTTAATTGTGTACTATCCACAGTAATACTACAACACAGTATATACTATATACTAATTTTAATAGTATGAGTTCAGGCTAGTACACACAGTATTAGCATTCTACATTGGTCCTTACTAACAGGAAGTGATGAAGTGCTATTCTTACCAAGCTGGACTCTGAAGGTTGCTTTGCCGGAGCAAAATGCAAACAAAGCACAAACAAATAAACATGTTATTTACTAGAATACATTTATTTTTACAGGCTGTTTTGACAGATTTGGGTCGAACTTACATTTATACACCATTTTTGCCATTGCATCATGTCCAATATTACCATACTCAAAAACTGACTGGTTCTAAGTGTGCTTTGTGGATTTTCGAGTATACTCGACTGTGACATTCGTAACCGTTCTATATACTACATACTCGAAAACCATTTAGCCTTGGTATTAAGTGTGCAGTTGAGATACACATACATATTATGTATGATGACCCCCCAAAAAACTGGACTGTCTTGTGGAACAGTCGTGGCCAACATTACAGTACTCAAAAATTGACTGGTTCTAAGAGTGCATTGTGGATTTTGAGTTGCTCAACTTTGACATTCATAACTGTACTATATACTACATACTCGAAAAGTTGTTAGTATTAAGTGCACAATTGGGATGCACCTACATCATAGCTGTGATGCCCCCCCCCAAAAACTTAACTGGGTTGTCTTGTGGGACAATCATGTCCAACATTACCGTACTCAATAACTGACTGGTTCTAAGTGTGCTTTGTGGATTTTGAGCATACTCAACTTGGACATTCGTAACTGTACTATATACTACATACTTGAAAAGTAGTTACATTAGCATTAAGTGCACAATTGGGATGCATCTACATCATAGCTGTGATGCCCCCCCAAAACACTGATTGTGGGACAATCATGTCCAACATTACCGTACTCAAAAATCGACTGGTTCTAGGTATCCATTGTGGGTTTTAAGTATACTCAACTTTGACATTCGTAACTGTACTATATACTGCATACTCGGAAACGACTTAGTGTGCCGACTTAGTGTGCCTACATCACAGCTATGATGACCCCCAAAAAACTGACTGGGTTGTTTGGGGCACAATTGGGTCTAACATTACTGTACTCAGAAATCGTCTTGGTGGGTTTTCTGCCCCCATATCCAATGGAAGCTAAAGAAAGCTGCACTGATCTGTAAGACATGCATGTTGCCTCCTGAACGTGTGTATGTGATTTCTGCCAGAGCGACTTCTTTGTCTGCACAGATGATTCTTGCAAGACGTTGGTGGTCACCATTATTAAGCACCCCTTAAAGTCAAGCAGTAAACAGCAGGGGACAAAAGGAACTACTCAGATGGAGGTGGTTCGGTTTTATTCTAGCGAGCACCTCCTTGACATAGGAAGAGAAGAGAATCTGAATGGCTTGTTGAATCCCATGTTTTCTAATCCAGTCCCCTCAAAAAAACAGACTGGGTTGCACTGTGGGACAATAGTGTCCATCATTACTGTACTTGACTTGTTCTTGGTATCCATTGTGGATGTTTGAGTATACTCAACTTTGATATACGTAACTGTACTACAAACTACATACTCAAAAACTACTAACTGCATTAGTATTAAGTGCGCAGTTGGGATGCATCCTAAGTGCTCCAGCATAAGGTGCAGTATGGCTGTCATATCATATTTACCAAGTTCACAGAGTAGTCCACCCATGACTCAAAGGCTTCTTGGGGTGGCCGTTCAAGCGACACTACAGCTGTGTCTTAATTGTGTACTATCCACAGTAATACTACAACACAGTATATACTATATACTAATTTTAATAGTATGAGTTCAGGCTAGTACACACAGTATTAGCATTCTACATTGGTCCTTACTAACAGGAAGTGATGAAGTGCTATTCTTACCAAGCTGGACTCTGAAGGTTGCTTTGCCGGAGCAAAATGCAAACAAAGCACAAACAAATAAACATGTTATTTACTAGAATACATTTATTTTTACAGGCTGTTTTGACAGATTTGGGTCGAACTTACATTTATACACCATTTTTGCCATTGCATCATGTCCAATATTACCATACTCAAAAACTGACTGGTTCTAAGTGTGCTTTGTGGATTTTCGAGTATACTCGACTGTGACATTCGTAACCGTTCTATATACTACATACTCGAAAACCATTTAGCCTTGGTATTAAGTGTGCAGTTGAGATACACATACATATTATGTATGATGACCCCCCAAAAAACTGGACTGTCTTGTGGAACAGTCGTGGCCAACATTACAGTACTCAAAAATTGACTGGTTCTAAGAGTGCATTGTGGATTTTGAGTTGCTCAACTTTGACATTCATAACTGTACTATATACTACATACTCGAAAAGTTGTTAGTATTAAGTGCACAATTGGGATGCACCTACATCATAGCTGTGATGCCCCCCCCCAAAAACTTAACTGGGTTGTCTTGTGGGACAATCATGTCCAACATTACCGTACTCAATAACTGACTGGTTCTAAGTGTGCTTTGTGGATTTTGAGCATACTCAACTTGGACATTCGTAACTGTACTATATACTACATACTTGAAAAGTAGTTACATTAGCATTAAGTGCACAATTGGGATGCATCTACATCATAGCTGTGATGCCCCCCCAAAACACTGATTGTGGGACAATCATGTCCAACATTACCGTACTCAAAAATCGACTGGTTCTAGGTATCCATTGTGGGTTTTAAGTATACTCAACTTTGACATTCGTAACTGTACTATATACTGCATACTCGGAAACGACTTAGTGTGCCGACTTAGTGTGCCTACATCACAGCTATGATGACCCCCAAAAAACTGACTGGGTTGTTTGGGGCACAATTGGGTCTAACATTACTGTACTCAGAAATCGTCTTGGTGGGTTTTCTGCCCCCATATCCAATGGAAGCTAAAGAAAGCTGCACTGATCTGTAAGACATGCATGTTGCCTCCTGAACGTGTGTATGTGATTTCTGCCAGAGCGACTTCTTTGTCTGCACAGATGATTCTTGCAAGACGTTGGTGGTCACCATTATTAAGCACCCCTTAAAGTCAAGCAGTAAACAGCAGGGGACAAAAGGAACTACTCAGATGGAGGTGGTTCGGTTTTATTCTAGCGAGCACCTCCTTGACATAGGAAGAGAAGAGAATCTGAATGGCTTGTTGAATCCCATGTTTTCTAATCCAGTCCCCTCAAAAAAACAGACTGGGTTGCACTGTGGGACAATAGTGTCCATCATTACTGTACTTGACTTGTTCTTGGTATCCATTGTGGATGTTTGAGTATACTCAACTTTGATATACGTAACTGTACTACAAACTACATACTCAAAAACTACTAACTGCATTAGTATTAAGTGCGCAGTTGGGATGCATCCTAAGTGCTCCAGCATAAGGTGCAGTATGGCTGTCATATCATATTTACCAAGTTCACAGAGTAGTCCACCCATGACTCAAAGGCTTCTTGGGGTGGCCGTTCAAGCGACACTACAGCTGTGTCTTAATTGTGTACTATCCACAGTAATACTACAACACAGTATATACTATATACTAATTTTAATAGTATGAGTTCAGGCTAGTACACACAGTATTAGCATTCTACATTGGTCCTTACTAACAGGAAGTGATGAAGTGCTATTCTTACCAAGCTGGACTCTGAAGGTTGCTTTGCCGGAGCAAAATGCAAACAAAGCACAAACAAATAAACATGTTATTTACTAGAATACATTTATTTTTACAGGCTGTTTTGACAGATTTGGGTCGAACTTACATTTATACACCATTTTTGCCATTGCATCATGTCCAATATTACCATACTCAAAAACTGACTGGTTCTAAGTGTGCTTTGTGGATTTTCGAGTATACTCGACTGTGACATTCGTAACCGTTCTATATACTACATACTCGAAAACCATTTAGCCTTGGTATTAAGTGTGCAGTTGAGATACACATACATATTATGTATGATGACCCCCCAAAAAACTGGACTGTCTTGTGGAACAGTCGTGGCCAACATTACAGTACTCAAAAATTGACTGGTTCTAAGAGTGCATTGTGGATTTTGAGTTGCTCAACTTTGACATTCATAACTGTACTATATACTACATACTCGAAAAGTTGTTAGTATTAAGTGCACAATTGGGATGCACCTACATCATAGCTGTGATGCCCCCCCCCAAAAACTTAACTGGGTTGTCTTGTGGGACAATCATGTCCAACATTACCGTACTCAATAACTGACTGGTTCTAAGTGTGCTTTGTGGATTTTGAGCATACTCAACTTGGACATTCGTAACTGTACTATATACTACATACTTGAAAAGTAGTTACATTAGCATTAAGTGCACAATTGGGATGCATCTACATCATAGCTGTGATGCCCCCCCAAAACACTGATTGTGGGACAATCATGTCCAACATTACCGTACTCAAAAATCGACTGGTTCTAGGTATCCATTGTGGGTTTTAAGTATACTCAACTTTGACATTCGTAACTGTACTATATACTGCATACTCGGAAACGACTTAGTGTGCCGACTTAGTGTGCCTACATCACAGCTATGATGACCCCCAAAAAACTGACTGGGTTGTTTGGGGCACAATTGGGTCTAACATTACTGTACTCAGAAATCGTCTTGGTGGGTTTTCTGCCCCCATATCCAATGGAAGCTAAAGAAAGCTGCACTGATCTGTAAGACATGCATGTTGCCTCCTGAACGTGTGTATGTGATTTCTGCCAGAGCGACTTCTTTGTCTGCACAGATGATTCTTGCAAGACGTTGGTGGTCACCATTATTAAGCACCCCTTAAAGTCAAGCAGTAAACAGCAGGGGACAAAAGGAACTACTCAGATGGAGGTGGTTCGGTTTTATTCTAGCGAGCACCTCCTTGACATAGGAAGAGAAGAGAATCTGAATGGCTTGTTGAATCCCATGTTTTCTAATCCAGTCCCCTCAAAAAAACAGACTGGGTTGCACTGTGGGACAATAGTGTCCATCATTACTGTACTTGACTTGTTCTTGGTATCCATTGTGGATGTTTGAGTATACTCAACTTTGATATACGTAACTGTACTACAAACTACATACTCAAAAACTACTAACTGCATTAGTATTAAGTGCGCAGTTGGGATGCATCCTAAGTGCTCCAGCATAAGGTGCAGTATGGCTGTCATATCATATTTACCAAGTTCACAGAGTAGTCCACCCATGACTCAAAGGCTTCTTGGGGTGGCCGTTCAAGCGACACTACAGCTGTGTCTTAATTGTGTACTATCCACAGTAATACTACAACACAGTATATACTATATACTAATTTTAATAGTATGAGTTCAGGCTAGTACACACAGTATTAGCATTCTACATTGGTCCTTACTAACAGGAAGTGATGAAGTGCTATTCTTACCAAGCTGGACTCTGAAGGTTGCTTTGCCGGAGCAAAATGCAAACAAAGCACAAACAAATAAACATGTTATTTACTAGAATACATTTATTTTTACAGGCTGTTTTGACAGATTTGGGTCGAACTTACATTTATACACCATTTTTGCCATTGCATCATGTCCAATATTACCATACTCAAAAACTGACTGGTTCTAAGTGTGCTTTGTGGATTTTCGAGTATACTCGACTGTGACATTCGTAACCGTTCTATATACTACATACTCGAAAACCATTTAGCCTTGGTATTAAGTGTGCAGTTGAGATACACATACATATTATGTATGATGACCCCCCAAAAAACTGGACTGTCTTGTGGAACAGTCGTGGCCAACATTACAGTACTCAAAAATTGACTGGTTCTAAGAGTGCATTGTGGATTTTGAGTTGCTCAACTTTGACATTCATAACTGTACTATATACTACATACTCGAAAAGTTGTTAGTATTAAGTGCACAATTGGGATGCACCTACATCATAGCTGTGATGCCCCCCCCCAAAAACTTAACTGGGTTGTCTTGTGGGACAATCATGTCCAACATTACCGTACTCAATAACTGACTGGTTCTAAGTGTGCTTTGTGGATTTTGAGCATACTCAACTTGGACATTCGTAACTGTACTATATACTACATACTTGAAAAGTAGTTACATTAGCATTAAGTGCACAATTGGGATGCATCTACATCATAGCTGTGATGCCCCCCCAAAACACTGATTGTGGGACAATCATGTCCAACATTACCGTACTCAAAAATCGACTGGTTCTAGGTATCCATTGTGGGTTTTAAGTATACTCAACTTTGACATTCGTAACTGTACTATATACTGCATACTCGGAAACGACTTAGTGTGCCGACTTAGTGTGCCTACATCACAGCTATGATGACCCCCAAAAAACTGACTGGGTTGTTTGGGGCACAATTGGGTCTAACATTACTGTACTCAGAAATCGTCTTGGTGGGTTTTCTGCCCCCATATCCAATGGAAGCTAAAGAAAGCTGCACTGATCTGTAAGACATGCATGTTGCCTCCTGAACGTGTGTATGTGATTTCTGCCAGAGCGACTTCTTTGTCTGCACAGATGATTCTTGCAAGACGTTGGTGGTCACCATTATTAAGCACCCCTTAAAGTCAAGCAGTAAACAGCAGGGGACAAAAGGAACTACTCAGATGGAGGTGGTTCGGTTTTATTCTAGCGAGCACCTCCTTGACATAGGAAGAGAAGAGAATCTGAATGGCTTGTTGAATCCCATGTTTTCTAATCCAGTCCCCTCAAAAAAACAGACTGGGTTGCACTGTGGGACAATAGTGTCCATCATTACTGTACTTGACTTGTTCTTGGTATCCATTGTGGATGTTTGAGTATACTCAACTTTGATATACGTAACTGTACTACAAACTACATACTCAAAAACTACTAACTGCATTAGTATTAAGTGCGCAGTTGGGATGCATCCTAAGTGCTCCAGCATAAGGTGCAGTATGGCTGTCATATCATATTTACCAAGTTCACAGAGTAGTCCACCCATGACTCAAAGGCTTCTTGGGGTGGCCGTTCAAGCGACACTACAGCTGTGTCTTAATTGTGTACTATCCACAGTAATACTACAACACAGTATATACTATATACTAATTTTAATAGTATGAGTTCAGGCTAGTACACACAGTATTAGCATTCTACATTGGTCCTTACTAACAGGAAGTGATGAAGTGCTATTCTTACCAAGCTGGACTCTGAAGGTTGCTTTGCCGGAGCAAAATGCAAACAAAGCACAAACAAATAAACATGTTATTTACTAGAATACATTTATTTTTACAGGCTGTTTTGACAGATTTGGGTCGAACTTACATTTATACACCATTTTTGCCATTGCATCATGTCCAATATTACCATACTCAAAAACTGACTGGTTCTAAGTGTGCTTTGTGGATTTTCGAGTATACTCGACTGTGACATTCGTAACCGTTCTATATACTACATACTCGAAAACCATTTAGCCTTGGTATTAAGTGTGCAGTTGAGATACACATACATATTATGTATGATGACCCCCCAAAAAACTGGACTGTCTTGTGGAACAGTCGTGGCCAACATTACAGTACTCAAAAATTGACTGGTTCTAAGAGTGCATTGTGGATTTTGAGTTGCTCAACTTTGACATTCATAACTGTACTATATACTACATACTCGAAAAGTTGTTAGTATTAAGTGCACAATTGGGATGCACCTACATCATAGCTGTGATGCCCCCCCCCAAAAACTTAACTGGGTTGTCTTGTGGGACAATCATGTCCAACATTACCGTACTCAATAACTGACTGGTTCTAAGTGTGCTTTGTGGATTTTGAGCATACTCAACTTGGACATTCGTAACTGTACTATATACTACATACTTGAAAAGTAGTTACATTAGCATTAAGTGCACAATTGGGATGCATCTACATCATAGCTGTGATGCCCCCCCAAAACACTGATTGTGGGACAATCATGTCCAACATTACCGTACTCAAAAATCGACTGGTTCTAGGTATCCATTGTGGGTTTTAAGTATACTCAACTTTGACATTCGTAACTGTACTATATACTGCATACTCGGAAACGACTTAGTGTGCCGACTTAGTGTGCCTACATCACAGCTATGATGACCCCCAAAAAACTGACTGGGTTGTTTGGGGCACAATTGGGTCTAACATTACTGTACTCAGAAATCGTCTTGGTGGGTTTTCTGCCCCCATATCCAATGGAAGCTAAAGAAAGCTGCACTGATCTGTAAGACATGCATGTTGCCTCCTGAACGTGTGTATGTGATTTCTGCCAGAGCGACTTCTTTGTCTGCACAGATGATTCTTGCAAGACGTTGGTGGTCACCATTATTAAGCACCCCTTAAAGTCAAGCAGTAAACAGCAGGGGACAAAAGGAACTACTCAGATGGAGGTGGTTCGGTTTTATTCTAGCGAGCACCTCCTTGACATAGGAAGAGAAGAGAATCTGAATGGCTTGTTGAATCCCATGTTTTCTAATCCAGTCCCCTCAAAAAAACAGACTGGGTTGCACTGTGGGACAATAGTGTCCATCATTACTGTACTTGACTTGTTCTTGGTATCCATTGTGGATGTTTGAGTATACTCAACTTTGATATACGTAACTGTACTACAAACTACATACTCAAAAACTACTAACTGCATTAGTATTAAGTGCGCAGTTGGGATGCATCCTAAGTGCTCCAGCATAAGGTGCAGTATGGCTGTCATATCATATTTACCAAGTTCACAGAGTAGTCCACCCATGACTCAAAGGCTTCTTGGGGTGGCCGTTCAAGCGACACTACAGCTGTGTCTTAATTGTGTACTATCCACAGTAATACTACAACACAGTATATACTATATACTAATTTTAATAGTATGAGTTCAGGCTAGTACACACAGTATTAGCATTCTACATTGGTCCTTACTAACAGGAAGTGATGAAGTGCTATTCTTACCAAGCTGGACTCTGAAGGTTGCTTTGCCGGAGCAAAATGCAAACAAAGCACAAACAAATAAACATGTTATTTACTAGAATACATTTATTTTTACAGGCTGTTTTGACAGATTTGGGTCGAACTT
Source organism: Semaprochilodus insignis (assembly GCA_034552555.1). Taxonomy (NCBI): domain Eukaryota; kingdom Metazoa; phylum Chordata; class Actinopteri; order Characiformes; family Prochilodontidae; genus Semaprochilodus; species Semaprochilodus insignis. The sequence goes on from CM067496.1 coordinate 18,189,078, forward strand.
ACATTTATACACCATTTTTGCCATTGCATCATGTCCAATATTACCATACTCAAAAACTGACTGGTTCTAAGTGTGCTTTGTGGATTTTCGAGTATACTCGACTGTGACATTCGTAACCGTTCTATATACTACATACTCGAAAACCATTTAGCCTTGGTATTAAGTGTGCAGTTGAGATACACATACATATTATGTATGATGACCCCCCAAAAAACTGGACTGTCTTGTGGAACAGTCGTGGCCAACATTACAGTACTCAAAAATTGACTGGTTCTAAGAGTGCATTGTGGATTTTGAGTTGCTCAACTTTGACATTCATAACTGTACTATATACTACATACTCGAAAAGTTGTTAGTATTAAGTGCACAATTGGGATGCACCTACATCATAGCTGTGATGCCCCCCCCCAAAAACTTAACTGGGTTGTCTTGTGGGACAATCATGTCCAACATTACCGTACTCAATAACTGACTGGTTCTAAGTGTGCTTTGTGGATTTTGAGCATACTCAACTTGGACATTCGTAACTGTACTATATACTACATACTTGAAAAGTAGTTACATTAGCATTAAGTGCACAATTGGGATGCATCTACATCATAGCTGTGATGCCCCCCCAAAACACTGATTGTGGGACAATCATGTCCAACATTACCGTACTCAAAAATCGACTGGTTCTAGGTATCCATTGTGGGTTTTAAGTATACTCAACTTTGACATTCGTAACTGTACTATATACTGCATACTCGGAAACGACTTAGTGTGCCGACTTAGTGTGCCTACATCACAGCTATGATGACCCCCAAAAAACTGACTGGGTTGTTTGGGGCACAATTGGGTCTAACATTACTGTACTCAGAAATCGTCTTGGTGGGTTTTCTGCCCCCATATCCAATGGAAGCTAAAGAAAGCTGCACTGATCTGTAAGACATGCATGTTGCCTCCTGAACGTGTGTATGTGATTTCTGCCAGAGCGACTTCTTTGTCTGCACAGATGATTCTTGCAAGACGTTGGTGGTCACCATTATTAAGCACCCCTTAAAGTCAAGCAGTAAACAGCAGGGGACAAAAGGAACTACTCAGATGGAGGTGGTTCGGTTTTATTCTAGCGAGCACCTCCTTGACATAGGAAGAGAAGAGAATCTGAATGGCTTGTTGAATCCCATGTTTTCTAATCCAGTCCCCTCAAAAAAACAGACTGGGTTGCACTGTGGGACAATAGTGTCCATCATTACTGTACTTGACTTGTTCTTGGTATCCATTGTGGATGTTTGAGTATACTCAACTTTGATATACGTAACTGTACTACAAACTACATACTCAAAAACTACTAACTGCATTAGTATTAAGTGCGCAGTTGGGATGCATCCTAAGTGCTCCAGCATAAGGTGCAGTATGGCTGTCATATCATATTTACCAAGTTCACAGAGTAGTCCACCCATGACTCAAAGGCTTCTTGGGGTGGCCGTTCAAGCGACACTACAGCTGTGTCTTAATTGTGTACTATCCACAGTAATACTACAACACAGTATATACTATATACTAATTTTAATAGTATGAGTTCAGGCTAGTACACACAGTATTAGCATTCTACATTGGTCCTTACTAACAGGAAGTGATGAAGTGCTATTCTTACCAAGCTGGACTCTGAAGGTTGCTTTGCCGGAGCAAAATGCAAACAAAGCACAAACAAATAAACATGTTATTTACTAGAATACATTTATTTTTACAGGCTGTTTTGACAGATTTGGGTCGAACTTACATTTATACACCATTTTTGCCATTGCATCATGTCCAATATTACCATACTCAAAAACTGACTGGTTCTAAGTGTGCTTTGTGGATTTTCGAGTATACTCGACTGTGACATTCGTAACCGTTCTATATACTACATACTCGAAAACCATTTAGCCTTGGTATTAAGTGTGCAGTTGAGATACACATACATATTATGTATGATGACCCCCCAAAAAACTGGACTGTCTTGTGGAACAGTCGTGGCCAACATTACAGTACTCAAAAATTGACTGGTTCTAAGAGTGCATTGTGGATTTTGAGTTGCTCAACTTTGACATTCATAACTGTACTATATACTACATACTCGAAAAGTTGTTAGTATTAAGTGCACAATTGGGATGCACCTACATCATAGCTGTGATGCCCCCCCCCAAAAACTTAACTGGGTTGTCTTGTGGGACAATCATGTCCAACATTACCGTACTCAATAACTGACTGGTTCTAAGTGTGCTTTGTGGATTTTGAGCATACTCAACTTGGACATTCGTAACTGTACTATATACTACATACTTGAAAAGTAGTTACATTAGCATTAAGTGCACAATTGGGATGCATCTACATCATAGCTGTGATGCCCCCCCAAAACACTGATTGTGGGACAATCATGTCCAACATTACCGTACTCAAAAATCGACTGGTTCTAGGTATCCATTGTGGGTTTTAAGTATACTCAACTTTGACATTCGTAACTGTACTATATACTGCATACTCGGAAACGACTTAGTGTGCCGACTTAGTGTGCCTACATCACAGCTATGATGACCCCCAAAAAACTGACTGGGTTGTTTGGGGCACAATTGGGTCTAACATTACTGTACTCAGAAATCGTCTTGGTGGGTTTTCTGCCCCCATATCCAATGGAAGCTAAAGAAAGCTGCACTGATCTGTAAGACATGCATGTTGCCTCCTGAACGTGTGTATGTGATTTCTGCCAGAGCGACTTCTTTGTCTGCACAGATGATTCTTGCAAGACGTTGGTGGTCACCATTATTAAGCACCCCTTAAAGTCAAGCAGTAAACAGCAGGGGACAAAAGGAACTACTCAGATGGAGGTGGTTCGGTTTTATTCTAGCGAGCACCTCCTTGACATAGGAAGAGAAGAGAATCTGAATGGCTTGTTGAATCCCATGTTTTCTAATCCAGTCCCCTCAAAAAAACAGACTGGGTTGCACTGTGGGACAATAGTGTCCATCATTACTGTACTTGACTTGTTCTTGGTATCCATTGTGGATGTTTGAGTATACTCAACTTTGATATACGTAACTGTACTACAAACTACATACTCAAAAACTACTAACTGCATTAGTATTAAGTGCGCAGTTGGGATGCATCCTAAGTGCTCCAGCATAAGGTGCAGTATGGCTGTCATATCATATTTACCAAGTTCACAGAGTAGTCCACCCATGACTCAAAGGCTTCTTGGGGTGGCCGTTCAAGCGACACTACAGCTGTGTCTTAATTGTGTACTATCCACAGTAATACTACAACACAGTATATACTATATACTAATTTTAATAGTATGAGTTCAGGCTAGTACACACAGTATTAGCATTCTACATTGGTCCTTACTAACAGGAAGTGATGAAGTGCTATTCTTACCAAGCTGGACTCTGAAGGTTGCTTTGCCGGAGCAAAATGCAAACAAAGCACAAACAAATAAACATGTTATTTACTAGAATACATTTATTTTTACAGGCTGTTTTGACAGATTTGGGTCGAACTTACATTTATACACCATTTTTGCCATTGCATCATGTCCAATATTACCATACTCAAAAACTGACTGGTTCTAAGTGTGCTTTGTGGATTTTCGAGTATACTCGACTGTGACATTCGTAACCGTTCTATATACTACATACTCGAAAACCATTTAGCCTTGGTATTAAGTGTGCAGTTGAGATACACATACATATTATGTATGATGACCCCCCAAAAAACTGGACTGTCTTGTGGAACAGTCGTGGCCAACATTACAGTACTCAAAAATTGACTGGTTCTAAGAGTGCATTGTGGATTTTGAGTTGCTCAACTTTGACATTCATAACTGTACTATATACTACATACTCGAAAAGTTGTTAGTATTAAGTGCACAATTGGGATGCACCTACATCATAGCTGTGATGCCCCCCCCCAAAAACTTAACTGGGTTGTCTTGTGGGACAATCATGTCCAACATTACCGTACTCAATAACTGACTGGTTCTAAGTGTGCTTTGTGGATTTTGAGCATACTCAACTTGGACATTCGTAACTGTACTATATACTACATACTTGAAAAGTAGTTACATTAGCATTAAGTGCACAATTGGGATGCATCTACATCATAGCTGTGATGCCCCCCCAAAACACTGATTGTGGGACAATCATGTCCAACATTACCGTACTCAAAAATCGACTGGTTCTAGGTATCCATTGTGGGTTTTAAGTATACTCAACTTTGACATTCGTAACTGTACTATATACTGCATACTCGGAAACGACTTAGTGTGCCGACTTAGTGTGCCTACATCACAGCTATGATGACCCCCAAAAAACTGACTGGGTTGTTTGGGGCACAATTGGGTCTAACATTACTGTACTCAGAAATCGTCTTGGTGGGTTTTCTGCCCCCATATCCAATGGAAGCTAAAGAAAGCTGCACTGATCTGTAAGACATGCATGTTGCCTCCTGAACGTGTGTATGTGATTTCTGCCAGAGCGACTTCTTTGTCTGCACAGATGATTCTTGCAAGACGTTGGTGGTCACCATTATTAAGCACCCCTTAAAGTCAAGCAGTAAACAGCAGGGGACAAAAGGAACTACTCAGATGGAGGTGGTTCGGTTTTATTCTAGCGAGCACCTCCTTGACATAGGAAGAGAAGAGAATCTGAATGGCTTGTTGAATCCCATGTTTTCTAATCCAGTCCCCTCAAAAAAACAGACTGGGTTGCACTGTGGGACAATAGTGTCCATCATTACTGTACTTGACTTGTTCTTGGTATCCATTGTGGATGTTTGAGTATACTCAACTTTGATATACGTAACTGTACTACAAACTACATACTCAAAAACTACTAACTGCATTAGTATTAAGTGCGCAGTTGGGATGCATCCTAAGTGCTCCAGCATAAGGTGCAGTATGGCTGTCATATCATATTTACCAAGTTCACAGAGTAGTCCACCCATGACTCAAAGGCTTCTTGGGGTGGCCGTTCAAGCGACACTACAGCTGTGTCTTAATTGTGTACTATCCACAGTAATACTACAACACAGTATATACTATATACTAATTTTAATAGTATGAGTTCAGGCTAGTACACACAGTATTAGCATTCTACATTGGTCCTTACTAACAGGAAGTGATGAAGTGCTATTCTTACCAAGCTGGACTCTGAAGGTTGCTTTGCCGGAGCAAAATGCAAACAAAGCACAAACAAATAAACATGTTATTTACTAGAATACATTTATTTTTACAGGCTGTTTTGACAGATTTGGGTCGAACTTACATTTATACACCATTTTTGCCATTGCATCATGTCCAATATTACCATACTCAAAAACTGACTGGTTCTAAGTGTGCTTTGTGGATTTTCGAGTATACTCGACTGTGACATTCGTAACCGTTCTATATACTACATACTCGAAAACCATTTAGCCTTGGTATTAAGTGTGCAGTTGAGATACACATACATATTATGTATGATGACCCCCCAAAAAACTGGACTGTCTTGTGGAACAGTCGTGGCCAACATTACAGTACTCAAAAATTGACTGGTTCTAAGAGTGCATTGTGGATTTTGAGTTGCTCAACTTTGACATTCATAACTGTACTATATACTACATACTCGAAAAGTTGTTAGTATTAAGTGCACAATTGGGATGCACCTACATCATAGCTGTGATGCCCCCCCCCAAAAACTTAACTGGGTTGTCTTGTGGGACAATCATGTCCAACATTACCGTACTCAATAACTGACTGGTTCTAAGTGTGCTTTGTGGATTTTGAGCATACTCAACTTGGACATTCGTAACTGTACTATATACTACATACTTGAAAAGTAGTTACATTAGCATTAAGTGCACAATTGGGATGCATCTACATCATAGCTGTGATGCCCCCCCAAAACACTGATTGTGGGACAATCATGTCCAACATTACCGTACTCAAAAATCGACTGGTTCTAGGTATCCATTGTGGGTTTTAAGTATACTCAACTTTGACATTCGTAACTGTACTATATACTGCATACTCGGAAACGACTTAGTGTGCCGACTTAGTGTGCCTACATCACAGCTATGATGACCCCCAAAAAACTGACTGGGTTGTTTGGGGCACAATTGGGTCTAACATTACTGTACTCAGAAATCGTCTTGGTGGGTTTTCTGCCCCCATATCCAATGGAAGCTAAAGAAAGCTGCACTGATCTGTAAGACATGCATGTTGCCTCCTGAACGTGTGTATGTGATTTCTGCCAGAGCGACTTCTTTGTCTGCACAGATGATTCTTGCAAGACGTTGGTGGTCACCATTATTAAGCACCCCTTAAAGTCAAGCAGTAAACAGCAGGGGACAAAAGGAACTACTCAGATGGAGGTGGTTCGGTTTTATTCTAGCGAGCACCTCCTTGACATAGGAAGAGAAGAGAATCTGAATGGCTTGTTGAATCCCATGTTTTCTAATCCAGTCCCCTCAAAAAAACAGACTGGGTTGCACTGTGGGACAATAGTGTCCATCATTACTGTACTTGACTTGTTCTTGGTATCCATTGTGGATGTTTGAGTATACTCAACTTTGATATACGTAACTGTACTACAAACTACATACTCAAAAACTACTAACTGCATTAGTATTAAGTGCGCAGTTGGGATGCATCCTAAGTGCTCCAGCATAAGGTGCAGTATGGCTGTCATATCATATTTACCAAGTTCACAGAGTAGTCCACCCATGACTCAAAGGCTTCTTGGGGTGGCCGTTCAAGCGACACTACAGCTGTGTCTTAATTGTGTACTATCCACAGTAATACTACAACACAGTATATACTATATACTAATTTTAATAGTATGAGTTCAGGCTAGTACACACAGTATTAGCATTCTACATTGGTCCTTACTAACAGGAAGTGATGAAGTGCTATTCTTACCAAGCTGGACTCTGAAGGTTGCTTTGCCGGAGCAAAATGCAAACAAAGCACAAACAAATAAACATGTTATTTACTAGAATACATTTATTTTTACAGGCTGTTTTGACAGATTTGGGTCGAACTTACATTTATACACCATTTTTGCCATTGCATCATGTCCAATATTACCATACTCAAAAACTGACTGGTTCTAAGTGTGCTTTGTGGATTTTCGAGTATACTCGACTGTGACATTCGTAACCGTTCTATATACTACATACTCGAAAACCATTTAGCCTTGGTATTAAGTGTGCAGTTGAGATACACATACATATTATGTATGATGACCCCCCAAAAAACTGGACTGTCTTGTGGAACAGTCGTGGCCAACATTACAGTACTCAAAAATTGACTGGTTCTAAGAGTGCATTGTGGATTTTGAGTTGCTCAACTTTGACATTCATAACTGTACTATATACTACATACTCGAAAAGTTGTTAGTATTAAGTGCACAATTGGGATGCACCTACATCATAGCTGTGATGCCCCCCCCCAAAAACTTAACTGGGTTGTCTTGTGGGACAATCATGTCCAACATTACCGTACTCAATAACTGACTGGTTCTAAGTGTGCTTTGTGGATTTTGAGCATACTCAACTTGGACATTCGTAACTGTACTATATACTACATACTTGAAAAGTAGTTACATTAGCATTAAGTGCACAATTGGGATGCATCTACATCATAGCTGTGATGCCCCCCCAAAACACTGATTGTGGGACAATCATGTCCAACATTACCGTACTCAAAAATCGACTGGTTCTAGGTATCCATTGTGGGTTTTAAGTATACTCAACTTTGACATTCGTAACTGTACTATATACTGCATACTCGGAAACGACTTAGTGTGCCGACTTAGTGTGCCTACATCACAGCTATGATGACCCCCAAAAAACTGACTGGGTTGTTTGGGGCACAATTGGGTCTAACATTACTGTACTCAGAAATCGTCTTGGTGGGTTTTCTGCCCCCATATCCAATGGAAGCTAAAGAAAGCTGCACTGATCTGTAAGACATGCATGTTGCCTCCTGAACGTGTGTATGTGATTTCTGCCAGAGCGACTTCTTTGTCTGCACAGATGATTCTTGCAAGACGTTGGTGGTCACCATTATTAAGCACCCCTTAAAGTCAAGCAGTAAACAGCAGGGGACAAAAGGAACTACTCAGATGGAGGTGGTTCGGTTTTATTCTAGCGAGCACCTCCTTGACATAGGAAGAGAAGAGAATCTGAATGGCTTGTTGAATCCCATGTTTTCTAATCCAGTCCCCTCAAAAAAACAGACTGGGTTGCACTGTGGGACAATAGTGTCCATCATTACTGTACTTGACTTGTTCTTGGTATCCATTGTGGATGTTTGAGTATACTCAACTTTGATATACGTAACTGTACTACAAACTACATACTCAAAAACTACTAACTGCATTAGTATTAAGTGCGCAGTTGGGATGCATCCTAAGTGCTCCAGCATAAGGTGCAGTATGGCTGTCATATCATATTTACCAAGTTCACAGAGTAGTCCACCCATGACTCAAAGGCTTCTTGGGGTGGCCGTTCAAGCGACACTACAGCTGTGTCTTAATTGTGTACTATCCACAGTAATACTACAACACAGTATATACTATATACTAATTTTAATAGTATGAGTTCAGGCTAGTACACACAGTATTAGCATTCTACATTGGTCCTTACTAACAGGAAGTGATGAAGTGCTATTCTTACCAAGCTGGACTCTGAAGGTTGCTTTGCCGGAGCAAAATGCAAACAAAGCACAAACAAATAAACATGTTATTTACTAGAATACATTTATTTTTACAGGCTGTTTTGACAGATTTGGGTCGAACTTACATTTATACACCATTTTTGCCATTGCATCATGTCCAATATTACCATACTCAAAAACTGACTGGTTCTAAGTGTGCTTTGTGGATTTTCGAGTATACTCGACTGTGACATTCGTAACCGTTCTATATACTACATACTCGAAAACCATTTAGCCTTGGTATTAAGTGTGCAGTTGAGATACACATACATATTATGTATGATGACCCCCCAAAAAACTGGACTGTCTTGTGGAACAGTCGTGGCCAACATTACAGTACTCAAAAATTGACTGGTTCTAAGAGTGCATTGTGGATTTTGAGTTGCTCAACTTTGACATTCATAACTGTACTATATACTACATACTCGAAAAGTTGTTAGTATTAAGTGCACAATTGGGATGCACCTACATCATAGCTGTGATGCCCCCCCCCAAAAACTTAACTGGGTTGTCTTGTGGGACAATCATGTCCAACATTACCGTACTCAATAACTGACTGGTTCTAAGTGTGCTTTGTGGATTTTGAGCATACTCAACTTGGACATTCGTAACTGTACTATATACTACATACTTGAAAAGTAGTTACATTAGCATTAAGTGCACAATTGGGATGCATCTACATCATAGCTGTGATGCCCCCCCAAAACACTGATTGTGGGACAATCATGTCCAACATTACCGTACTCAAAAATCGACTGGTTCTAGGTATCCATTGTGGGTTTTAAGTATACTCAACTTTGACATTCGTAACTGTACTATATACTGCATACTCGGAAACGACTTAGTGTGCCGACTTAGTGTGCCTACATCACAGCTATGATGACCCCCAAAAAACTGACTGGGTTGTTTGGGGCACAATTGGGTCTAACATTACTGTACTCAGAAATCGTCTTGGTGGGTTTTCTGCCCCCATATCCAATGGAAGCTAAAGAAAGCTGCACTGATCTGTAAGACATGCATGTTGCCTCCTGAACGTGTGTATGTGATTTCTGCCAGAGCGACTTCTTTGTCTGCACAGATGATTCTTGCAAGACGTTGGTGGTCACCATTATTAAGCACCCCTTAAAGTCAAGCAGTAAACAGCAGGGGACAAAAGGAACTACTCAGATGGAGGTGGTTCGGTTTTATTCTAGCGAGCACCTCCTTGACATAGGAAGAGAAGAGAATCTGAATGGCTTGTTGAATCCCATGTTTTCTAATCCAGTCCCCTCAAAAAAACAGACTGGGTTGCACTGTGGGACAATAGTGTCCATCATTACTGTACTTGACTTGTTCTTGGTATCCATTGTGGATGTTTGAGTATACTCAACTTTGATATACGTAACTGTACTACAAACTACATACTCAAAAACTACTAACTGCATTAGTATTAAGTGCGCAGTTGGGATGCATCCTAAGTGCTCCAGCATAAGGTGCAGTATGGCTGTCATATCATATTTACCAAGTTCACAGAGTAGTCCACCCATGACTCAAAGGCTTCTTGGGGTGGCCGTTCAAGCGACACTACAGCTGTGTCTTAATTGTGTACTATCCACAGTAATACTACAACACAGTATATACTATATACTAATTTTAATAGTATGAGTTCAGGCTAGTACACACAGTATTAGCATTCTACATTGGTCCTTACTAACAGGAAGTGATGAAGTGCTATTCTTACCAAGCTGGACTCTGAAGGTTGCTTTGCCGGAGCAAAATGCAAACAAAGCACAAACAAATAAACATGTTATTTACTAGAATACATTTATTTTTACAGGCTGTTTTGACAGATTTGGGTCGAACTTACATTTATACACCATTTTTGCCATTGCATCATGTCCAATATTACCATACTCAAAAACTGACTGGTTCTAAGTGTGCTTTGTGGATTTTCGAGTATACTCGACTGTGACATTCGTAACCGTTCTATATACTACATACTCGAAAACCATTTAGCCTTGGTATTAAGTGTGCAGTTGAGATACACATACATATTATGTATGATGACCCCCCAAAAAACTGGACTGTCTTGTGGAACAGTCGTGGCCAACATTACAGTACTCAAAAATTGACTGGTTCTAAGAGTGCATTGTGGATTTTGAGTTGCTCAACTTTGACATTCATAACTGTACTATATACTACATACTCGAAAAGTTGTTAGTATTAAGTGCACAATTGGGATGCACCTACATCATAGCTGTGATGCCCCCCCCCAAAAACTTAACTGGGTTGTCTTGTGGGACAATCATGTCCAACATTACCGTACTCAATAACTGACTGGTTCTAAGTGTGCTTTGTGGATTTTGAGCATACTCAACTTGGACATTCGTAACTGTACTATATACTACATACTTGAAAAGTAGTTACATTAGCATTAAGTGCACAATTGGGATGCATCTACATCATAGCTGTGATGCCCCCCCAAAACACTGATTGTGGGACAATCATGTCCAACATTACCGTACTCAAAAATCGACTGGTTCTAGGTATCCATTGTGGGTTTTAAGTATACTCAACTTTGACATTCGTAACTGTACTATATACTGCATACTCGGAAACGACTTAGTGTGCCGACTTAGTGTGCCTACATCACAGCTATGATGACCCCCAAAAAACTGACTGGGTTGTTTGGGGCACAATCGGGTCTAACATTACTGTACTCAGAAATCGTCTTGTTCTATGTGTGGATTGTGGATTTTTGAGCATTCTCAACTTTGACATTCATAACTGTACTACATACTACATACTCCAAAACTATTTAGTATTACTATTAAGTGCACAGTTGGGATGCACCCCACATCATAGCTATGATGTCCCCTCCCAAAAGCTGCTTGGGTTGTCTTAGTTCATAGTTTGTGGGTTGGTAGGCACTCAACCAAATGTAGTGCACAAGAAAAAAAAGTGAGTTTCCATGATATGTCAGGTTCAGAATTGAGGTGCAGGCCTGCTTTCATACTGTTCTTAACAATCTGACCAAATAAGATCAAGCGTTATCTTACAGAAGTCATCTAATCTGTCCGAACATTAGCAACAACTGCAAATTAAAGCCAGTTAAAAGCCAGTTACTTTGCAATCAGTCCAATGATACAGTTACAGTGAAAAAATGGGCTGCTAGCACAAAAAACAACCCACCAATCAGATTGTAATGTGAATGATCAGAATAACAGAAGCATTAGATTTCACTGGCCACCCCTAGAGGGCACTATCCTTATACAGCATGTATGGATCAGTGTTGAAGTTGTTCTTCAGGAGCATGAAACGTGGTCATACTGACTTCCTTAAGCGTCAGACGAACGTGTTTATCAGTAAACATGTCAGTTACAATCAGCACCTGTATATGCTCATTAGTTTTCTATGAATTACTTGTGTTACAGCATTTCGGATGGATGGATGGATGAGTGATTTGAAAGGGCTCCTGATTTTGAGATATGGAGGTGACCCAGTGTCTTCAGCACAAACACAAACACACTTAGAAAGAAGAGCCATGTGTCTGGAATGCCAGAGGGAGAATACTTGGCAACTGTTGGGACTTGTTCTCCTAAAGCTTATGTTAAAAGCACAACACAGCACAGGGATGACGAATTTTGATCGTAACTTTTTTTCACGACTGTTCCCACCTCAAAGAACAAAATGTTAAAGCTTGGGAACTCACCCGTAGCCTACTGAAACTGAGCAGGATCACAATCAGTATCAGCTTTATTCCCCCCGAGAGTGTTACACACTGAACAATGTGAGGAATTTGTCTCGGTGAGTCTACAGACCAGATAAGCAAATAGACCATAACAGACATTCAAGAGATATCACTCCTATATAACTAAATGTCCGATTGCTGACACAGTCATTCAGTTGCTCATACAGCTTGTATAACCACCATTGCAAAGCACTGCTAATGGAATGGGACACTCTGGGACAGCCATACATGAGTACTAAGGTATGAAGCATAAATAAATAATAAAGACAGGAAACAGATATGACTATATATATATATATGTGTGTGTGTGTGTGTATATATATATATATATATATATATATATATATATATATATATATATGTGTGTGTGTGTGTGTACAGCTGAGGGGATGTAAGATCCAACAATAATTACAATGTGATATGAACATTAATTCAGATGTACACTGAGTGAGTTTACACGCATGTAATAATGCAGTCATTATCAGATATCCGCAGTTACCTGAGCATTCAAATGGTCTTGTAAACAGCATATGGAAATTTTAGTTCAGTACCCGGTTTTCCCAGTGCATGCATACCTCTTACTCTTACTTTTCTTTCGGTTATCTTAGTCTGAACATGTGCGGAAACAAAGCATTCTTCTACATGAGGCTTTGGGTATGAAGCCCCCCAGCACTGGGCAATGAAGCAGTGGAATTGCATTCTCTGGAGTAAGCTCTATCCAATACGTTTGGGATGAGCTGCAGTGATCTAGAACCAACTAATTAACATCAGTAATGCTCATGTGGCTGAATGCAATCAATTTCTCACACCAGTGTTACAACATCTAGTGTGTATTCCAGGTAACACTTATACTTGAAGGGTGTCTACATACCACATTCATAACATCCTACATAAACACTTTATAATGTACTCATGAATGCTTAATACAGCATTCATAAAGTATACATGTTTTACATGATATTAATATGGAGTACTATGTCATTGTACTGAGAGACATTTGGCAACACTTTCTATGAATAAGGCATCCATAAGTACATTCATACAGATCTATAAAGCATTCATAATGTTTTATAATGCTTGACATAAGCCTTTGTAACTATACATAAATGTTCATAATCGCACACATCATCTGGTATAACATCGCATTATAAGGCTTCATAGCACAAAGAGACATAATGTGTTAAAATGTACATACAGATTTTTCCTGTTCTTAACATTATTGCTGAGACACCTATCATAAAGCTAAATACATTCATTCACATAATGCATTAATTCATAGAGCTGATCAATAAAATCACTGTACTTAAAGACTCTAATAAGACTAAGTCTTATAAGTGTTCATTAGATGTTATATGCACCAACAAGATCATTTTCATTTCGAAGATACTGAGGAACATTAGAGAGTGGCCTCACTGTGGATCCTTATGAAGCATTATGCAAATGAACACACCATTAGTTATTAAGCTTTATGATACCGTTTTCACTGATAATGTTAATAATAAAGTGCATTATGTGTTCCACTTTATGTGTTATGAAGCTGTATACTGTTGTGTTATACCAGTTTATGTGCGTGATGAATGTTTATGCACAGTTTCAGAGGCTTATGTTTAGTATTATAAAACCATGAATGCACTTATAATGCATTATAGATACCTGATTCATAGAAAGTGTTACCAGACCTTTTTCAAAATAAAAGTCTTCATTTATTACTTCGGCACACATTTTTTTTGTAGTGAAATGCCTCATTTCTGGACCGGCAAAATAAAATTGACCTGGCTTTACCTGACTGGACAGAAAGTACTTTAACGTTTAGGCAGTTTTTGTCTAGACTTTCAACTAAAGTACCGTAGTTTAGAGTTCTAGAAGTTCTGATTACATGCACAACAAAGAGCATTTAGGCAGTAGGAAAAGGCATGAGCTAAAGAAGATCATAATTTCTACTGCTTTTAAACTCCAGCTCTGCAAAATAAAGAAAAGCAAAGGCGTTCTGAATATGGCACAAAATCCCCAAAAGTAGTAGTTAAAAAGTACTTCACTTTACTGAAAATTCTCTCCTATTATTTCATAATGATGAATGTCCAACTGCCACCAGAAGTCACTTACAGTAATTAGCTGAATGTAGCCCACACCACTTGTGTACACCTGAAGTGTAATGTGATCTCATTATAAATACACCTGCTTCTGGAAAGTCCCAGAGTCTGTTAGAGTAAAGAGCATTCCTGACCAAAAAGTTTCATAAAGACTAATGGGCTATCTGTCTAAGCTCTGTCTAGGTGTTGCCCAAAGGCTTGTTATGAACTCTGTAATCTCTACTGTTGGAAATTTGTGGAAAACACAGTGCTTGGCACTGCTCATTGCCTTGAGAACCATGCTGTGAAGCATGGTGGTGGTATCACCCTAAGCTCCCCAGCCAAAAAATTAGTCACCTCTGTGATGTTCGTGCTTGTGGAGGTATTACATGCTTTTAGGTACGTTTCAGTCACAGGTGACCAATTTTTTTCTGTCCGGTGAGCTTATTTTGGTGAGGCTTTTTTTCATGAGCAGAGACTGGAAAACTGTGAACAGGGTTGCATTTGGCAAAAGACTTGGGCCTGCAATGCAACACACTAGACCAGAAGTTTGGGGTAAAAAACCTGGTTAGGGGCTTTAATGCTAAAAGGGTAATGGAAAAACAGAATTGAAGTGCAGTCCAGGATCAGAAGCAGAATACAGCAACCAGTAATAGTAAACAGTGGTAGTTAAAACAGTAGAAGTAGTAGTAGCGCATTCACTGAAAAGTTCCTTAAATGGTGAAACCACTTGCATTGCAGCTTACTGCAAGACTCGGCTTAGCATATTTGACTGAAGCCGCAGACCACTTCCTATTGGGTGATGCATAGTGACTTAAGAGTATACTGCATATATACAATATGGTGTCTGTTATCCATCAACACCTTGTTCTCATTGAAATCAATAGAAAAAATAGTAGTTCAATAGGTAGTACCCATTCATTGAAAGGTTCCTTAGGGGGCCAAGCATGGTTCTATTATGGCAGTAAGAACACTTGGCAGCTTTATTTACCTTGTGAGTCCTTCCGAAGTTTTTAAGATAAGAGCTAAAGTGAAAGGTCCACTATAGTCAATGAATTGAACTTCCTGGTTGTGCTAGCTTTGATGGTCCTAAATCTAGTACAAGAGGAAAGCTGATGCAAAATCCAACAATGGTAGTGACCAGTGGACTAACTTATTACTGAGAAAGCAGTGAATGAGGTTATGAAGCTGTCTGGGTGCTCAGTAGCTAACTAGCAAACCAGCCATGCTCTGTTTAGGTCTATGGCTTCCTAAACCTTTGTGATTTACGGGTTTCATGGTCTTTGGAAGCAGCAGGATAGAATAAAACCATATCTGTGAGACTGAAGAGAACTATGTAAGAATAAAACTGTGTTTATTCAAGGTTAATCGCTTATTCAGTGGACGCTTGTATGACGCTTGGCAGAACCTAGTCCTGCTTCATTTAATTCCATAGAAAACATGTCTGGATGGGTTGAAGTGTGACTGATTGGGCTAATCAGTTACATAGACAACCATGCTTGTGTTGGTGGAGACCCAATGGCAAGTCAACACCGCTGTCCAGTATACAGAGCACACTGAATAGCGTACACTGACTGTTCTCAGCTTTGCTGGGTGTTCTCAGCCTTGTTCTCAGAGAGGCCAGTTTGGTTATCTTTGGATAGACGGTATGATTGATCCTCTCTTCATAATACATCTCACAGAGATATGATCATGAACTATAGTTACATTCTTAACAAAAACTACAAAGTCAAAGTCAAAGAAAAGTAGCAGAATCCAGTTAGCATGACCTCATTTTTGGAATTCTGTACAGCTGGAATTATATACAGTGGCTCCACAAAATATTCATATCCCTTATGAATGAAACCTGGAACTGGGGAGTTATACGGAATCTTAAAAATGCAAAGCTCTGCATGTGTGGTCATAACTGCCTCTCTATCATTACTGTAGGCTTGAATGGTCCCTCTCAGGTCCTGTTCACAGATGATGTTCCACTTTTATGTGTATACACACACACTCATTCATTCAAAAACATAGTTGCACCCATAAGAAATCAACCGACAGGAATAAAACTTGGGTAGGTGGGTAGGTTTGACATCATGAGACATGCTAACGATTCAAGTTTCTACAAAAATGGCTACAGTGTAGAATTCCATATAGTGTGAATATAGTTTACAAAGTAAATAACAATAAAAAGTTACATGTTTGCTTAAATATTTAACCCCATTGCTGTGAAACCCCTAAATTAGTTGCACGCGGTAAAAAAATGTTGTTCAGTTCAACCTGAAAAAAATACTACATGTAGTAGGAGGTTACACCCAGTCTAAATACTTTGAATGAACGGTTCTTTCAATCAAAGTATTTTGGAGTTGAATAGTTTTTAGTTGAATAAAACTAGTTCAGTTGCTGGTTACTGCATTACATCATTTTTCAGGTTGAGCTGATAAACTATTATTTCACGATGATGAACGGCCAACTGTCATCAAAAGTCACATGTGGTAAATAGCTGAATGAAGTTCACTCCGCTTGTGTCTAACTGAAGTGTAATGTGATGAATATAAATGCACCTGTTTCTGGAAAGTCCCAGAGTCTGTTAGAATAGACAGCATTCCTTCATAAAGACTAAAGTGTTCACAAAGACAGTCAGCAAACAAACAGCTTATACAGAAGACTAAACAAGTAACTCCACTCAGGAGTCAGGCCAGCTGGAAAAGACAAGTGGTCTGCAATTGGTTGACAATGGGTTGAGTTGTGATCAGTGAGTTGGGGGTTGTGGACTACACGACCAAAAGGCTGTGTTTCAAGGATTAAGTTCACAGTGCAGCAGGACAATAGACTCAATATACTGCCCAAGACACACTGGAGTGGCTCAAAACCAAAAACCCGAAAGACTGAAAACTTGAAAACTTGATTGGGAATCCGTGCTGCTCACCAAATATCCTTGTCCAATATGACTAAATTGACTTGGTAACTTTGCCAAGAAAAGTGGTCATAAATATAAGGATCCAGATGTGCAATATTATTGGAGACATACCGCAGAAGTCTTGCAGCTGTAATTGCTTCTAAATGTGGTTCAACCAAGCATTGAGCCAGAGGAGTGAATACTTAGCCTAACAATGATCTGCTTCCTATTAATATACCATTGTTTCACATTTTTGACATGCTTTCCGAAGGCACTATACTAATACACCCAACTATATTTCATTATCTCATATATAAATATTCTTATTTCTTGCAAATTAGCATTTATAGGTGAACTAGCATAAATCTTTCACTTGTACCACAAATCGTTAACACCTAACAATGATTTAAAGCAATCGTTGCATGGATAGAGCTGAGCTAGCCATGGAAAAGAAGCTGCTGAACTGGGTGACTGGATGATAGGAGCTTGGGAAACAGGTCATGACCTGCGTGGAAGGAGTCAACAACAGACTTTCCTGCAGGCTTCTTGACTTGCACAGGTCATGTATGTCGCACAAGGCTGCCAGTGACCTCTTGCACACTAAGGTTTCAACTCAGATTGCTGCAGTCTGCATTACTCAACTCCAAACTGTTCAAGAACAGTCTGGTTAGTTATGTGGTGTTTGTTGTTGTTCCAGTAAATGTTGTTTTGCTGCAAATCTCTTCTGAAAGATGAAGTATCTAATACACATCAAGCTTTAACTACACATTTTGTGATAATAATAATAATGATAATAATAATAATTCGGTAACACTTTACTTAAATGGTGTCTATGTAACACATTCGTAACATCTTACATAAGCACTTCATAAATCATTCATAAATATTTAAACCATTTATAAAGGATACATGTTTTACATGATATTAATATGGAGTACTAAGTCATTTAAGTTTTGCCCAAGAATTGTTGGTAACACTTTACTTGAAGGGTGTCTACATAACACAACGCTTTTTTTTTTCAAAATTTATTTATTATTTTTTATTTTGCTTGTCCATATATTAGACATTTCAACGAAATTAATATAGTTTGTCAAAATAATAAATGGACTTTTGTTTTGAAAAAAAATGTCTGTCAGTAAAACGGCATAGTTTTAAATTGGGCCAAAAATGTAAACAAAATCTGCAAAAAAACCTGTAAATTAATTAAATTTACAGATTAAAAACAACATACTAATATTGTTAAGGTATGTAGATGCGGTATGTGTCACAAAATCCAACATCCTCAACAACAAAAAGAGCTTGGGCATCCAAGGCAAGGAATAGTGTTAGTTGTAGTCATAGTCTGCACAAAGTGTATATTGGTAAAGAAGCAAATTTGATGCTTCATTGTAGGTCCAATGTTTTCTTTTCACAAAGAAAAAATTTGACAATTTTCAGCACACAGTTTGCACCTCTAATTCACAATTACTGAACTAATAAATTACACTGTGTTTCTCTATTCTGGGAATATCTTGGCACGTATAAGTCAAAACTTAGTACAAAAACATAGCCAGTCAAAAGTTTAGACAAGGCTCCTCATAGCAGGTTCTCCTTCTGTTGATCTTAATGCTTTACTGTAGAATAAAAGTGAAGACATCCAACTATAAAAGAGCACACATGGAATTATACAATCCACCTTAAACACCTCCAAAATGGACCTTTACAGGAGGATGAAGCAGCTTTCTTAACCTGCAGTGGAGGCTGATATAACAAGGTTTATTTCTAAGCAGTTTTGGAGCAGTTCTATTGGTCTGTCCATCATGAATATTCACTAAACTGAAAGGGGAACTAGAACTTTTACACTGTGCAGAAAAAGAGATCAAAGTTTTTACACTACTAAATATATATTAGAGGTGGAGATATGGAGAAATATAATACTGTGGTACATAAAGAGTATATGTGGTATATCAGGATATGTACTGTTTCAGACTCTCATCAGTTGGAGCTGTTAAGTGTAAGACTGTAGAGTCTTTAAGATCACCAACTACATCCATTTAGATGGGTGGGTCTAAACTTTTGATTAGTAGTGTATATTTTGACAGTAGAAAAGTCTGAACACTATGCTACACTGTTACTACACCAAAACACAAAGACGTGGTAAAGAATAAAGCATTACTGGATTGCTTTCCAGACCCAAATTAAGTCTGGATTGTAGACCAAAAACATCTTTGATTGACTGAAGCTACAGACCATCTCCTACTGGGTGATGCATAGTTCCTTAATGCTTTGCCAAAATAGCTTTTTCAACAGAAAACAAAGTGCATCTCTCGTACCTTGCCATGCATTTGGTGTCTGTTATCCATCAACACATTTTTGTCATTGAAATCAGTAGAAAAAAGGAGGTCGACAGACACCAAAAAGCCATCGTGATTGCGGCCTACATGGAACAGACTTTTGTATTGCTCCATGCGTATTGCTGTCTCCCCTGCAGTGAACAGTAATGAAACATTATTGTAACTCCTAGTTATAGCTGGCCAGGAAGAGTAACTCGAGAGGGAGGTCGAGAGAGGAGTCTTTGATGGAGGAGACTCCACCGAACAGCTTTAGGCTAGACCTTTCTGATGTATGTTCCCTGCCTTATACACATTGCTAGGGAGTCTGGCGGTGTATGCTTCATGTCTACTAAACATAGGTATGGCAAAGGACAGTTAGAAGTACACGCACCATAAAAAGTATAGTTGAACAAATAGCTGCACCCAGAAGGAATCAACTGACAGGAATGAAACTTGGTGGGTGGGTTTGACATTGTGAGACATGCAAATCATTCAAGTTTCACGCTCGGCCGCACATGTGACGTAAGCAAGGACGGGCCTTATCACTGTACCTGACTGACCCAGCAGCCACGATTGCGGACATTCAGCAAGCACTGATACCCTCCATGAATCATCCTGTTAGTGGCAGCACCATTGGCAGACGACTGCACAATGCCAGACTACATGCACACAGACCATTACGACGACTGTGCCTTAGCACCACGTCAAAGTCACCAAAGACTGCAGTGGTGTCGTGCCAGACTGTCATGGAGTGACTCAGAATGGCAGCAGGTCATCTTCAGTGACAAGTCCCGCTTTTGTCTTGGTGGAGACGACTAACAAATTTGTGTGTGGAGGCACCGTGGTCAGCACCCAGATGAACGGTTTGTTGTCACGTGTCACATGTCCAGAAGGCCTGGTGTCACTCCACCTCCACCCCTACCGCACCTTCTGCAGGAACTGTGTGAGAATATTCAAGCTGCATGTGATGGATTATCACAGGACACCATTAGGAACCTCTACAAGTCCATGCGAGACGTTAGCCTGACGCCATACTGAGAGACACTACTTCTGCATGTGTAGCTCAATAAATATTGCCCATATCAGTCTAAATTTATTATCATTTATTGTTTCTGGTAATCTTTATCTTCCTTCCCAATAGCACTGCAATCCCACACTTCCCTCTGGGTGCAGCTATTATTTTGATGATCCCATTAGGACATAAATGCTTCAATATAGGATAAAGATGATCAGCTAGAATAGCTTTGCATTGATTTGCAGAGACCTTTTCCTCTATGGCAGTGTGCCTCAACCCTGGTCCTGGAGGCACCTTGCCCTGCACATTTTAGTGGACCTCCGGCTTTAACACCTACCCCCTGCAGCGCTGAAAGGGCTTGTTAATGGGCTGATAAGTTGAATCAGATGTGTTGGAAGCAGGGAAATCATTAAAATGTACAGGGCAGGGAGCCTCCAGGACCAGGGCTGAGAAACACTGCTCTGAGGGGACAAATGGACCAAACCATGCCAACAAGTCAAATTAGAGAGGGAGAATAATGCGGGGTTAATGCATCGCAACCTCACAGTAATATCCCTCCACATCTAGTTGTGGACATGTTGTTCTTGCTGAGAATCACATCCTGCACTGACGTTCTCAGCCACAGTTTTGCTTCTGTTTTTCCTTCCATATCGCATTAAGCAGAAGCTTCATGGTCAGTGAATGTGAACCTCGAGTTCCGACCCTATTTCCTGTAGGTCCTAATGTCACTAATCTTATATAGCCAGCTGAGGGTCCCTGTGACCGAAGCTCCTGCCATTCAGCCCCCAATAAAGAAGCCTTTTTCAAAGTGGTGATGGGAACCAGACGTCTGAAGAATTTAATCCCTCCTCAGGTCGTTATCTCTCTTACTTGAAGCTACTACACAAAATACACTGCCTGAGATGTTGTGTTATGATAATTTTATGATGAAGTTATTGTAATCCATTTATTTTAAGGTAAAGTATTTGAGACATATGTATATATATATATATATATGTGTGTGTGTGTGTGTGTGTAACAATAATAATAAATAACAATACATGTATTGTTATTATAAATATTTTTTAGAAATATTATTATATATGATGTCAACTGTCAATAAAGCACTTTGAGCTGCAAATGATATGAAATATGCTCTATAAATAAACATTATTATTATTATTATTAGTAGTAGTAGTAGTAGTAGTTAATCTATTTTACCATCATCAGCATTACATATACACATTCAGAAGACATGTGTAGGTTCACTGGTGGGTATGGGATAGTAAATAAAGTGGCTATACTTGTGTTGTAGAGGTGGTGACCCCTGGTTCCCATCACCACTGAGTCTGACTTAATAAGTAACTTTCTCTGCGATGCACCAGTACTCATCAAACCCAGCGGAATTCTCCCTTAAGCCTGGTGTATGCTAATAAGCTCTGTTCTGATTGGCTGCCTTACATCATGCCTCTGCATTGCATTTTAAATCAATATAAAATCACATTTTCACTCATCAACATACAATTTATTACCCATAATGACGAAAATCACAAAAAAAACTCTTTGAGCAGAACAGCAAGTACTATAGCTGACGAGGCACTGCACATCACCTGGTTATTACCATCCCTCCAGTGAAACATGGTGGTGGCAGCATAATGCTATTGGAGCACTGATAAACGCAGCCAAACACAAGAACATCCCTAAAGATGTACCCACTTCCAGAGCTTACACAGACTCATATAGGGGTGATAGTTCACCTTTTAACACGACAATGACCTGAAACCTACCTCCAAAACAACTCTGGACTGGCTTCAAAGCAAGTCTCAGAATGTCCTTGAGTGGCCCCGCCAAAGCAGAGACTTAAACCCCATCAACCGTCTGTGAAGAGACCTGAAGATGGTGGTTTGCAGACAGTCAGCATCTGACACATCTGACAGAGTTTGAGAGAATCTGCCATGCAGAATGGGATAAACTGCCCATATTCAGGTGAGCTTGGAAAGATGTATCCAAGAAGAACAGTAGCTGTAATTGTTGGTAAAGGGGGCTTCTCCAAAGTACTGAGGGATCTGAATTTATGGATTTGCTATAAAAACCTGTATTCACTTGGTCAATATGGGTGATTAAATGTAGATTAATAGGTAGAAAATGGGTTATGGATTTGATATCTGTTCAAAATTGAATTCACAGCCAAACTAAGTGAGCAAAATGTTAAGAGCTCACTCTTTCTGAAACGGCTGTATATTCCTGCATATTATGCCACAGTGACCTGCCTTTTTAGTTCCCCACAGCCACGTTTCTATTTGTCCTAATGCTTATTTCCTGAAAGACTGAGGCCAAAAATACTTTTATTGTGTAAGCATACGGCAATGTGTGTGTGTGTGTGTGTGTGTGTGTGTGTGTGTGTGTGTGTGTGTGCACGTGTCCATTTCTTCAACACAAACTATGTTTCTTCATAGTAACGTAATTTAGCAAACTAAATGAACCTACTATACTTTAAATCGATTAATGGTAACCTAAGTACTTGCATAACATGATAAAACTAAACATTAAAATGACTTTACATTTAATATAAGCTCACCGGACAAAAAATGGGTCCCCTGTGACTTAAACGTACCTAATAGCCTGTAATACCCCTATGAGCACCAATAACAACTGGGTTTAGCATGTACTGGACAAGTTTCTGGATGTAGGCCACATCAATGTTCAGACACTCTTCCATCAAAGAATTCCAAGGAGAATTCCTTGTAGACTGGGATTTTAGCCACTGCTGGTAGACCCATATGACCGTATGCTTCCATACACCTGCAGATTCAGCTACTTCCTTCACATATGGTCTTTGGCACGCCCAAATACAGTCGCTACTTTTAGCCAATCATTAACATCTTCTTTGGAGCCATTTTCCACACATGGAACAAGACATTCACTGTTCTGTACCACCTCTCCTCCATCTATGGATCTCGTCACTCACACTCCACAGGTATTTATAGCCCCAGTATCCTCAGGCAGCGCCATCTAAAGGGGCATCCATCTTAAAAACACATGGTGACTACTTTTTTGTTAGGTGAGCTTATGTTGCGCCTTTCCCAGAAAAACAAACACAGAAAAACGACAACAGAGGAGGAAGGAGAGAAGAGTTGTTTAAAGTAAAAAGCCTTCAGAAGTAACGTCTCAAAGACATTGGGGTAGAAAACTCTACATCTGTTGCCCATGGAGGACAGCTCGGTTTAAGGAACTGTGAGTAGACTGCTATCAGAGGACTTTAAGTTACAATTGGGGCTATAAAGATATACCAGGGGCCAAACCAGTTCCAGTCTCGAACACGTCACATGCTTCAGGTGTGCGGGATCAGTAGGGGAAGCACAGACTCTTTAAAAACAGGCTTGCTCTCCACTGTGAGAGGGAGGATGCTGGCCTTCAGGTTGGAGAGAGACAGTGACTCTAGAGGAAGGACCCTTTTCGTTTGGTTTTATCTTGTTGTCACATATGTGTAAATAAAGCACTCTGGTTCACTCGCACTGGGAGTTGGAGTGTGTCTTCGGGCCTCGTCAAGGTTTTCCCAGTCAGTGTGCTCGGCCCCTCCCCCGGCTGGGCCACAGTAAGCACTCTAGCTGCAGGGATTGTAATAGTCTGACGTTGATAATGACATTAACTAGGAGGCCAATAAAAAGAAAGAATTGCAGTTTTCAATATGGGAGAATCCATAATCCATAACAGGGTTGACCAGTAAACTAGGAATCGGGGGGGACCAAGAACAGATCCTTGAGGCACCCCATTGGGTAACAGTATATGTATTTGTAGTCACCAACAGCTGTTCCTGTTTTCGGGCATTCAGTGGTGCTTGAGTTTATGAACCTATTTTCTATATTTCTATATTTGACCTGAAACATCCTCAGATGCAGCGCAGTGTTTTCCTTTCTCCAAACATGACGCTTCTCATTCAGACCACACAGACCTATTTTGGCCTCATCCGTCTACTTGCGGACTATTACATGTCTTGCACTTGGACTGATCTTTGTTGGTGGACCACTCCTGGGGAGGGTAACCGTGTAATTGACTGAGAACACCTGATTTTAATTTCACCTTCAAATTGTCTGCTAATCCTACAGGTTCACATACGTTTGCCACTCACAGATATGAAATATTGGCTCATTTTCCTCAATAAATAAATGACCATGTCAAATATTCTGGTCTGATTTGTTTAATGTTAGTTCTTTTTATTTTCTTTTAGGATAAGATGATATAGGAGTGTCTGTTAAATGCTGTAAATGACATGTAAAATAAGAATAACTTAGTTAATGTGCAGTCATTTATGTACCCAAGCCCATGTATGAAAGACAAGACGTCATTTTAAAACATAAAAAATATATTTTACAATAAAAAATTAATTGCTACAAGATCTTTCTGTCATGCACTGCAAAAAATGGTATCTTGTAATATCATAATATCATCTTACAGTATATGTAGTTCATATATCTTACATTTCTTATTTTGACATTGTTTTAAGGTAATTAAAGATATTTAAGATATTATAATTTATTTCCAGACATTTTTTATTTTATATGTTTTATTTTTTAAAATCATATGTTGCATGTGATTTTAGTAAGCCACACTTTCTCACTATATTGGCAGATAATTTTGCTTATTTTAGGAAATGTGTTTGAAACAAGTCAAATTATCTTCCAATATAGTGAGAAATAAGATGAATAATCTTAAAATAAGCTTAAAATACACTCAAAATGAGAATTTTAAGATATATGAACTTATAAGTTTTGCCAAGACAGCATTTTTTGCAGTGCTTGGTACTCAATATGGGAAAATCTATTATCTATCAATAACAGGGCTAACATGTGCGCTAGGAAAAGGAGGTGACCAAGAATTGATCCTTGAGGAACCCCTTTGGTTCCTTATACAGTACACAATTACTGTACAAATACTGTTTACCAACAGTAGTTCCTATTTCAAAGCTTCTATAGTTGATTACAGGAAGCTGTAATGTGTGTTTCTGATGATTTCACTTTTTGTTTTGGTATATATCTTTTAATATGATATAGAAATGCATATGTGTATGTGTGTAATTTTATCATCCTCTTGATCATGTTTGCAGTCAAAACATGTGGTTTTCAAGATAACTAAATATACTCCAGCTAACTGGTGTGCTACTAAATGGCATATCTTGAT
Organism: Semaprochilodus insignis; assembly: GCA_034552555.1. Taxonomy (NCBI): domain Eukaryota; kingdom Metazoa; phylum Chordata; class Actinopteri; order Characiformes; family Prochilodontidae; genus Semaprochilodus; species Semaprochilodus insignis. The sequence goes on from CM067496.1 coordinate 18,214,958, forward strand.
TGTAAGAGATTAGACTACACTAGATTACGCTGCTGTCGTGGTACAGGAACTGTTCTAAAATAAACACATTTCACATTTTACGTTACCAAAGTAAGTAAATTTAGCTTATAATAGTTAATTATTTCCATAGCTTTCAGATAGCATATGGATACAAAACACATATGTATATTTATATTACATCTAAGAATTTGACAGATGCTGCTTTCACAGCTATCTTACAATAGTAACCATATTACAGAGGTAAGCAAATGCAGTCTTACCCTGTGTGCACACCACAAGTGATAAAATCGCTCAGCGCTGCTCGTGCAGCAGATGATGAGTCACTGGTGGGCGTGTTTACTAGCAGACAGGCAGCATGTTGCACCGAATTGTGTCATCAAGCAAAGCACATTTTAGAAAGGAACAGCAACCAGCATAAACAAACAGCGTCCAACACTTTATATCATACAGTGACCCTGACCTAATGACGCTGGCTAACATCATCCTAAAAGCTGCTTCAGCTCACTTGAGAACCCAACAACTTCTGAAACCTTATTCCAAGCTCTGAGAACCTGTTTTCTGATAGGGGGCGCATCACTACTTATTGCACATTTAATCACATCGCTGAATTTGCAGTCACTTTTGGCACTTGCGGTGTGCATACACGATTACCCAAGAAGTGTTACCCAAAGTGTCTTAGGTACAGTGAGGTGTCTAGAACCAAACTCCAGTCCATCACATGGAAGGTAACAATATTACACACGATACCATTACACACAATATTATACTATACCAACCATGTTAGTATGCCTTTGACACAACAGGTGGTCTAATCACCGCAGGTGAAGAAGCGTGCCAAAGCCTGAATCCATAAATTCAAAGACAATAACAGTTACAATCAGATATATCCATACATATTTGTGTTTTGGATATTTGTGCATTGTACTGGGCAAGCACCCTATGTGAAACCAATAAGAGTCTGCCCTTACCTTCACCTGTCTGCTAAATGCCATAAATGGAATGTAAAATAATAATACCTTTGTCGACATCCTGTTATTTAAGGACCTGACTGTTTGTACAAGAGGGCACTTTAGGACAATATACATTTTTTATGTAGTGTCCATGATATAAAAAGTTGAAGGAAGTAATATCTTGAGGGAACATGATAGTATCTCATGGCCACAAATTCTGCAGCTTGAGTGGTCATTATCAAGGGGAACAAACATAACATTTACATTTGCCCACACAACATTTGCTCACTTCCTGCTGTCATTTAGCGGGAATCGGGTAATTGCTACTTACGTTCACAATGTTATAATGTTTTCATTCGTCTTTGATCTCTCACCACTTTTTATTTCTTGTTAAGCACTTTGAACAGCTCTTTAGTTTACAAGGGTGATAAGTAAATAAAGTTTATTATTATTAGGGATGCACTGATCCGATATTTGAATTGGATATCGGCCCTGATATTAATCAAATCAGATAATTAGGCCGCTCCATGGGACTCATCCATTCTTTAAATCATACTTTAAATGATATCTTGGCAAGTAAAATTGTCTTATATCTTGTTAATATATATCTTAAACATTTAATTTTGAGGGTTACTTTAAACTAATTTTAAGACTGTATAACTTTTTTTTTACTTGTTTTAAGAAATTTTAGCCAAATTTTCTCACTATACTGGCAGATAATTTGACTTGTTTGTGAATTTGGTTTAGTAAAATCACTTAAAATAAGTAAAAACATCTTGAAACCAGCTAAATAATTGTAAAATTATCTTAAAACAATCTCAAATTAAGAAATGTAAGATACATGAATTACAAGTACAATGATTTTACTTGCCAAGATATCATTTTTGCAGTGTGGCTTCTATTTCAACACTGCAGTAATGATATATTGTCAAGTAACATTATGTTGTATCTAGTTGATATATCTTAAAAATCTCATTTTAAGGTTTTATGAAACTTATTTTAAGATTATATTACTTATTTCCAGATGTTTTTGTCTTGTTTTGTCTTATTTTAGCAAGCCAGATTTGATAATTTGACTTGTTTTGAACACAATTTTTTGTGCTTAAAACAAATTAGCCTAAAACAATCTCTGAGAAAATTTAATAAGATATATGATGATATGATGATATAATAAGATGATCTCACTTGCCAAGACTAAAGGTGTTTAAACTTTTGAATGTAACTTGAAAACATAGTTAAATAATTAACAATAATTAAACAATAGATATTGCAATATTTTGCATTTGTTTTTTGACATTCTTTAGTTTCTTTCATTTATTTAATTACATTTGTATATGCAAATATGATATAATGTATATAACAATTGCAAAGTTAAATATATATATATACACAGCCTGGTTCCTAAAAAAATTCTTGCTCAAATAAGTTGTTTTCTTTTTCCTGGCTGCCATCCAAGCAAAGGATGTGAGGTCAGTTTGGTGAGGTCATCTCATGGAGTGCTTACAAACAGGTGGCTTTTCAGCCCATCCCAACCACCACCATCAACTTCAGGAAACACTCACTAGTTTTGGGAAACAGCAGAGACATGCCTGCCGCTGCTGCGTTAGCTATTTTCTTTAGAATGCTGTGATCTCAGTGAGGTCAGATCTGTGGGCCTGGGGTCATGGAGGCGGTCAAGCCCTCAGTCTCCAGCATTCTGTCCCTGCAGTCCTGCCCTTTCAGTGGATTCCCTCCCAGATCTGATAACATGGGAAGCATGCGGAGGAGAGGAGCCGTTTGAGCATGTGAGAAAGGAGTGCTCAAAAGAATGAGATACAAATTGGTTCACACAGTAAGAAAGATATATGCAAGGATAGATCATGAGATCACACCTAAAACTGTCCACATACTCACACCACGTGCAATAACTACATACAAACATACTGAAACCTTTATCTCCATAACAACACTGAACCCTGTCACTGATATCTTGGCAAATAAAATCATCTTATATGTTGTTCATATATCTTACTTATTTCAAGTCTATTTTTAATAGTTTTTAGTGTTTTAGATGATTTTTAATAAGCCAAAATTTCTCATAAAAAATTAATATTTTAAGAAATGTGCTAGGAACAAGTCAAATTATCTTTCAACATAGTGAGACAACTTGGCTTACTAAAACCTTTTTACTTGAAACTAGTAAAAAACATCTTTAAATAATCTTAACATTAGCTTAAAATAACCTCAAAACGAGACATCCTAGATATAGGATAATATTACTAGCCAATGTATCATTTTTTTAAGTGTTGTCGCAAGACATAAATTGGGCCGGCAAGCAGAGGAATTTTGTGGATAGTACAAATTCTGAACTTTAAATAGTAAACAAATGTGTGCATATATGTAGGATATATACTAACAACCAGTGCTCAGTGAAGACCTAGTGCTCAGTAAAGGCCTAACACTCAATAAAGGCCTAGCGCTCAGTGAAGGCTTATTTGGCTTGACAATTAGACATGTCTATGTCAAAGAAAAAGTACTGTGTGGTAACATGTAGCAACAATTAAAGAACAGAAGACAACCACAGAACGTACTGACACTGTATGACATGGAACATGATGGAAAAAAGGAAGATGTGGAAAAAAAAGATATTATGGTGAGTCTCAGAGCTTATGACTTTACACTGCAAATAAATGATATCTTAGCAAGTAAAAGCACATTATATGTAGTTTATATCTTAAATTTCTTATTTTGAGTTTTTTAAGCCAATTTTAAGATTATTTAAATTATTTCAAGGTGTTTTTTATAATATTATAAAACTATTAAACTATTTATATATAAATTATTTTATTCTTTGGGCACTCTTCCATATTGTATTATAATTGCCATTATTTGCATTTATGTCCAGCAAAACGCCCATTTGACCAGCCCACTATGTGCAGAGTCTGAATTTGAGGAAAGAAAGCCATTTGTTTAGCATGTTTTTGTTGCTTCTTGACATGAAAAGAAACAGAAAGGTACAGTTACAAGTGCAGACTCAAAGTTGTACTTACGGAATGTAAATTGAATGCAGATGTAATTATGTAAGTATGTTAGTTCCTTCCAGTCTAACTTCCCATACATTTCCATCCATGCCTTCTCTGTCCGCACCCCAACTCCCACCCAGCTCTAATCCAGCTCCGCCACATTCTACAGGCTTATCTTCTAGCCTAGACCAGGAACAATCAGCAGGTCCATAGTTTTACTGTATTGTTGTTTGTTGTAGTTTAAATCGAGTCCAGAAAACTACTCAGTTATCATTCTAGCTCTTTCTCTGTGCTGAGAAGAGGAAGCGGCTGCAGCTGACGAGCTGAGTTACAGTTCTTACACCAATGAACAAACACAGTGTAGTGCCAGTGGGCTCTAATGTTAGCTAGCTATAATGTTAGCTAGCTATAACTAGCGCACCTAGCTAACGTTAGCTCCCACTTACAAACACCTAAATGATCACCCTTTGTGGAGACCCTTGACTAGACTGTGGGTTTTATAGGGGGTTTCTTGTTATGAACCCACATCTTCATGGTCAGGTTGTTAGCTGTTTTATGTGCTGTCCAGCTAAAGCGAATATAGCTAGCCTTAGCTTCGCCTTAGCTAGACAGTGTAACTTCCTATACATTTCCATCTATGCCCTCTTTTTCCGCCCCCAATTGCAACCCAGCTCCTGCACGTTCCATGGGCCTATCTTCTATCTTAGACCCTTAAATGGTCAGGACAAATCAACAGGTCCATAGTTTTACTATACATACATAATCTCACTCCAGCCAGCTCGCATTAATAATTACAGAATAATAAATCTTAATATGCAATATTTTGGAAATTAAAGCTGAATTTCAGCCCAATATTTCAGACTAGAACCATATGCTAAAGACGTGTTCCAGACTCTTTACTTGCTTAATTACGGTTGAATAGAACAGCAAAAATTAAGGTAATAATTTTTTACTTCTAAGGGTTAATTGCATGTTAGCCTGGCACTCCCTGTCAGCATACTGCCAATTATCTCCACAGACAAAATGTTCTGCACAGTAAGTCTCAGCGTAAACTGATGGATTTAACGTGCACTGCTTATCAGTACAAATTCTCTGGGGCACAATGTAGAACATCATGTCAACTGCTGGTCATTTAAAGATAACTTTCAGCACGTTCCTCATGATTTCGATATTCCTTATGATTCCAAATTTCCGTAAGATTCTGAATTCCACTCTCTTTTCCTGTTATTTAAGACATGATGTAAAAACCTTACCAAGTCACTACAGGTGAATAAGGTAAAAAAATTAACTACTGGAGATCACCATGAAACATCTCCTGTTCATTACTTATATTAAAATAATGATTTTTCGCAAGTTTTCTGCAATTTTATGTTTAAATATGCAAATGAGACAGTATCTATTTAAAGGTCATACTTAGCACCAAGCTAACGGTGTCATATGTCTCTTTTCTGATAGCACCCAATGCATGCACCCAATGTTTCGTTTAATATGTCTAACAAACAGCCATTTGGGATTTAGCCATGTGTGCACAATTCCATACTGGAATTAAAAGTGCAGATTTTAAAGTGAAGAAGCCGGAAATTCATAACAAGGTGCATCATTTAAGAGGGAGGGAGCTGTGAGATTAACTAGATGATGCTAGTTAAGGCAGAACTAAAAGTCTAGGTGCTGAACCTGAGTATATTGTTTCGTTGGGTGGGAATTCGGTTTTCATTTTGGGATTCGGATATTCACTCTTTTTCTCTTCATTCTTCTTCAATAAAGGTAATCTGCAAAAATCACACTTCAGTTCAGGTTGGCGGAAATAAGAGAAAGACCCAATAACAGTCCCAGAACCTGTAAACCTTGTTTATTCAGCACCACTGGGGGTTAAAAAGGGTTCAGTTCTTTCACTCCAATCTGCTTGTTAACACGATGACTGGCCGAGTTTGGTCTGTTCACCATGCTGCAGTTCTGTGTTCACTGTAGTTTAAATCGAGTCCAGAAAACTGTTTAGTAATCATTCTAGCTCTTTCTCTGTGCTGAGAAGAGGAAACGGGCTGCAGCTGATAAGCTGAGTTACAGTTCTTACACAAATGAAGAAACACTCACTTTGGTGGCAGTGGGCTCTAATGTTAGCTAGCTATAGCTAGTAAACCTAGCTAACGTTAGCTCCCACTGGCAAATGCCAAACTGGCCCTTTGTGGAGACCCTTGACTGGACTGTGGGTTTTATAGGGTGTTTCTAGCTATGAACCCACATCTTCATGTTCCGGTTGTAAGTTGTTTTATGTGCTGTCCAGCTAAAGCGAATATAGCTAGCCTTCGCTTCGCCTTAGCTAGATAGCTAGCTGAGACCTTTTCTGACCAGCAAGTCTGATAACTTAAACACGACGATGCGGCTTCATAGCAAGAAACACCCTAAAATCCCACAGACTATATCGAGTGTCTGCAAAGGGCTAGTTTGGCTTTGCCAGTAGGTTTTTGGACCTTCAGACCTATTCAAGTAACATGAGCCCCACCCAGTGCAGTAGAGGCTGTACGACTGTGAAAGCTGCTACGTCACGAATCTCCGGAGCCCAAAAAATGGTATACGGGCCAGCCCTACAAAACACATACAGTATCTTATAAATAATCTTATATTCCAGTTTACAGTGAGTCATGTAGTACAAAGTAAATTTTTTAAGGCCTGTAATATTAATGGAGAAGTTGTTTAGCCTGTTCGCTATCTTTTGGTTTGTTAGCTAGCTGATCATCTGACAGTTCTAGTTTAGAACTTCATTACATTTAAATAGAACACCAAAAATGAAGGTGATAACTTTTGACTTCTAAGGGTTAACTGCACGTTGCCTGGCACTCCCTGTACATGTACTCCCAATTATCTCCCACAGAAAATGTTCTGGCACAGTAAGTCTATCTGGAAATGACAGGACTTAACATACACTGCTTACCAGTACAAATCTTGCACAGTGTACCACATCACATCACCTGCTGGTTATACAACGGTAACTTTCAGTCCTTTTTAAGCAAGTTCCTTATGATTCCAAATTCCACTCTAAACCTTGTGTCCCAGGACTTCCGAAATTGGTATATGCTATAAATTGTATATGCTTTCCAAGGATTCATTCAACCAAACCTCTGTTCAAAAGGCTATAATGAAACGAATGGTGCACATGTGGTGCACATGTGAAAACAACTGCTTGCATAGTTGATTCCTCAAAAATCTCCAGCTGCACTACAAGCCACAGGACTACATTGCTCAATCGGAAAGCCCTGTGCATCAAAATGAAGGCTTTAAAGAGACAACCAAACACGAGGACCAAAGAGAGAACCAAACAACACAAACACATGCAAATGTTTAGTGACTTTTCCAGACCTTGCCAAATTGAACCGCAGCTGTTATTCGCGCTCTTGGAGGTATAACACACTGTAAGGTACATTTCAGTCACAGATGACTCACTTCTTGTCCAGCAAGCTTAGTTAACCCTTAAAAACATAACATTAAAAGATTTGCCCCCCCAGGGACCACCAAGAGGCCTGCATCAGAAGACATCAGAGTGTGAGCGGGAACATAGGGTCTTATAAGAGGGTGCCATATAAGAGGGTGCTAGAACATTCAGGGCCTTGAACATCAAAAGAAGAACCTTAAACTGGATATGTGGAGAAATGGGCAACCGGTGGAGCAGATATAAACATTTTTGAATGTACCGAAGGTGTTTTGCTGGGATACCAATAAAAAGAGAACTGCAACAATCGAGGCGTGATGTTATGAACACATGGATCAAAGTTTCAGCATCCTCCATCCACTGTGATGACTGAACAGGCAGGGAAGGTGAATACATGTGCCAAGTTTGTTTATTGAAGTCCGTATTGCCATCACTGGGAATTGAATTCCAGATGCATTGGAATTCAAAACATGATTCTTTAATGCCACTGTTAGCTCCTAATTATGCTGGTGTTTAAAGTGGCATATTAGACCCTCAGTTCAGCCTAATCCTAACCCAAGTCAGCCAATGGGGGATCTAGATTGGTTGTGTCTGTTGTGCACAACCCCTGAAAACTTAAAAATAAAATCCAAAATAATATTTGTTCCCAATTTTATCATTAGTTAATAATTAATTGCTACATTACTTAACTATTTAGCAATGCTTATTACTATCTTAAGGAGCGTTAACAGAGGTACCCTTATTGTAAAGTGATACCAGTGATATTTACACCAACACAATTCCTGAATGCAGGCCTGGGAGACTTTGTGAATTTCCCTTTTTCCCGCAAGTGAGAATCCTATTCCTGTAACCATGCGCCCTGTCTGAATGAATCAAAAAAGCATCCTTTGGTGAACACAACTATTTATTTTGGAAGAGATGCATAAATCAGTCCCTTGTGTGAAGACCAGGAAGTATGGGGGGTCCATTTTCTCAGCAGCTTAGAGTCTCAGGATTTCAGGCTTTCGTGATAGGATGATCATAGTTTGTGTTGGCCGCAAATTACACTGGCATCAATATAAGAGAACATTACAACAAACAACACGTCGCATGAATCACACTGTTGTTTCACTCAACTATGCGATGTGCCACTTTTCATTCTGTACTACAGACTATCAGGATGTTGATGATGGAGATATACAGCAACACTTTCAGGTACGAATGTCTACCAGCGAAGTTTGGGCTGTAGATTTCAGCAATCGACTCAACACCGAGCCTCCTGTTTTCCGTGAAATGACACACACTCACACGTACACAAACCCTTGACATTCATCCATCAAAAATCCTCCAAGGACAAATATTAGTCTTCAGCCCCATTTGAGCTGCTGGGTTGTTGCTATTGAGTCAGAGCACTTTGATCAGAGCGCAAACCCAGCAGATGTGTGTTTGTTAGCGTGCACGCTCACATGCACATACCGGGGAGGGAGGGTTGTAATGAGATACATCAGGAATGTGTATAAGGCCAGAAGGTATGGTAACCCTTTATTTTAAGATATGCGTCTTAACAGCTACTATCAAGTTTTAGACCTAAATTAAAGCAAAATTTACTCAAGCTTAATTATCATTACCTTCCTGTTAATTAATGCTTACAAATGATCTGGGAGAACCTTCCAAAGAATGAGTTATATGTACATGTTTATTTACTAATTTGCATGACCAAAATTGAGGTCAGTCATCAATGGAATGAAGCTGGAGAAAAGGAACATACACTATGTGGACAAAAGTATTGGGACACACCTCATTGAACTCAGGCATTTGATTCAGTCCCATTGCCATGGGCATATAAAATCAAGCACCTAGCCATGCAGTCTGCCTTTGTGAATTCCAGCATGGTACTGTATTAGGATGCCACCTAGGCAACAAGTCAGCTTGCCAAATTCCTTCCCTCCTAGATATTCTTCAATCAGCTGTGAGTGGTATTACTGAAATGTGGAAATGCCACAGCAGCTCAGGCACGAAGTGTCTGTAAAGTTACAGATCGGAGTCTCAGAGTGCTGAGGAGCAAGTGGAAACATGTTCTGTGGAGTGACCAATCATGCTTCTCTATGGCAGTCTGATGGACGAGTCTGGGTTTGGAGAATGCCAAAGTACCTGACTGCACTGTGCCGACTGTAAAGTTTGGTGAAGGAGGGATAGTGCTATGGGGTTATTTTAGGGGTGGTCCTAGAGACCCTTAGTTCCAGTCAAGGGAGATCTTAATGCTTTAACACACCAAAACAATGCTGGGGGAAGGCCCTTTTCTGTTCCAGCATGACTGTGCCCCAGAGAACAAAGCAAAGTTCATAAAGGCCTAGAACAGAAATTGCAAGCCAGGCCCTCTCGTTTAACATCAGCGTCTGACCTCACAGATGCTCTTTTGGATGAATGGGCAAAGATTCCCACAGATGCACTCTTGTAGAAAGCCTTACCAGAAGAATGGAAGCTGTTATATCCACAAAGGGGGAGCAGACGTGTTAATGCCTATGGATGTAGAATAATGTTCATGCATATAGATGTAGGGGTGTCATAAAAGCTACTGTAGGTGTACATGAAGTGACAAGTCAAGTCAATTACAATGCCTGGCGCCCATATGGATAGTGTTTCTACAGAATATCCGATCTTCCGTTTGGATCTCTAGGGTTCTGAATGGCTGGTTCATGATTCTTCTTATTGCATCCTTCTTTCCTTTAGCTGGTCATCTTTTCCCTCTACAACCTTACCAACTGTTCCAAGCTTCCAAGCAAAATGGTCTTTTCCAGTAAATTGGTTCTTCTCAGAATATGTCCAAAATAAGAGCTTCAATTTGTATATCTGGGCCTCTGTGGGCTTATTGGACATCTCTTGCTTTCTTTGCTGTCCAAGATATTCTCCAAAGTCTTCACCAAACTTCAGGAGATCTGTATACCTCCTGTCTGGTTTGCTTATTGTCCAGATCTCACATCCGTTAAGAACCACAGAGAAGACCATAGCCTGGCTAATTATGATCTTTGTCTGCGGAGACAAACTGTTGCATTTCAAGCACCAACCTGTGTCATATTTCTTGAGTGCTGGGTCCTTATTAATAATTGATCACAAAAGGCTCAACATATTCTCCATCAGTGGTAACGTTAGCAGTCCTTCTTGTTGTCATAGCCTTAGTCTTCTTCATATTAAACTGTAGTGTCCTTTTTCAGTTTGTTCTATTACCTTAAAGGATAAGGCTAATCAGGTCTTCCAGATTCCAGATATCCCTATAAGTATGGTATCATCCGGTTATTGATGTTTCTCCCACCAGCACTGAATCCTCAGCCATCTTCCTAAAGTCCTGCTTCTTTCATTAAAAGCCCCCAGGACAAATTATGAGTCCCCTCTGTGATGTTCTGGGGGCATTTTAATTAGATGGAAATGGGTTCTTTGCTTGAGGTGACAGTAAATTTGAACCACAGTGCCTACACTGAGCTGCTGGAACAACTAGGTTTGGCCTTTTGCTCATCATCTTACCAAGCAACATAACATTCCTATTCCTGTATTTCAAGATGACAATCCTGGACTACACAGGGCTGCAAATGTGACTGATTGAGGAGCATTCACACATCTGGACTGACCAACTAAATCCTCAGATTTGAATCCTCCAAATCTGGCCCAGCTAACCAATTCTTTGATGTAAGAGTGTCTGAACATTGATGTGGCCTACATCCAGAAACTTGTCCAGTACATGCCAAATCAAATCCCATCTGTTATTGTTGGGTTCAGTCACAGGTGACTCATTATTTGTCCAGTGAGCTTATGTTCTGCATAAAGCTTGAACATGTTTGGTTATAGTATTCAGTTGTGTGTAATTCATTTGCCAATAATAAATAAACACTAACAGCTAATAAACAAACAGCTTCTATACAAACTCTGTAGTTCCCACTAGACTCTGAATAAATCATAAATACATGAAGTAAGCTGTAAACCAGAAACAAAGATTAACAGGACACTAGGGCTGGCCTATGTGCCATCACTGCTTTTTGTGACCAACCCTGAGTCTGGTGAGCCAACCAGATAGCTGCCACCTTCATGGACATCTTCAACCTTTCCCTGGCACAGGCAACTGTTCCTGGCTGCTATAAAGCCACAACCACCATCCCAATCCCAAAGAAACCCATCATCACATGCATGAGCGACCACTGCCCCATCGCTCTCACATCCATAGGAATGAAGTGCTTCCAGAGAATGAGCCTGCCTCGTATAAAGAGGAGCCTTCCCAGCACCATGGACCCCTATCAGTTTGCCTATTGTACAAACAGATCTACTGATGACGCGGTCTCCCTGGCAATCCACACTACACTCAACCACCTGGACGGAACAAACACTTACATAAGAATGCTGTTTATTGACCTCAGCCCTGCTTTCAATATCACCAGACCATCCAAACTCCTCTACGAGCTAACCACACTTGGAATAAGTCACACATTGGACAGTTGGAATACGGACTTCCTAACCTGCAGACCACAGTGTGCTAGGATGGGTGAGCACAGATCTCCCTCCCTCACACTCAGCACGGGATGCCCTTAAGGTTGCGACCTTTCACCCATGCTCTACACATTGTCCACCTATGGCTGCATTGCAACACACAGTTGCAACACCATCATCAAGTTTGCTCGTGATACAACAATAACCGGTAACATCACCAACAATGATGAGGGACCATACAAAGAGGAAGTCAAGCTCCTAAACAGAGTGGTGTGCCACCAACAACCTCTCCCTTAAGGTTAGCCTAAGCAAAGAGTTTGTGTGACTTAAGGAGGGGAGGAAGAGTGCACACACCACTGAGCATCGGGGGTGAGTGGGTTGGGTTAAGGCGGGAAAGGAGAGCAGCTTCAAGTTCCTTGTGTCTACATAAGATCTCACTTGATCTAGACATCCTCCAAAGGTTGAGGAGATTCAACCTGACAAAACAGCTTCTCTGCAACTTCTATAGATCCACTTTGGAGAGCATCCTGACAAGCTGCTGGTATGGCAGTGCCACTGCGGCCAAACACAAGGCGCTGCAGAGGGCGGTACCTAAACTGCCCAGCACATCACCGCAGCTGCCCTCCCACCCATACAGGATATATACAACAGGAGATGTCTGAGGAAAGCCGTCACCATATCCTCTGACCTCACACACCACAGCCATCCCCTGTTCCAACCTCTGCCATACGGAAAGAGGCACCGGAAGATCCAAGCCAGAAACACCAGGTTCAAGAACAGTTTTTATCCCAAGAGAGATCTCCGATACTGCAGATCCCCAAGGTAAAATACTCCTCCAGTGTCAGTAGAAGTTCCTCCCTTTAGACCTCCACTGGAGTAAAAGTACTAAAGTTTTTAGCTTCAAAAAGTATGGAGAGTAACAGTAGCACGATTTATTATGGCTCTAATGTCCTATTATGATTCCTGGAACAAGACTCTTAATCAGCTCAGTTTAGGTGAGGAGACTCTAGTGTCTCTCAGTCCACCAGTCTTTAATAGAAGGTTATTAATTAGTCTGACACTGATGTCTATTGAAATGATCATAAGCACAGAACACTGAAGGAGAACAGTTTCCATTAGCTAGAACCAAGCTCTGTCCAACAGGTTAAAACAAGCTCAAAACAAAGTGAGCACTGTAACCTGATTGGTGGTCTCACTTCACGCTTCTTTGGTTTGGACATGTTACATTTATTTGACCGCATAAGCCAAAAGGAAGGACAGATTTGGCCATAATGTAGTGGAGCAAACAATTAGATATTAGACTTTGACATGTAGTGGAGTTAAAGTAAAAAGACCCCAGAATGGGCTTTACGGTAACGTTTAACAGACACAACTCGACGCTAGCAGAGCTAAAAGCCAATTCTGAGTTATTGGGAGAACAAGCGCGAAGGCTCAGCAGCAAAAAAAGGGCAAACATAACAGAAGGGCAAAGGCAGAATCGAAAACCAAAATACAAGAGAGTCAAGAGTCAGAACCAAGATAAGCAAATAAGCAAGCAAACAAGTTAAAAGGAAAATCCAGAGACAAAACTGAAGTAACAAAACAGATCGCTGACCAAAATAGCAAACAGAGAAAAGACAGGAGAGAAGACTCAGTACACGACGTAGTGGCAATACCTCGCAATGTGCTGACTGAAACAAAGGAGTATATGTACAAGCCGGTGATCACAAACAGGTGGTGTGAATCAGTACTCGGGAGAGGATGACCGGGAGAACGGCTCGTAATAGGTTTCTGGCGGACATGTGATGGTGATGTCATGAGGTGGTGGATTGTGGGGATAGTAGTTTTGGGAGTCAGAGTTGGGAGGAGAACCCGTAAGTGTGACATTTACAGTATTGCTTAATGCACTGGAGAAGTGGCCTGATAGCTCTATTATACTGTACATCCTTGTATCAGTAAAGTTGAATTGAATTGAGTTTGCACACTGATGACCACTGGTGTATGTGTGCACAATTAAACGCACTCATCCTGAGTATGTGTCATGCATTAATTCTCAAGATCCAAATAACCCCAAACACGTTCAGAGACACTGAGGTCTGGACTCTGGGGCGGGTGAGTCCATTGTTCTGAGAACACCAGCAGCAGCTTCTTCGACTGATTTGAGAATGTTCTTCCTTTTTCATTCATGTCTTCTCATTTCAGTGAGGAGCTTCTTGACAGCTACACATCTGAGGACAGAGACCCATCTGAGGATGTTTTCAGATCTGAAGTGAGAGTGGAGCTTGATGTTCCCCTCTCTCTCAGAGATGAAAGCTTTAAGTACTGTTTACATGATCGGGACAGTTTTGGTGGTCCGCCCGGTCTTTTGCTTGGTTTATAGGAGCCGCATTTTATCTGTCTCTTTGAACTGTATTTTAGCCTAGAGTTGCAGAAACTAGTTTAATTACTTTTGCATTCATTCCTTTTCCTCTTCCTCACAATTGTCCCCTGCACAATGAACAGCTTGTACTTGATGGCCATTTTGGGGTATAAATGAAGGGTAATACTGGATATCGTCACTTTAAAAAATGGCAACTTTACAGGAAATGGCAAAAACCTCATTTAATATGAACGGAAGTCAATGGAACCAGACGTCTTTCCAAGCAGTTTTGGGCCATTTCTGTTGGTCCATTCCTCATGAAATTTCCACACAGCATAAACAGCAGCTGCTGTGTTCAAATGATGCATAAAAGTAAAAATCAACAAACATGATTTTCATTGGACAGCAGCGACAAACACTGTATGTGAAAACTGCTTCAAATAGACTTTAACATGGATAATAATATTAACAACAATAATAATGTTTTACTACTTTCTAGCTTGAAATGCTTCCCAATCCTTAGAATATTGCTATAACACAGATTGTTCCTAATTGGTCCTAAAATCTGATTGGCTGAGCTGCGTTCGAAGTCGTTGTATAATACACAGTAGCCAAACACCTATGACCAACTCCCAACAACTGAACCCTGTATTACTGACCACGTCACCAATACTCTTTGTGCTATTGATGGAATAATCTTTGTCTCTAGTGCTGCTCGCATCGACCACCAAGTGTACTGATGAACTAAGAACCTGTTTATGTTGAGGGGTTGGCAACCTGTTTTCTTAAGGCTGGTCAGCTGACTAACAGACTAACAGACTGTTCAGCAAACAAGCTAAACAACTCCAGCACTAATATGGCATCATCAGGCTTGAACTTCAGTATTTAAGGAATGATTCATGGTAAAACTGCAATATAGAAGTCTGAAGAACCTAATTTCAGTGGCTTATAATGTCCAGGTTTCAGTCGGAAGTAGCTTCAACCCCAGTCTGAACCTCAATCGTCTCAGTACTCCCTAAATAATGTGCTATGGATTTTGAAATTCCAGCTTCTGCAGTCAAAGAGTGCAGTATTTGGCCAGTATGGACGTGACTGAATCACATATTTAGCTGAATCCTGCTTGTTAGCTATACTATGCACTATGCAAGAACCAGTATAGCGCACTATTCAGCCCCAGTGTGATAAGAGGGGTGCTGCTACTATGACTTGTGGCTGTAATATTTGACTAAAGATTACTTTTGGGGGTGTTTTAATTATGTGGAAATGGGTTCTTTGGCTTGGGTGACAGTAAACATCAGGTTTTGCCTTTTGCTCATCATCTTACCGAGGAACATAACATTCCTATCCCTGTATTCCAAGTTTCTCATGTTCACAGGGCCGCAAATGTGACTGATTGGCGTGATGACCATTAAGGAGCCTTCACACATCTGGACTGGCCCACAAATCCCCAGATCTGAATCCTCTTGGAAATCTGTGGGACTACCTAGAACAACCAGTGTAACGCCAGGGAAGACATCCACCAAATCTGGACCAACTGACTAATTCTTTGATGCAAAATGTCTGAACATTGATGTGGCCTACATCCAGAAACTTTTCCAGTCCATGCCAAATCCAACCACAGCTGTTATTGGTGCTTGTGGAGGTTTTACACATTATTAGGTACGTTTCAGTCACAGGGAACTCATTTTCATTATAATAAGACAATGACACAACATGCAGTGATGGATGACAAAATATTCTTCTCCTCATTCAACAGTTTATGGCTGATTAGCAACGATACCATACTCTAAAGAACCTACACTCGTGGTCAAAAGAACAGCTGCACCCAGAAGGAAATGTGGGATTGCAGTGCTATTGGGAAGGAATATAAAGGTTACCAGGAACAATAAATGATGATATATTTACACTGATATGGGCAATATTTATTGAGCTACACATTCAGAAGTAGTGTCTCAATATAGCGTTGGGCCGCCATGTTTGCTAACCCAATATGTCAGACGTCTCGGCATGGAGTTGTAGAGGTTCCTAATGGTGTCCTGTGATAATCCATCCCATGCAGCTTGAATATTCTCACACAGTTCCTGCAGATTGTGTGGTAGGGGTGGAAGTGGAGTGACACCAGGCCTTCTGGACGTGTGATGCTGTTCATCTTGGTGCTGACCACGGAGCCTCCACACACGGATTTGTTGGTCGTCTCCACCAAGACAAAAGCGTGACTCGTCACTGAAGATGACCTGCTCCTTCGTGCAGCCATCTGCCAATGGTGCTGACACTAACAGGATGACTCATGGTGGGCATCACTGCTCGCTGAATGTCTGCAATCATGGCCGTTGGGTTAGTCAGGTACAGCGATAAGGCCTGTCCTTGTTTACGCCACATGTGCGGTCGAGTGTGAAACTTGAATCATTTGCATGTCTCATGATGTCAAACCTACCCACCAAGTTTCATTCCTGTCGGTTGAGTCCTTCCTTTTTGGTTCAGCTATTCTCTTGATGATGAGTGTAAATTTCTTTCCTGAATTTATTGTATCATATGTTATATTGGTTGCTGTTTTAGAAAAGCAATAAGCCACTCAAGGCCATGCATTAATGTGATTTTTATCACCGGGAAGAGCAGTTTAGGCATCTGCTGCGCATCGAACACTCTTCCAGGTGATGTAATCCCAGTAATGCACAGCCTCAAGTGGCTTATTGCTTTATAAACATACTTGAGGCGAGCACATTGGGGAAAAAATAGACTTGAAAACAAACAGCCAAGACTGCTCCTAAAATAATGTAACAGCATGTGAAGCAAACAGACGTAAATAGATGCTAAATGTCCTGTAAGCAATAAAAAAAAATAATGAACAAAAAGGTTTACAAGCAGTAAACACTGAAAAAAGTCACAATAATAAACAAAACATCGTCTGGATGTACATCGTACATGATCTGAGCTCATTCCTTCTCTTTCTCCAGCTAAACACAGAGGATGCACTTTCAGACCCACATCACACGACGTTCCTTATGAGAACTTTCAGTCAAAGTCATAACAAATGACCCGCACACGACAAGCATCTGCCATCTGTGTATAAGCATCATTTGGGAGGAAAAGGCTTGATATAAACTGAGGACGAATCCTGCAAGAACTGCAATTCTCTCCTTTCAACTCTGACTTATAATTAAATTACAAATTATAAATAATACAAGAACGTATAATACATTAACACCTAATAAGCTAGGTTCACTAGCTAGCTAGCATTAGCGCCCAGGGGCACTAAATTCTGTTCTTCCTTATTAGTGTAAGAATTGCAACTCAACTGCAGACTCTCTTCTTCTCTTACTCATCACTAGGAAAGAGCTAGAGTGAGTCCCAATTGCGCACTTATCACTAACACTAACTAGTTGTTGAGTATATAGTACAGTTACGAATGTCAACTCTTGGAACCAGTCAGTTTTTGAGTATGGTAATGATGGACATTGTTGTCCCACAATGCAACGGGAAACGAGAAGGGAGGAGCTTCTTATCCATGGAATTATCCGAAAAAATGGTGGACATTGATGCAACAGCGTGGGTTCAACTCAAATCTGTCACAACAGCCTGTAAAATAAATGCACTCTAGTAAATAATGTGTTTATTTATTTGCGATTCATTAAACAACACCTCCGCCAAAGCAGCCTATCAGAGTCCAGCTTGGTATGATGTAAGCATATCACTTCTTGTTTGTAAGATACAATGCGGTATGCTAATAGTTTGTGTACCACACGATACACTATGGTCATAAACAGTAGACGTGTGCAAAATGTGTAAGAGCAGTAACTGTGCATCAGTGTGTTAGAATACTAGAACTGACGAGCAAACAGCAGTTAGCATATACAGTAGAGTCAAACACAGCTTAGTGTAAGTGTACAAGTAGGAAAGGTAGTCAGGTGTGCAGTTAAGTATACTATCTTGCCAAAAGTATTCTGCCTCCACCAGTGGTGGACAGTAACTAAGTAAATGTAATTAGTTACTGTACTTAAGTAGTTTTTTTCTGTGTATCTGTTACTTTACTGAAGTATTTCCATTCTGGACGACTTTGTACCTTAACTCCACGACATTTCAAACTCAAATATCTTACTTTTTACTCCACTACATTATGCGAAATCTGACATTCCTTTTGGCTTATGTGCACATAAAAACGTAACATGTCAAAACGAAACAAGCTTATTCATGGATACTTGGCATCCATAGAAATGTCCATTTCAGGCCTGGACTACACACAATATAATACAATATAATACCACAATATAGAAATATGTGCACATGCATGACTGGCGAGTGTCTTTTTCTGCGTTTTATAATAAATTTGTTTTGGCTAGTTAATGGAATTTTGGCTAATTAGCTAATGGAACCTGTTCTCCTTCAGTGTTCTGTGCTGATGATCATTTGAATAGACATCAGTGTCAGACTAATTAATGAGCTTCTATTAAAGACCGGTGGACTGAGAGACACTAGAGTCTCTTCACCTAAACTGAGCTGATTGAGAGTCTTGTTCCAGAAATGATAATAGGACATTAGAGCCATAATAAATCATGCTACTGTTACTCTCCATACTTAAGTACATTTGAAGGTAAATACTTCAGTACTTTTACTCCAGTGGAGGACTAAAGGGAGGAACTTCTACTTTTACTGGAGGAGTATTTTACCATGGGTATCTCTACTTTAACTCAACTACATGGTTTGTGTACTTCGCCACTGGCCTTGACCCGCATATGAACTTGAGTGACATCCCATTCTTCATCCATAGTGTTTAATATGATGTCGGCCCACCCTTTGCTTCAACTCTTCTGGGAAGGATTTCCACAAGGTTTAGGAATGTGTTTATGGGAATTTTTGACCATTCTTCCAGAAGCACATTTGTGAGGTCAGACACTGATGTTGGACGAGTCCCATGGGCTAGTGGAGCCCACTGTGTATGGGCTGGGATGATCAGGGCTAGATCAGTAACAGTCCATAGTGTTGTAGTCATGTTCTGGTAGGCACTGCCGGATAGCACATAGTATATACACTGTGTAGTATTAGTGTGTAGTACACGATTGAGATGCAGCCCTAGAATGATAACTGTGCAGTTTTTTGGATCCAGATCTATGGCCCCAACGTAAAGGGCGATACATCACTGCTTAACAAGCAGATAGTACATAGTACTGAAGTTACTGTACTCACCTCTTCCTAAGCTCATGCTGTCCTTACGAGGGATGATTTCCAGAGTTTCTGCCCAATTTAAGCTCCTGTTTCTGGTTTTCTCTTATCTTTAATAACACATTCTACTTCCTGCTGGCTTCAGGCTGGCTGGATCTGCATCATTTGTCTGCTTAATGTCTCACAGAATAGGAAGTGTGATTTGAATTCTGTGGTGGAAATTAAATGGACTGTTGAGAAAAGGACACCACATCTCACTTAGACTTCTATCATGGGGACAGATTTACTAAGAGGCATGCTAATTACTGACCGTTTACCGGCACTTAGTGCCGGTGGGTGTGGCCAGATTTCTGCACAAATGGACAAAGGAAAAGGAACTTAGTAATTAACATATGACCGGTGCAATATAACCATGTGATTGACTCACAAAAAGCCCCTTTCCACCAGAGATTCATCTTTTTCAGGGAACAACTGGGATATTTTGACTTTGGCTCATTGAGAAAGTGGTATTGATTAATAATAAGTCATTATTTTAAGACAATAAGACTCTATTACAGTACTATCAACCCCTGCATGACCTGCCAACCTGTTACTGGAAATCATAGTCCTGCCTTCCACTCAATTTGACCTACTTACACATCATGTTTGAATGAGTAATGCATTTAAATAAGCAGTTGTGAATAACAGAGGGAGTAGTTTGCATAAAATCCAGTGTGCAAGTAATGTTTGGTACAGATAAATGTTTTGCTGTAAGTGAAGTTATTCAGCTATTAAACACAGCATATTGGAGTTAACATTAAATAATGAATATAACCAAACCAGTCTATCTATCTATCTATCTATCTATCTATCTATCTATCTATCTATCTCTCTCTCTCTCTCTCTGTATATATATATACTGGCTTTAGGCTTATGTTCATTATGTAATGTTAACTTTTGTCTTTAATAACACATTCTACTTCCTGCTGGCTTCAGGCTGGCTGGATCTGCGTCATTTGTATGCATATATATATATATATATATATATATATATATATA
>CM067496.1:18235644-18253917 GCA_034552555.1 Semaprochilodus insignis
AAAAAAAATATATCTTGGCAAGTAAAATCATGTTATATGTAGTTCATATAACTTTAATTTCTTATTTTGAGGTTGTTTTAAGCTAATTTGAAGATTTAAGATTATCTACTATCTTGTTTCAAGACATTTTTGTTTGTCAGCATTTTGCTTATGTTAGGAAATGTGCTTGAAACAAGTCTAAATATCTGGCAATATAGTGAGAAAATTTGGCTTACTAAAAGCACTTAAAACAAGAAAAAAAAGCATCTAGAAATCAGTTCAATAATCTTAAAATTAGTTTAAAATAGCCTTAAAATGAGACTTTTAAAATATATCAACTAGGTCTAAGACAATTGGACTTGCCAAAATATTGTGCGCTATTTGCGTTTGGAATCTACTGCTGGTAGCTCTTGATATGAAGTCCAAAGATCTGTCACTGCCAGTGAAGCCAACCATCATTTGCCTGAAAACTCAAGACGAACCCATCAGAGAGACAGCACAAACATTAAGTGTGGCTAAATACAATATACAAAAGAAGAAAAATGCATTGTGAGCTCAGATACACCAAAAGACCTCGGAAGACCACAATAAAACAACTGCGGTGGATGACGGATAAATTCCCTTCCCTGCTGAAGAAAAACCCCCGTCACAACAACTAGCCAGATCAAGAACTACTTCTAGAGCGTTGGAGTATATGTGTCAAAGTCAACAATCAAGAGATGACTTCATGAAAGGAAACACAAAGGGTTTACCACAAGATGTAAACTAAAAGAAAGAAGACCAGATTAGAGTTTTCCAAAAGATGCCTAAAAAAAGCCCGTACAGTTCTGGAACAAGATGTCAAGACAGATGAGACAAAGATCAACATGTACCGGAATGATGGGAAGAGGAAAATATGGAGAAGGGGAAAAACCTCTTATGATACTTCATCCAAAGCATGTTGGAGGTAGCGCTATGGGATGAATAGCTACCAATGGAACTGTTCCCTTGTATTTACAGCTCCAGTAAAGGCCAGGAGCATCACTTGAGCTGCGTTCTTCCCTCAACATAAAAAACAGCACTGTATTTAAACAGATACCCAACAGTTGCGGCTATGCCCCTGCAAAAAATGATAAAATGGCATATAAAACTATTTTACACACTATATTCCCAAAAGTATTCGCTCTTCTGCCTTCACATACATATGAACTTGAGTGAGATCCCATTCTTAATCCATAGGGTTTAATATGATGTTGGACGAGAAGGCCTGGCTCACAGTCTCCACTCTAATTCATCCCAAGGTGTTCTATCAGGTTGAGGTCAGGACTCTGTGCAGGCCAGTCAAGCTCCTCTACACCAAACTCGCTCATCCATGTCTTTATGGACCTTGCTTTGTGCACTGTTGGAACAGTCATGTTGGAACAGGAAGGGGCTGTCCCCGAACTGTTACCACAACGTTGGGACCATGAAACTGTCCAGAATCTCTTGGTCTGCTGAAGCATTAAGAGTTCCTTTCACTGGAACTGAGGAGCCAAGCCCAACTCCTGAAAAACAACCCCACACCATAATCCCGCCTCCACCAAACTTTACACTCGGCACAATGCAGTCAGACAAATACCATTCTCCTGGCAGCCGCCAAACCCAGACTCGTCCATCGGTTTTCCATACGGAGAAGTGTGATTAGTCACTCCAGAGAACACGTCTCCACTGTTCTAGAGTCCAATGGCATTCGACACTTTCCACTGTGCTTGGTGATGTAAGGCTTGGATGCAGCTGCTCGGCCATGGAAACCCATTCCATGAAGCTCTCTCCACACTGTTCTTGAGCTGATCTGAAGGCCACATGAAGTTTGGAGGTCTGTAGTGACTGACTCTGCAGAAACTTGGTGACCTTGGTGCACATTATTTGCCTCAGCGTCCGCTGACCCCGTTCTGTCATTGTACGTGGTCTACCACTTCGTGGCTGAGTTGCTGTCTTTCCCAATTGCTTCCACTTTGTTATAATCCCACTGACAGTTGAGTGTGGAATATTTAGTAGTGAGGAAATTTCACGACTGGACTCGTTGCACAGGCAGCATCCTATCACAGTAACACACTGGAATTCACTGAGCTTTTGAGAGCGACCCATTCTTTCACTAATGTCTGTAGGAGCAGTCTGCATGCCTAGGTGCTTGGTTTTATACACCTGTGGCCATGGAAGTGATTGGAACACCTGAAATTCAGTGAGTTGGAAGGGTGAGTGAATACTTTTGGCTTTATAGTATAGTTACATTTGTTGTTAACAGTTGTTAATAATTTTGCTTAATTGTGGCGGTAGATTGTGTGTCTCTTGTGGGCGTGTTCAAGGCTGCTCGCATTGTCGTGTGTGGGCGTGTACAAGGTCCAGGAAAGTTAGCTAGTTTGGAAAGCACATATTTGTATGCAATTTGTATGGAAACTTAACTGCTTGCATTTGTGGCTAGCTTTATTGGCCGGTCAGAATGCTGGCTGACCCAGCTAGCTATCGAGTGACCTAACTCTCCAGAGATACCAACAATATCCACTACTTTCTTCCACACTTAATTATTTTACTAATGTATATGTACAAAGACGCATCATTTAAACTGGGGAAAGAAGAAACAGCGGTTATGAGCTTCTCCTCTATGTTTACCACCACACTGCTGAGAACTGGAACCAGAATGTTCAGAATGTTTCTTCACTGCGTCATAATTCATTTATATAAAGTTGAGAGAACATGAAATTGATTTGTCGCTTGCTGCTCTGTCTCCATGTCACTTGTTGCTTGTTGCTATATCTCAGCTACAAATCATGTACTCCCATAAGAAATGACTGGTCCCTTGATGCTCTCTGGCCTGCTAGTCTGAATAGAGGGTAAAGAGAGGACACAGTCAGCCAGGCTGGTGGGTTCTTTTTCAGACGAGAGAAGAGGGGGATTCACTTTGCAAAAAAATGATATATTGGCAAGTAAAATTGTCTTATATCTAGTATCTTAAAATGTTTATTTTTAGATGGCTATAAGCTCATTTAGGATTATTACACTTCTTTCCAGACATTTTGGCTTGTTTCAAGCAAGTTTCTAAAAATCAAGTAAAAACTATAAAGACAAACAATAAACAATAAGTTAATAAATATCTGGAAATTGGATAAATAATCTTAAAATTAGCTTACAGCAATATAAAAATGAGAAATTTAAGACATATCAACTAGAGACATGGTTAGCTACTGCATCTGACAAACGACTTTAGCTAATACCAGAATGAAATGGCCCTTAAAATAACCTTAAGTAACGGTGAAATGGTGAGCACAAGTTGACGGGGCCGTGTTAAAGCCAGTACTGAAACTGATAGATGGTTTTGCTCCGCGTTTCTTTCTCATGCTCTTGTAGAATTTTTCCTGCCGCTGCTATTAGAGGCCCAGAACCAGATTTCTACAAAGTTGCTTTTCAGTATAGTCACTGTTGTGAAAAGTGCTAAAACGTCTTATTTTGAGATAGTTGTAAGCTCATTTTAAGATTACTGTACATATTTCCAGACATTTTTCACTTGTTTTACTTGATTTAGGTGATTTTATTAAGCCAAATTCTCTCACTATATTGACAGAAATTTGGCCTATTTCAAGCTAATTTCTTAAAATTAGCAATTTAAAAATATATCAGCTATATATCAGATCATGTTACTTGCCAGGATATCATTTATTTTATTTTTTATTTTTTTGGAGAATGCGAGATATCTTAAGATGATGTAAGCATCAAAGTAGTTATTTGGCTGGAGCAAATTGGAGGCCCAAAACACTGTAAAATGGTCTTATATCTAGTTTTATTCATGTATTATAAGTTAGTGACTATTTTGACCTCATTTTAAGATTAATTAATTAATTAATTAATCATTTTAATAATATGATTATTTGTTTCAAATACATTTGAGTAAGACAGATTTTCTCACTACATCGGCTGATATTTTTGAGTTGTTTCCAGTGCATTTCTTAAAATAGACAAAACTATCTGCTAACATAGTGAGAAAATGTAGCTTACTAAAATCACTTAAAACAAGTATAAACATCTTGAAATAAGTAAGATTGTCTTAAAAAATAGCTTACAGCAACCTTAAATAAAAACATTAAGCTATATGAACCACATATAAGTTTATATTACTTGGCAAGATATCAATATTTTGCAGTGCAAAGACAGTGCATGTTGTTTACTGTTGGTTGCTTATTCCTGCCTCTTCAGTTAAAGGTCACAGAAACTACTGAGAAAGTCTGTAGCAGATACAATCCACCGAGGTGAGGGAAGGAAGTGGTAACATCGCACACAAAGCTATGAAGTCACACCACAATCAGAGAGGAACATCTTAAGCTTATTTGAGACATCACTGGAAAACAGCAGAATGGTGTGTTTGAAGAGGAAAGATGAACCAGATTTTCCCACCAGTACATGGAGGCACAATTATGTGTTCCTGCTATAAATGACTGATCAGCTGTTGCTTAGCTATTGTTTTGTGTTTGTCTTACTACATATGCAGAAAAAAGAGCAGCATTTAGCAGCTCTAGGCCCTCTTCCTTTTAGGGAAACCACAATAAGGAATTCATCACGAAAAGCATCAGGACATTGAACGTTAGGCTTAGAAATACAAGCACAACAGCAAAATCCAGGCAATCATAACAAAAGGGGTAATACAGGGTCGTAGACAGTGAGACAGGCAGAGGTCGAAAACCAGGAAGTCAAAACATTCAGGCAAACAAATCAAAAGGGGATGAGCAAAAGAGAGTAAGCCAAAGACAAAGGAGGTCAGTACCAGAGAAATGAGCAGAAGGCAAGAGAGAACCACTTAGAGTTGCAAACAGGGGTTTTCGCAATGTGCATGTGTGTGTGGGAGGGGTTTATAAGCAGACCGGGTGATGAGTGGCAGGTGGAACAAATCAGTACTCAGGTGAGCTCGACTGTAAGTGATTGGTTGACTGGGGACATGTGAGTATGACGTCATTGGATAGTGCACTCTGGGAAAGTCCGGGTGATCGGAGGTGTCAGGGAGACCCGGAGGCGTGACAAAAATAAGCTTAAAAATCTCAAATAAAAATATAAACCACGTATTTTTTTGCAGGGCAAAGATTGTGCATGTTGTTTACTTAATAATAAATTAATAATAAATTATTAATACTTAATAATAATTTTTAAAAATTTTTAAATCTCACTACATTGGCACATAATGTGGCCTGTTATATGTATGAATATCTGTAAATAAGATAAGTAATCTTAAAATGAGCTTACAACAAATCTCAAAATGAGAATTTTACTATATATCAACTAAATATGAGATGATTTTACCTGCCACAATATAATTTTATTGCAGTGTTTATTATTATGATAACTAGAAGTTCTTTGCTGATATCTTGTGAGCTAGTTTAAAGGACAAAGTTCGGTTCCAGATGTCCCCCAACCATGGTTAATTCTATCACCAGCACACTTAATCAATTAACACAAGTCAGAAATATCTGGAAATATCTGAGAAATGATCTTAACATGATCTCACAACAATCTCAAAATCAGAATTTTAGGATTTGTCAACCAGATATAAGATCATTTTACTTGCCAAAATACCATACTGGGAGAATATATTTTTATGAACCTATTACAGCAAAAAAGCAACTAGAAGTTCTAGCTGATATCTTGTGAGCTAGTTTATAGGAAAGAGTTTGGTTCCAGATTTCACATCAATGTCTCCCAACTATTGCACTGATATGATTGATTCCATCGACAGCACACTTACTTTTACATGATAAAGTCATGAAGCAATGAAGTACAAACCTGGTACTCGATGGTAAGTACTAAACGTTGCTGGGCCTACAAACAGTGTTTCAGTGTTTGTGGTTTCAGTTTCAGGAGACGTGCTTTCACATACATCTCCAGAAGAAACCTCAAAAGTTCAGCCTTAGAAGTCTTGGTTGCATTTCTGCTTTTCTGAACACACGTGATGCCAAACACATTTAGTGATGTTTCTGAGAACACAGGACCCCCATAGGACCACCACAGAGCAGGTATTATGTGGGTGGTGGATCATTCTCAGCACTGCAGTGGCACTGACGTGGTGCTGGTGTGTTAGTGTGTGTTGTGCTGGTGTGAGTGGATCAGACACTGCAGTGCTGCTGGACACCTCAGTGTCACTGCTGGACTGAGAATCGTCCACCAACCAAAACTATCCAGCCAACAGTTTCCTGTGGGCAGTGTCCTGTGGGCAGCGTCCTGTGGGCAGCGTCCTGTGGGGCAGCGTCCTGTGACCACTGATGAAGGACTAGAGGATGACCAACACTGCACTGTGCAGCAGCAGATGAGTTATCGTCTCTGACTGTACATCTACAAGGTGGACCGGCAAGGTAGGAGTGTCTAATAGAGTGGACAGTGAGTGGACACAGTGTTTAAACACTACAGCAGCACTGCAGTGTCTGATCCTCTCACACCAGCACAACACACACTAACACACCACCACCACGTCAGTGTCACTGTAGTGCTGAGAATGATCCACCGCCCACATAATACCTGCTCTGTGGTGGTCCTGTGGGGGTCCTGACCATTGAAGAACAGGGTAACAGGGTAACACAGTATACAGAGAAACAGATGGACTACAGTCTGGAACTGTAGAACTACAGAGTGCTCCTATATGGTCAGTGGAGCTGATACAAGGAGGTGGTTTTAACATTGCGATATATGCAAAAACAAACACTTATTCTTCCATCTCAGTGAATGCATCGCCTCAAACCAACACACCTGATCCTGCTTGTTGCAGCATAATACGGTGGACTGGGCACTGAGGGATAGACATGCATAGAGTCCCTTCCTTCCTCTTGCCTGCATTTAGTTTTCTTGAGCAAATGTTTCCATAAGGTCCCTGTCCTCAGAACAGGCCACAATAAGCCACTATAATGTTCTTGCTACCAAGGGATAAACAGTTTGTACCACATTTGATGGCTTTCATGACTATGTGCTGTGTTTGTTCTTTGCGCAATTAGGCCATGTGGCATTTTTGTGGCATGTTTATACGTAACTTGTGTCATGTTTCATCATTAAAGGAAGGGAAATTGCTTCTGTGCTTTGCGGGCAAAAAAAAAAAAAAAAAGAAAACCAACCCAAACTCCGCTCAGTATTTTTCCAACGTACAGTATTAGAATCGAAATGCTTTTCCGGTTTTCCTCTTTCCTTTAGAGTGTTATGGAACTTTTTGTGCATGTGAACAGTCTGCAAAGTTATGAAACCCAAAGCACACGGCAGATGGAGAAACTCTGTCCCACGGAAACCACTTTCCTCAGCTGCCTGAAACGACTTGGTGGAATTCCAGCCCTCTTCTGTGTTACATGATGATGTCACTGAGTAACACAGTCCTTACTGCCCTCCTAACGGCAAGCTTGGCATGTCCTCACACAATGTACAGGCATCCTACTCCAGTCTATATTGAGAAGGTGGATCAGATCTGACTATCAGGATCGGGCTCTCACTCAAACTAATATGGCAGAACCGACACCATTGTAGGAACAGCCACAGCGGTGTGGGGGGCGGAGCTTGTAGCAGGATGCTACTCTGGCAGTTGACCAATCAGAACACAGTGGTCACAACTGCAAAAAATGATATACTGGCAAGCAAAATGATCTTATATCTAGTTGATATGTCATAAAATTGTTATTTTTAGCTTATTTTAAGCAAATTTTAGGACTTATTACCTGATGTTTTTACATGTCTTAAGTGCTTTTACCAAACCAGATTTTCTCCACATATTGGAAGATAATTTGACTTATTTTAAGCACATATCTTAAAATACTAATTGTCACACCCTGCCATGTCTTGTTCTTGTTTGTCTGTTTTTTCTGGTTTTCTGTTTGTCTTGTCATTGCCATGTGCCCTTTGTTATTCCTTTCCATGTGCTTCTGTTTTGGTTTCTTGCTCCTCCTGTCTCCACCCTATTGTCAAGCCCCTCACCTGGCCCTCGTTTGTAGCTCCGCCCCTTCCCAGGTGTTCCTTGTTAGTCTTGTTCATTTATACTCCTTGTGGTTCCCTTTGTTTTTGCTTGGCGTTTTGTTTGTTTGTTTGTTTGTTTGTTTGCTTGGTGTTTGTTCCCCTGCCATTGTTCTGTCTCCCTGCCGGTCATTTGTCTTTGTTAGTTGTTTCTTTTGTGTTTTGTTTTGTTTGTTCAGTTTATTAAACCACTTGCATTTATATCCTGCCTCCTCGTCCCTGACCCCCCTCGTGACACTAATATATTAATAAGCAAAATTATCTGACAATATAGTAACACAATTTACTAAATCTTACTAGCTTCCTAAATCACCTAAGTAAAAACATCTTGAAATAGGTTAAATAAACCTAAAATTGCTTAAATAACCTCAAAATAAGAAATCTGAGACATATGAACTACATACATGATGATTTCCTTGCCAACATATTTTTTTTTTTTTTTTTACAGTGTAATACATATTAAGAAACCAGAAGCATGTTAAGAGTGGACCCCAAAATAAAGTTATGAACACTGAAAATTGAAAATGAGCATAACAGGATCCCTTAAAGCACAAAGGATGGCGTGTTATCGTTTTAATAATGAATAGCATTGCAGCGTCAGTTCTACATGCAACCTTGAGTGCTCTGCTGCTTTTAGACGACAGTTTTGCAAAAAAAAATATGTACAGCTAAAAAGCCCTAGAAAAAATGTGCCCAGAATTATCCAGATACTGCTTTTAATTAGTCAGTTCAGCTCCTTTATGGTTCACCCATTACTGACACAGGCATTCAGCTGTGCACACAAAACAATCTCCAAACAAGTGTCTTTCCAATAGAACAGGACACTTTGGAGCAACCACACATGAGCCTTAGCTCACCATGGCCAATGCCAAAAAGCACCCCCACCCCACCCAGCCCAAATCAGGCTGTGTAGCAGTGGAACTGGTTTCTCTGGAGTGATGAAGCTTCATCCAGTACCTTTGGGATGAGTTGGAATGAGCTGGAGCAAAATCTGCTTATATCTAGTTGATATTCCGGCATCTTAGCATCATTGCTGTTCCTTAACCAAAGGTGTTAACAAGGTGGTAACAACAAAGGTAGAACGCTTTTCAACCAATCAGTGGTCTGTGGTCTGGAGTGATGAAGCTTCATCCAGTACCTTTGGGATGAGTTGGAATGAGTCAGAGCAAAATCTTATATCTAGTTGATAAATCTTAACATGTTTTAAGTGATTTTAGGCCACATTTCCTCAGTCAATTGGCAGATTATTTTGCTTTTTTGATTTTAGGAAATTTGCTTGAACCAGGCCAATTTATCTTTCAATATACGGATAGCATGTGGCTTACACCTAAAAAAACAAGTAAAAAAAAAATAAGAATTTTAAAATATATTAACTAGATATAAGACATGCTTACTCATTTTTTGCAGTGGTTGTGGTTGAATTCAATCATATCCTCACAGAAATGTTCCAACATCTACTGTTAAGAGTGGAAGCTGTTACTGCAGCAGTTGCTTCTCTCTATTAACACCCCTTTTTTTTGGAAGAACGATGGATGAGCATGTGGACTAACTTTAATATACTATATATATTAGTAATTCCTTCCAGCATATTAGCATCACTTTGTTACTTAACTTGCAGTGGTATTAGATATAACAACAATGGTAGAACGTCTGTGGTCTGTGCTCTGGACTACAGTGTAAAGCATTTATTGATATTAGCAACAAGCAGTGAGGTCAAATATCTAGATCATTTGGCAACTACCAAAATGACAGAAAACACATAAACAGCTGGTGTCAAAGGTCTGATAATGAGATTTGTTGCTGTCAAAGTCTCATTTAGCTCACAGCTGTGCAGCTGTTTGTCTCCAGAGATTTAAGCTGGCCCAGAAAGCACAGGGGGCAAAGGCCAGAGTTTACAAATCAGCCTCAGACCAACACGTCATAGCACTTAGCAGAGGCTTTGTATTGGAATACACCAGCTAATCAAATCAGTTTACTTGACCCAAGAGCTTTTTCACAAGCCCAGTAACTACATGGCAATTATGGATGAGTGACTGATGTCAAAATCTGTTCCTCTATGAAAATATATCAGGACTGTTATGGTGCCACATTAGCCATATCTGACAATCAAATGATTATAAGTCATATAAATAACTACAATACTTAATTTCACCGTAATTCCATCAAACCTTTTATACACAATATGGGAAAAAGCATGGGGTCTGCCTAAAAAATATCTAGTGGATATATTCTATATGTCTTATTTTAAGCTTATTATAGGATTTTTTTTTTCATTTCTGAATTATTTGACATTTTTAAAGTCATTTTAACAAGGCAGATTTTCTCACTTTATTTGCAGAGAATTTGACTTTGTTACAAGCACATTTTATAACCCTTTAACTTCCTGCACAACCTTTTTTGAATCACTGTATCTTAATAAAAAACTCAATCTGATCGTGCCATCTCTACCAACTGGCAGCAGTGTGTTAGGCTAAAACATCAACAAGAGTTCACAGAGTCTTTCAACACCTTTACTGTTCTTATCCATAACGGAAGCAGGAAACAAATACATCACCCCACACATGTGGATTGTTTTGGGTGGAATTTTCTAAGGTAGGCATATTTAATAAGCATTTTATTGTTTCAGAGGTTTTGATGATGTCAGGCACACGAACTTGGCACGACATGAGCAGAGCTAAAAGCCAGAGGGGTTTTACTTAACAAACAGGTAGCTGAGCACAACAGCAAAAAACAAGCATACATAGAAACAGGGCAATGCCGGGTCCAGAACAAGAGACAAGCAGTGGTCAGAGCCAGGAGATCAAACAAGCCACCAACCGAATCTGAAGGGAAATCCAAGAGAATGGTCAGAACACAAAAGGACAGTCAGAACCAGGGAGAAAAGAGCAGACAAAGCCAAAGGGAGAATCGAGAGACATATAGCCAGAGAGATGAAGGGAAGTCAGAACCGGGAAACTAGATAGGTAAGTCACAGGGACAACGCTTGGAATTGCAAACAGTGTTCGCAATGTGTGTGTGTGTGTGTGAGGGGTTTAAATACAGGTGTGTGTAAATGATGACACGTGACGCTAATCAAAACTTGGGCAACCTAGACCGTGACTGATTGGATGACTGGGGACATGTGGGTGTGACGTCATCAGGTAGTGCACTCTGGGGAATGGAGATCAGCGGTGTCAGGGAGACCCAGAGGCGTGACAGATGACCAGAATTAAGTCGAATAAGGGCCAAATAACTTGCATTACCAAACGCTATAGTTGTTTTTAATGCTGAAGGTGTTTATACTAAGCTAATGTAATTAGAATAACCAAAAAAATATATTTTTTTTTTCTTAAAAATAAGCAAAATTGTCTGCTAATATAATGAGATAATTCGGCTTGGAATAAGTTCAATTAATTTGGGGTCATCTTAGAATAACCTTAAAAAGAGAAATTTATTAACTACATATAATGATTTAACTTGAGAAGATATCATTTTTGGAGTGTGCAGTCTTTTACTATTATCATCTATAGCTCTTGAGTTTGAGGAGCAGGTGAACGTGTTCGTTAATGAACCCATAGATGAGGTTTAACAATACATAGTGGATGATGAAAGGGATGTGTTGGGTCAATTCCCTCGCTTCCTAAGCTCGCTTGCAGTGTTAAACCTTTCTACAGTAGGAGCAGTAGCAAGAGGAACTGTAGTGCAGTAGGGATAACAGGAGGAATGCTGTCGTCTCCCACCTATGATCAGAATTTCCACAGAACTACGGTGAGAGTAAGTGCAAAATACCAGTTTATCCCAGCGTGACATTTTCTGTCAATTTAAATGCTTAGTAACACAGCAAAAGATTCATAAATCCATATCTGTGTTAATCCATCTCTGTAAGTACTTGCAAGTAGGTATGGGTCAGGTTCAAGCTTCAATTTCATGAAGTGTGGTCTTATTCAAGTGTTTCTTCCCTCAAACATATATATAAACATTAGACCAGATGAACCGACAGAACCCACCCCACCTCCATTTCGGCCCTGATATTAAAGGGTTAAATCAGCTTATGTTGTTTCTGGTCAAGCTCAGGCCAGATATGGACTAGACTATGCCCTTTGCACCGCAAAGTGCTCAAACATTATCACTGAATACTGCACCCCCCTCCTAACCTTACCCAATATGTAATCAATAATCAGTCAAGACAAAGTGTTGAAAATGAGCTTCTTAGGTTTTGCACTGGAGCCATTAAAAGCTCTTGACTATTTGTTGGCATGCTGCAAGCCTGACACTGAGCTTCCATAAATAACCCTGTTTGTGAGGTTTCTGACACACTGCTATTTAAAACACTGGTGAAAGGGACGCTGCGCAGCCTGAGTGCTTTCCTGTTACTGTCTGACTGATTCATGCAGTTTATTTGGATTCATGCAGTTTCTTGTTTGCATCTACTGGTTGAGGGATATAAACTCGTGTAATTAATTAACTTGATGTAAACTTTATACACTGACATGCCAAAAGTCATGTGACATCAGTATGTAAGTTGATGATGATGTGGTGTTACCTCAGGGCACGGCTTGGGAGTGCCCACACCTGTATAAGTTGTGAGGTGCTATTTCGTGAGTAAGCCTGAACACTGTCCAGCGATGATCATGGCATAGCACAATGAATTATCAGTTTGAACGAGGCATTATAGTGAGTGCTAGACAGATAAATACTGTTAACATGAATAGACTGATCATGACTGATCAGCTGTTTCCGTATTTGTTCAGTTGTAGTGTAGTGCAGAGGCGGCACTTGCCTGAACTTTTGAAATTAAAAGGAATGTTTACATTTCACATTTTTTTTGTTGGTTATTTATAACATAATGATAAATAAATGCTGGTTGGAGCTTCCAGAATTGCCACTGGTGTAAAGCAACGGGCAAAGCAACATGAAAAAAAAAACATGACGGTGATATTAGAGATTTTAGAATTGAAGTTGCTATGTTACCCAACGCACTACCTTTAAAGTCTTACATTGAAAGTTTATCTGTGAACTCCATCTTTCAGTCGTTCAGACTGTACAGATATTTAATCAATCTACTTAGTTGACCAACAGCAACAACCAAATTAGATGGCAACCAATTTAATATTTAATTAGCTGGAGATGTCGTCATGCGTTTCTGTGATTGTGGAATTTAGTTCCAACACAACAGGATGAACTGTTTAAATGTAAAATTTATATTTCGTTTTATTTACTTTTCTAACAGTCTCTGCATCGTCACATTCAGCTGTGAATAACAGCATTATTGAACTTCTGTCTGCGCGGTTTAACGGAGCGTGTGCAGGTTTGCAGCCTAACTTTAAAATTTTCATTGGGCTTCAGCACAGCCAACAAGAGGGCATATGTGGAAGTCCCTGCGTCATGGACGAAAGGCTAGTTTGACCTGGACTTTTGAACTTTGTATGACCCTGCACCTCTGCAGCAGTGCACTGTTTACAACTGCACAGAGTTTAGATATGACGAGTTTTGGGACGCAGAGAAGAAGCTTTAAGTTGAACACCACATCACATCTCTAAATGGACCAACTAAATAAACTAGCACTAACCGAGCTTCACTGTGGAGTTTCACATATCCCATCATCACATAAGAACAGTGACATCACTCCTAACAGATGTTATTATTATTATTATTTAATATTTATTTTTGTACACGCACTGCAAAAATGAGATTTTTGTAGGTGAAATTCTCTTAAATCTGGCTGATATATGTTAAAATATGTTAAAATTCTCATTTTGAGATTGTTGTAAGCTAATGTTACGATCATTTATTATATTTCCAGATATTTTTTAACTTGTCTTAGATGATTTTAGTAAGCCAAATGTTCTAAATATATTTGCAGATAATTTTAGCTTATTTTAAGAAATTTGCTCAAAACAGAACAAATTGTCTGCCAATATAGTGAAACAATTCAGCTTACAAAAATCACTTAAAACAAGTAAAAATCATATTAAATATCATTAAAAAACATATCTGGAAATAAGAAAAATAATAAATGATCTCAAAAATGTCAAAACTTTTGAGTTATATCAACTAGATATATGATCATTTTACTTGCCAAGATCACATTGCAGTGCAGAGCTGATAGAAAATCATTTTTTCTTATTTGTTTTGATCACGTGAATTCTACAGCTGGATGGAAACCTAGCCGCCTGATGTTGCAAGGAACATTCAAGTACCTTGGAGCCTTGAAGACATTTCGCCTTTCTGTGTTGTTTATTCAGGTCACGCTCAGATTTACTTTGGTCCAATCAAAATGTTCAGCAGTGAACAGGTATTTGCATGAAGCAGTCATACTCTAACTGGAAATGGGCCTCTCCTATTACACATAATATTTATCTTTAATATCTCCGAATATGATTAACTGGTTTAATAACTTCAAATTAGAGACCTGTTGTTATAATCTGCGCTGCTAATGGTATGCATTACTACGAGTCTGCCAGTGCATGTGTTTTTGAAGACGTGAACTTGTGTGTGTGTGATCTCATGGGCAAACTCTTCGGTATCTTTAAATAAACACACCTTCTTGGCTTTCTGTTGATTACTGTTTAATTATTGCTTATTTGCTTTGGTCATGGAAGCAGTGAAGATTTCATTTAGTGAATTAGTCATCATGGAGGACTCGGAGGGCAGCAGAGGTTTAATATTTCAGTAACTGTCAGTTAAAGAGCTTTAATTCAGTTTGCCAGTGGACGGATTTGGTATTCGCGTCAGTGAACGTCAACGTGTGAAAGAGGCCAACTGTCATAGAGAATGAGCCTAAGAAATAGCCTTCTGCATAAGCTCACGGTTTTTGTACATCTACTCTCACTCCCATGTGTTAGTGTACTGTAAGTAGTGTGTTGGTGTACAGTAACTCGGTAAGTGTAATGCGTGAGTGTGCTGTAAGTAATGTGTTGGTGTACAGTAACTCGGTAAGTGTAATGCGTTAGTGTACTGTAAGTAGTGTGTTGGTGTACAGTAACTCGGTAAGTGTAATGCGTGAGTGTGCTGTAAGTAGTGTGTTGGTGTACAGTAACCCAGTAAGTGTAATGCGTTAGTGTGCTGTAAGTAGTGTGTCGGTGTACAGTAACTCAGTAAGTGTAATGCGTTAGTGTGCTGTAAGGAGTGTGTTGGTGTACAGCAACTCGGTAAGTGTAATGCGTTAGTGTGCTGTAAGTCGTGTGTTGGTGTACAGTAACTCTGTAAGTGTAATGTGTGAGTGTGCTGTAAGTAGTGTGTTGGTGTACAGTAACCCGGTAAGTGTAATGCGTTAGTGTGCTGTAAGTAGTATGTTGGTGTACAGTAACTCAGTAAGTGTAATGCGTTAGTGTACTGTACGTAGCGTGTTGGTGTACGGTAACTCAGTAAGTGTAATGCGTTAGTGTGCTGTAAGTAGCGTGTTGGTGTACGGTAACTCAGTAAGTGTAATGCGTTAGTGTGCTGTAAGTAGCGTGTTGGTGTACGGTAACTCAGTAAGTGTAATGCGCTAGTGTACTGTAAGTAGTGTGTTGGTGTATATATAATCTTAAAATAAACTTACAACAATCTCAAAATGAGGCAAATATATCAGAACAAGTTATCTACTTTTACTTGCCAAGAAATTTTTTTGCCATATATATGTATGGTCACACCTTATACTGATGGTCCCTTATAGATGATATACAGATACTTAAAATTCTAGTATGACATTCTAGTAAGGGTTTAGGTTTAGGAGTAGTGTAGGTGCTGAGGTTACGGTTAAGTGTAAGTTTAGGACATTTACTTTAATTATATCTGCAAAAAGGCAAGTAAAAATGCCCTAGCAGGTAAGAGGATAAACGATGAAATAAAAGACAGAGTAGTTGCAAGTCTCAAGTAAACCCCAAACCAAGAGCCTTCAGGCCGAAGAAAGCGCCCAAGATGAGCTTGCCCACTCATAACGAGGAAAAAAGTAAACAACAGTGATACGGATAAGATCGTGTTGATGTGCTTTTTACATGGGGAAAGTACAATCGGATCTCATCTGGCCACAGTGGGAATGGCATTTCAGTAAAAGTGTAAATGGAGTCCGAAGTTTATCCAGAAAGACAAAGAGACACTAACTTTCACAGCAAACCCACCATTGGCACCTCACAGATTTCTGCCTCATGTGCATCGAAAGTGGCAAAGATTCCTAAACAGATTAGAGCTAAAATAGCAC
Organism: Semaprochilodus insignis; assembly: GCA_034552555.1. Lineage (NCBI taxonomy): Eukaryota > Metazoa > Chordata > Actinopteri > Characiformes > Prochilodontidae > Semaprochilodus > Semaprochilodus insignis. The sequence goes on from CM067496.1 coordinate 18,251,762, forward strand.
ACTTGGTAAAGAAAGGAAAGAATGGAAAAAGGAGAAAAAATGGGGGGAAAAAGACTGATGAGTCTAAATCTGTAAGTGGGATTACTTGGACTGTGAGAAGCAGAAAATGGAACCAACCTGCCAAGACTGAACTTGGTGAGGGATGGAAAAACAGTTGATGTCTCCTGAAAGCAAGTGAAAGAATGAAAGCCGCAATAAAGGAAAAGAAAGGCCATGCTAAATACAGAATGATTGATTTTAATGTGTAATTTTCTGTTCAATACATGTGTTCTACTTGTAATTGTACTTAATAGCTGTTTTGACTGGAAACTGCATAAATGATGTGGTGGGGTGGTCTCCGACTTTTGCACAATGCTGTACGCTCTGGCTATTTGTTCTGGTCCACCTTTTACACCGCTGGGTTGAGAATAACCCAGCAAGCAAAATTATTCATCCAACAGCTGTCATGTAGTCTGAAAAGTACTGATGAAGATCGAATGTGACGAACACATGACTAACTGTTCATGGAAAAAGATGAGCTACAGTTTCGTAACATTATTTCCAGGTTTGGGCAGAATACTTTGAAGATGTAGTGATGGCTGAAAGCTGAATAAACTGTATTCAGTAACATATTCCATAACATTGCATAAGACAACAATGCTATTTGGATGATCCAGTGAATATCCTTTTTGCAGATATAATTAAGGTAAATGAAATAAATATTAAATGCAACTGTAAACTGGAATTTTAAATCAAATGTGTAGACCTCTTTAGATTCTACAAGGGTAGGACCTAAACCTACACTTAACCATAACCTCAGCACCTACACTACTCCTAAACCTAAACCCTTACTAGAATGTCTGCTAATATTTTAAGCATCTGTAGATCATCTATAAAGGACCATCAGTATAAGGTGTGACCATACATATACGGCAAAAAATGATATCTTGTCAAGTAGAATTGTCTTATATCTCGATACATTGTTCTGATATATTGTATTTGTCTCATTTTGAGATTGTTATAAGCTTATTTTAAGATCATTAAACTTATTTCCGGATATTTTTACTTGTTTTGTGTGATTTTAGTAAGCCAAATTTTCTCACTATTTTAGCAGATCATTTCTTTAAAATAAGCCAAAATTTGGCTTATTAAAATTGCGCAAAACAAGGGAACAAATAAATTAAAAATCTTAAAATACGCTTACAATGATTTAAAAATTAGAATTTTGTCAATTGGATATAAGACAATTATATGCCAATTATATGCCAATATATCATTTTTGCAGCATAAACCATATTCTGTAATCTTAATAAAAATTTTGAATATGTATTGATACGGCCAATGGGGAAAACTCAAATATGTTTAATGAAAAATTAATTTATCCAAATGCAGTTACACATCAACTACTGTTTTATGAACTAAGCAAATAATTTGCCACATCCTAACAAAATACAACAAATGTCAGTATAAAGTGGGTAGCTTTGTGATTTTTAGTAAATGGCAGGTCCATTTCTCTCAAAGGAGGTTAATAAATCTCAATCATCACATTGATTTATGATATATTGATATATCAATTGATATAGGGATTGATATATGTTTATAAATGTAATTGATATATGTAAGTTCACCTGACAGAAAAGGAGTGTTTAAGGTGGTAGTAACTTCAGACTCCTGCAGATGGAGGATGATGCATTTGGGTGTGCCAAAGACCATAGTGTGAAGGAAGTAGCTGAATCTGCAGGTGTATGGAAGCGTACGGTCATACGGGTCTACCAGCAGTGGCACAAATCCCAGTCTCTCCTTGGAATTGTGCCATGGAAGGCATCCACCAAATCTGGCCCAACTGTGCAATTCTTTGATGCAAGAGTGTCTGAACATTGATGTGGCCTACATCCAGAAACTTGTCCAATACATGCCAACTGGAATCGAACACACTGTTAGGTTAGTTTCAGTCACCGGTTACTCATTTTTTGTCTGGTAAGCTTACCTGCTCCACTGACCATATAGGAGCACTTTGTAGTACATCTGTTTCTCTGTATACGACAGAGATTACTCCTAAATGGTCAGCCCCTATATGGTCAACTTCAGAACTTAATTAATACTGAATCTCCATACTTAACCTTTGTACTCTGCATACATATCCCAAATACTTGTATTGTTTATTCTTATAAAGTTGT
>CM067496.1:18254005-18324471 GCA_034552555.1 Semaprochilodus insignis
ATATATATATATATATAAATTCAAACATGATTAATTACATAAATATTTGTATTACAATTTATTTCAAAGAACAAAAAGAGGCAAGGCGCCTCACACTGCCTCAGTGTATTTCCTGTGTGAAAATGGCTACCAATGACAGCAGCATTGCTCTTTGTCACACAAACAAGTGCAAACAGAACACGGTCATGAGATTTCCAGACCGATGAGGATGTTCACGTGGTGAAAGTGATGCTAGTTCCACTTCTTGCGCTGTAGATAGTGCTTCTGTTTGTGCAGTGTGCTGATCAGCAGAGTATGCCTGTGCTACTGGAGCCCACCCCAAACTTCCTGTGTATGTGAGATACAAACTGAAGTTGTTACAAGGAAAGCACCGCCTGAATTCGTCAGCATTTACACTCAGTAAAGGTGTTTTTCTTTTTTGTGGTTGAGATGGTCTATACACCATCGCCATCAAAGAGTTCTGTGTGCGTCACAATGCATACATTCACCTTATATTACTTATCTGGAACAACACAGTGGCAACATCTGAACACAATGTACTTGACACTTGACCTAAAATAATAGGCTTTTGATCCTAAAGTGCCCTCCATGATGTTTAGGTCGCCAGCAAACGATTTTTTGCCTTTGTACTCGACAACTTTAAAACTGCACACAAACAATGCACACAGAGTTAAATTGGACACTCTCAGATTTTGAAGCAGGAATGGGAGATACCACTGATTTTTCATTCAGTCCAATACCAAGCAATACTAAGGCTAATATCCCGATACGGATGCAGATGCAGATTCTTTAAAGTATGTGATTTGCAATAATGGCATGTGGTAAATGTAAATAAATTTAAATCTGACATTAATATTAAATAAACTTTCAGAAAGAGTTCTCTCTTTACTTCTTTTTAATTAACATAATTCAATTGAGTAATAATCAGAATCAGATTTATTAGCCAAGTATGTGGACACACACAAGGAATTTGGTGTCGAGAATTTGTTTTTTGTAGGGCAACTAGTCACTTTCTCACTGTATTGGCAGACAGTTTGGTGAGTTTTAGGCAAATTTCTTAAAATAAGCAAAATAATCTGCCAGTAAAAAATCTGGAAATAAGTAAAATAATAAAAAAAATGCTTAAAACAATCTCAAAAACAGATTTTAAGATATATCAACCAGATATAAGATCAATTTTTGTGGTCTGAACTGAAAATTCAGTAACTAAATGTGTATTGATTTGATTAATATTTGAATAGCTAAATAACGTTCATTAAATATAATTTAAAAATATATATTTATTAAAAGAATGGCAGAAAAAAGGTAAAGAATAAGCAAATCTAATATTCTGCTGGATGTTTTCTATAAGCCTCAATGTTTAGGCCATGTATACCAAGACTTTTGCTTGTGAGGCTTCTGATAATTAGTTTTTTAAAGTCTACCAACTAAAAATAATAATTTTAGTGTTAGTTGTACATTACGTTTAATTATCTTATATACAGGTGATATATCTGATTTGAATTTGTAGAAAGCTCATTTTAAGATTATTTAACTGATTTCCAGATGTTTTTACTTGCTTTAAGTGTTTTTGTAAGCCAAATTTTCTCACTATATTGGCAGAAAATTTGGCCTGTTGCAAGCAAATTTCTTAAAATAAGCAGAATGATTTGCCAACATAGTGAGAAAATTTGGCTTACTAAAATCACTGAAATATCTGGAAATAAGATAAAGCTTTAAATTAGCTTAAAACAATCTCAAAATAAGAATGTTAAGATATATCAACCAGATATAAAACCATTTTACTTGCCAAGACACCATTTTTTTGCAGTGTGGGGTGCAGTGAGGTGCTCAACAGGCTGAGGGCAGGAAACAGTCTGGACAGACCGCCAGTCCATTACATTGGCAAAGACCAGAGTTATTATTAATAATAATACTAATAATACTAATAATAATAATAACAATTTTTATTATTATTATTATNATTATTAATAATAATACTACTACTACTAATAATAATAATAATAATTATTATTATTATTATTATTATTATTATTATTTCTAGAGCACTTTTCATAGCACTGGCAGCTCAAAGTTCTTTACAGATCGTTGCCATCAGTAATAGCAGAAACTATGACTTTTAATAACCCACAGACATGGATCATATTAACAAGTACCTGGAGGATGCCACAGTTTTAATTCAACCCCGAATTAAAGAGACGTATTTAAATGTTTATTAAAAGTGAGCGCTGACCATGACTGTCTAATCGAAGCTGGAGTTCCACAGTTTAGAAACCATTATATCAAGTATTAAAGAGTTTTCTGTCTTTGCAGACGACCAGGATCTGCAGATCTAAGATCACAAATTGGAACATCAGCAGAGAGACATTCTATGATGTAAGCTGGTGCTAGACTGTTTAGACCTTTATAGACTAGTATTCAAGGAAGTCAAAAAAGAAAGTGCCAGTAAAAGTCAAGGAAACCATCGTAAAGCCAATAAACAAGAATAAAACAGTATGAGGCATCGGCCAAACCTTAAGCCTACCAAAATCAAATGTTTGGAACATTATTAAGAAGAAAGAGGGAACTGGCGAGCTTAGTAACCATAAAGGCCATCTAGTAGGCCAAAGTAGAATTCTCACCATAATGAATGAAAATCCCTATATCCCCATCCGACACTTTAGAACCACTTATCGGGAGGCATGTGTGGATTTATCACTGACTACTGTCCACAGGAGACTTCATGAACCGAATTGCAAGATGCAAACCAGAGCAAACCTAGTGAGCCACAAAAACAGGATGGCTGACTTACAGTTGGCCAAAAAGTACTTAAAAGAGAGTGCAGAGTTCTGGAAAAAAGGACTTGTGGACAGGAGTGACCAAGATTTATTTGTATCAGGCTGACGGTAAGAGCAAAACCATGGAGGCAAAAACAAAAGGAAAAAGTGAACCAGCTTATCTGCAAAACATGGTGGTAGGGTTTAATAGCCTAGGTCTGTATGACTACCACACTGGCGCATTCATCTTCACTGATGATGATCACTTAGCTTCAACTGCTAACGAAGCAAGCAAAACTCTAGGTCTGTGTAACCCACTGGCAAACATAACAAAGCAGTAAACCTGAGTATTACAGACACTTCTTGAGTATTAAATTACACTTCACGAGCACTTTATTAGGAACAGCTCCTTGTTTCTACACTCATTGTCCACTTTATCAGCTCCACTGACCATATAGGAGCACTCTGTAGTTCTACAGTTACAGACTGTAGTCCATCTGTTTCTCTGTATACTTTATTACCCTGTTCTTCAATGGTCAGGACCCCCACAGGACCACCACAGAACTCTGCACTTTCTTTTTTTTACTTTTTGGCCAACTGTAAGTCAGCCATCTTGTTTTTGTGGCTCACAACAGCCCTGCTGGGTCTGATCCACGCACACCAGCACAACACACACTACAAACACACCACCACCATCTCAGTGTCACTGCAGTACTGAGAATCGTCCACCAACCAAAACAATCCAGCTAACAACGTCCTGCGGGCAGCGTCCTGTGGGCAGCGTCCTGTGGCCACTGAGAACTAGAGGATGACCAACACTGTGCAGCAGCAGATGAGCTATCGTCTCTGACTGTACATCTACAAGGTGGACCAGCAAGGTAGGAGTGTCTAATAGAGTGGACAGTGAGTGGACACAGTGCTTAAACACTCCAGCAGCACTGCTGTGTCTGATCCATCCACACCAGCACAACACACACTAACACACCACCACCACGTCAGTGTCACTGCAGTGCTGAGAATGATCCACCACCCACGTACTCAGCAAGTTGTAGTGGCTGTACTGATCAATGGCATACTGTCTGCACTTTGGAAAATCCCAGCTAAGAAGAAGTTGAGACAACAATCATTAAATCTTATAATTATTAAACCATGAACTTCAACGGTCTGCTTTTAAAGCCCTCAGTCTGTTTGTAAGATCCTTCTGAAACACGTTAAACTCTTTCATAAGCTTGTTTTATAAGATCAAGGTCATTTCAACAACTAGTGAAAATATCTTCATATAAGTGCATGTGTGTGTGAGATCTTACACCTAGTACACCGTTTTCCGATCCTCAATGGGACCTTTAATCCTCACAAGATGAATAGGAAAACAGTGTGCCATGAGATCAATTCTCCATCAGAGAAAATGTTATTACATAACCTGCAGCTTTTATTAGAAACTTTTAAAGCCCTTCAAGATTCCTACTGGTTACTGAGGTTTAGGTGTTTGACGTAGCGTTAGCTGCTTACAGTCATTGACAGTCCATAACACGTGGTTTTTAAATGTTTTTGTATGATGTAGTATATGATGTTTCTGAACTTTAAACAACCTTAAATAGCCACACTGAGCATTTTTCATGACTTTGGGTCTCACATGATCATAAAATTACAGGTAGAGTCATAATTTGGGATTGGAATCAAAGAAATAACATTACACCAATTAAGTAAAATCATATTTAAACAAATAGAGTACTGTGCGAAAAACAGAGATGACCCTTTTATGACATTTTATTGAACTGCCAGTCAAAACAGCTCACAAGTTATTCATCTTTCAGCAGAAAACATATAGTTAATGGAAAGCAGAACAAATGTCTTGATGACTGTAACAATAATAATCAATAATATAAACATTTAATACCTGTCACACTTTCTTCCAGCCCATCACAGCTTAACAACCTCGCAAATAATTATTATAATACATTATTCTAGCCTCATCTGCTCACGTCCTACTTCCGTCGGACCCTGACAATACCACATTAGGGGTCCCACCTCTATTTCTATGAGTGTCTTTGGAGCGTCAGATTTGGAAAGTCCTGATGCATCACTGCTGTACCTTTCACGTTCCTCATTCTGATCTTATCTAACCTCAAAATTTGACTGCTGCTATTTTGCACATCTAACAACCATCCATACAGAGTTGCATGGTGTGATGCAGAACTATAAATACTCGGCAGTAGTAATGGCTTAATGAGAATGAAGCCACAAACCACAAACATATTTATTTGAGTTTAATTTAAAGCAATTTTACTTGAGTTTAAGATGTTACCATGACACGAGAACTATGTTATGAACTTGTTTTGGCCCATTTCGTCTATTGTTTGCAGCCATTTATATCACTGATGTATTTCAAGCTCAGTTAAGCATTTAAAAAACAGGTATAGATGGATGGATGGATGGATGGATGGATGGATGGATGGATAGATAGATAGATAGATAGATAGATTCCTCAGCATGGAATTGTAGAGGTCCCTAATGGTGTCCTGTGATAATCCATGCAGCTGGACGTATGACGCATGACGAACAAACCGTTCATCTTGCCGCTGACCACAGTGCCTCCACACACCGATTTGTTGGTCATCTCCACCAAGACAAAACTGTGACTCGTCACTGAAGATGACCCGCTGCCACTGTCACTCCATCACAGTCTGGCACGACACCATTGCAGTCTTTGGTGACGCTGACGTGGTGTTAAGGACAGTCGTTGTAACGGCCTGGGTGCATGTAGTCCTTTGCTGTGCAGCCGTCTGCCAGTGGTGCTGGCACTAACAAGATGACTCATGGAGGGCATCACTGCTGGCTGTTGGATCAGTCAGGTACAGTTATAAGGCCCGGCCTTGCTTACGTCACATGTACGGCTGAGCATGGAACCTGAATCGTTCACATGTCTCACGATGTCAAACCTACCCACCAAGTTTCATTCCTGTCAGTTGATTCCTTCTGGGTGCAGCTATTTGTGGAACTATTTTTTGACGATGAATCTACAAGTTAATGCAAAGATATTGAATTCCAAGCAATTTTGGAGCATTTCGATTGGTCCATTTGTGATTAAGTTTCCTAACAATACAAAATTATGTTTTGGTTGGTTTTTTTTTTTCCATTTCTTAGACAAAGTGATATGCAGGCTTTCCTGGTGACCACCAGTCTTCCCCAGTATCTGGTGCAGTGTGACATAAGGGCACTGGTATTGCACAGCTTTTATCAGGGTTGATGTTAAAGAAGAGGACCAAGAAGTAAACATTGGTTTAACCGATTTGTGAAAAACAATGTGATGTGTGAAATTCCTCAGACACGCTGTTGACGTTTTAAAGCTCTGTACAAAGCAGACAGGCCCAATCTTGGTAGACCCAACTGCAATCAATGTCTGGGGTGGGCCCAAAAGATAAAACAAGAACAGCAATATGCTAACAGTAGTCTTTAAGAACCCCAATGCATCATGCATCTACTATGTGAAAAAGACTGCACAAATTGGACCTACATGGGAGGTGTGCCTGAAGGAAGTCTTTGATGTCTAAAAATAACACAAGGCCGAGACTAAAGTTTGATAATGAATATCTAAGGAAAGAACACTGTGCTATGTACAGATAAGTCAAAGGTGGGGCTTAGCCACAGCACCAGAAACAATACATGGTGGAAACTAAAAATAGCATTTGATCAGAAGGACCTCATACAAACTGTAAGACATGATGGTGAAATTGTTATGGTTTGGGGTTGATTTGCTGCATCAGGGCATGAACAAATTGCTGTCATAGAACCGACTATGAAGTCAGTCCAACATTGAGTAATTAAGAAGAATGTGAAACCATCTGTAAAGAGGGTGAAGCTGAAAAAAAGAACCTTCCAACAGGATAATGATCCCAAACATTCAAGTAAATCCACCAAGGAATGGTTCAAAAAGTAAAAATGGAGGGTTATACGTTCTATATAAGCTCACCGGACCAAAAAGTGATTTCCCTGTGACTGAAACGTATCTAATAGAATGTAATACCTCCACAAGCACCAATAACAGCTGTGAGTGGATTTGGCATGGACTGGACAAGTTTCTGGATGTAGGCCACATCAATATTCAGACACTCTAGCATCAAAGAATTGTGCAGTTGGGCCAGATTTGGTGGAGGTCTTTCCTGGCACAATTCCAAGGAGAGTTTCCTGTAGACTGGGATTTGTGGCACTGCTGGTAGACCCTTATGACCGTACGCTTCCATACACCTGCAGATACAGCTACTTCCTTCACACTATGGTCTTTGGCATGCCCAAATGCAGTCACTCCTTTTAGCCAATCATTAACATCTGCTTTGGAGCCATTTTCCACAAATGGAACGAGACATTCACTGCACTGTACCACCTCTTCTCAATCTATGGATCCCGTCTCTCACACCCTGCAGGTATTTATAGCCCCATCATCCTCATGCAGCACCATCTGCAGTAGCCTGAAGTTACTACCACCTTAAACACACAAGGTGACTCATTTTAAGTACTGCATGACTTACTGATGAGCCAACTTGCCCTGCAGCCCATACTTTGGGTAGCTCTGTTTTGAAGGTTTCAGTAATACTGAAACTACATCTCTTTCTAATAGTCTAATTTCTCACTTTCTGTTTTAGTATTGGATTATGAATTTGGTGAAATTCATCGCATTCTTAAGAAGAAAAATCCCTTTTCTTCAAGCTGTCTGTTAATGAAACGCTGTAGGATGAGTGCGCAGTAGAAGTGTATACCTCTGAAGTCTCTAGTTTTGAGTACGTGACTTTTCATAACCTCAGAACAACTAAAGTGGCGTGGAAAGGAAAGGTGAGCATGTGCTCTGTAACCATACTTTGTTGGTTGTCCTATCGGTGTTGTGCAAACCTTTTGCAGATGTTCTGCTTACTGTGCATGTGTGGCTTTGTACTGAAGGTAACTTCAAGTATTTCTGCACTCCTGTGGAGCTATATTGATGCTTTTGCAGTAGGCTTCGCTACTGAAATAGAGTAACATAACATTCAGTTTCTATTCCCTAACTAGACCCATGTTGATATTTAATAATAAAGTATTATGGATAAAGTACTGCAAATTTGTTGCTGTTAGTAGCACATGATCTCCCAATTAATCCTCACTGCAATGGTCTAACATCTAGTGCCAAGTCTTCCCAGAAGAGTAAAGGCTGTTACTGCAGTAAAAGAAGAGTCAAATTCTCTATTCTCTACCACAAACTTTTGGACACGTAGTGTAGATTCTATTCATGAATTTGGTCAGTTTAGTGCCCTGTCCAACATCCAGGATCCACTGCTGAACACAGTTTCAACATCTGCCTAACATCTGGAAAACCTAATACTGTGCCAAAATATGTGTGCCAAAATACATGGTCAAATGGTTCTACGTCATGATCAAGAAAACCTGCTGTATATGGTTTAGAAATGGTTCCATAGGACCAAACTGGTTCTGCAGTCGTCAAGTCGCACAATGTGTCTGCTCATCATGATGCACCGGCACTTCGGTCAGATGTTCATCCTGCTCATTGCGCTCATCTCCTCCATCCCGCTTGTGGCCAGTATGGGCGTTCATTTAGTGCTGCAGTTGCTGCGTCAGGTGTGCACGGGTAGCTATGTAGGGCAGTGGCGTCCACCAAGTAAGTCAATCTGCAAGTCAATTTAGTGCCCTTTCCAACAGGATGAGAATCCACTGCTGTACACAGTTTCAACTGCCCGCCTTAACACACCTTACCCATCTCAAAAACAAACAACCTGACAAGTTGGTACAGATGTGTATGAGCAGGGAAATCTTAATACTGTAGCGGGCATGAATGGCTGAATGGTTCTACCCCATGGTGCGGAAAACCTGCTGTATATGGCTTGAAAATGGTTCTACTACAGTCAAGTCAGACAATGTGTTGATACTTTGTGCTAAGTGTGTGGCCGTGTTTGGGAACCAGATGTCTGGTTCAAACAAGCAAACAAACAAGCAATCTTCTTTTTAAAGTCAAGGTAAACACGTCTGTTTATAGTTAGCAATGCAGGAGGTGCAGGAAGACCCTACGAAGATGGGAATACAAGCGCTGTGTATTGAGGTATTCAGTGAACTGCTACTTGTGCGCTGCAAGCTCGAGGTGTGGTGGTGTGGAGGTGTGTGTGTGTGTGTGTGTGTGTGTGTGTGTGTGTGTGTTTGGGTGAGTGAGCGAGCAAGGGAGTCGCGCGCACTCCCACAACCTTGTGCCTCGGTGGATGGGCGGAGTTTACAGAAGACGTCTCTCGACCACAAACTTCAGCGTCAGTCTCAGCGAGTGAGGAAGCAGCGCGAAGCAGTGCGCATCTCGGCAGCGCGTGAGATATCCCAGCAATGGCCAGGCTGAGTGCCCAGAGAGCTGGGACGCGCGAGATATGTAGAGCCTGAATGATAGACAGTGCGCACGACCCGGGAAGTCTGCCTGAGAGGGAACTCGACGGGGACGCGCGTAAAGCTGCTTCTGATTATTAGGACGGTGGATTCACTTGTATGGACTTAACACAGACTGACCACACCACGCGCCTGTGTAATGCGGCGTGTACGGACTCTTGTGACGCTCGCGTAAAATGACATTGCAATTAAAGTGGACATCGTGTGATTGTTTTGGAGCGTTCTGAGCGAAGATGAACAATACCACCACCACCACCACCTCCAACCCCCGGGACCCCACCATCCCGGCCATCATGTTCATATTCGGGGTGGTGGGCAACGTGATCGCGGTGGTGGTCCTCTGCAAGTCGCGCAAGGAGCAGAAGGAGACCACGTTCTACACGCTGGTGTGCGGTCTGGCCGTCACGGACCTCCTAGGCACGGTGCTGGCCAGCCCCGTCACCATAGCCACGTACGTGAACGGCAGATGGCCTGGCGGGGAGCCGCTGTGCCAGTACTCGGGGTTCGTGCTGCTCTTCTTCTCGCTGGCCGGCCTCAGCTTCATCTGCACCATGTCCGTGGAGCGCTACCTGGCCATCAACCACGCCTACCTGTACAGTCGCTACGTGGACCAGCGGCTGGCGGCCGTGGCCATCGCCGCCATATACGTGAGCAACGTGCTGTTCTGCGCTTTGCCCAGCATGGGCCTGGGCAACATCGTGCGCCACTTCCCCGACAGCTGGTGCTTCATCGACTGGCGTACGAACAAGAGCGCGGACGCCGCCTACTCCTACATGTACGCGAGCGTGAGCTCGGCGCTCGTGCTCGTCACAGTGGCCTGCAACGTGCTGGTGTGCGGCGCGCTCATCATGATGCACCGGCGCTTCGTGCGCCGCACATCGCTGGGCACGGACGGCGCGCGCGTGCAGGGCGAGCTGCGGCGGAGGCGCAGCTTTGCGCGCCTGGCGGGCGCCGAGATCCAGATGGTCATCCTGCTCATCGCGACCTCGGTGGTCGTGCTCATCTGCTCCATCCCGCTGGTGGTGAGTACGGGGGTCATTTAGGGCTGCAGTGGCTGGGTCAGGTGCGCACGGGCAGTGGGGTCCACCAAGTTACTGCGTCCTTATCTCCAGAGAAAAGCCCTACTAATAGAATGTGGAGCATTCCCTGGAGCGATGCAGCTCCATCCAGTACTTTTGGGATGAGCTGGAGTCGCAGAACTACTCCAGAACAAATCTGATCTCTAATGCTCTAGTGGCTGCAATCAATCCTCATTGCAATGTTCTAATATCTAGTGCAAAGCCTCCCCTGTAGAACTGAGACACACTCTCTGTTAACACCCTTAGTTCCAGGAGAAACAGGTGTCCACAAACTTTTGGACACGTAGTGTAGATTGCATTCCTGAATTTGGTCTATTCAGAGCCCTTTTTTTTTGCATTCCAACATGAGGATCCACTGCTGAACACAGTTACAACATCTGCCCGCCCCAACACACCTTACCCAGCTCAAAAATAAACAACCTGACAAGTTGGTACAGATGTATATAAGCAGATAAGCCCTGATACTATGCCAGGTAGCCCGTTCCCAGGATGGAAGCTGAGAGGCGCTTTCAGGTGTAGTCCAGTTCGAAGTAGGGGATATACAGGGTTATTTTTCTGGGAAGCATCTGGGACCTACCCAGCGTAACCTTGCCATGCATATTTCAGGGTTAATCGCCTCATGAACAAGCCCTAAGTGGGTGTGTCTGAGAAGGGAACACAGTAAAACGTATCAGCACAAAGACCAGGGTGGAGAAAGGACGACTACAGGGCACATCACAGCCGACTCCCTAATTGGTTTTGCACCTCTATTGTACATGGTTCTCTTATGCAAATGCTAGTGTTTCCCTAGTGCTTATATGGAACATGCCTGTGTATCATATCAAGCAAAATCTCTGGTCATATTTGCGTTCATAGTAAGTGGGTATCTACAGAAAGTCAGCAAGCATCATTGAGTAGGCTGCCGATTGCACAACGATAACAAGAGCAGCTCATTTTGAAAGACGGATTAGGCTAACAGGTAACAACACGTGTTTAAGGCAGTTTTATAACTGAACAAGGAGACTAGCTACAATTCCTGGTGTATATTCACTGGTATTCCTTCTGTTTGTTTGTTTACTTCCCAAATAAGCACAACATGTGCATAAACGATGTAGATGAATATGGGATAAGAAGGAAGGACAGTTCAAACAGTGAACTCGCCGGCCACTAGCCTTTTTCAACAGGCCAGTTTTTTGACCACTGGCTGTTTCTGAGGTGGGGTGGAGCAGCAACATTGAGCTCAGTTGCTGGACCTGATCCTTCCTACCCCACCAGTACAGTGTCAGTCTCACTGCTGTGCTGAGAACGATCAGCCGCTCAAGTAATAACTGGTTAACAGCAGTGTTGTGGTCCAAATCATGCACCTATACCTGCAAGATACAGCAGCCAGTGAGTGGAAGTTCAGCATAAGAGGTTCTAATAAACGTTCCCAAAATGAAGTGAAATCTGAAGGAGTTTCAGGTTTGACAGCTTCTTTGATGTTGAGCAATGGTTTTCATTTAAGCCCAAAAGTACTGAATCGTCCTTCCTTTGTTCAGAATCAGAGTCTGGAAAAGTCTGCCCCCTGTGGGCGAAAAGGTATATATACATATACAGGAATTAGATTATATATATGTATATATATACAGATTACCAGTCAAAAGTTTAAATACCCCCATCCAAATGGATGTAGTTGGTGATCTTAAAGACTCTACAGTCTTACACTTAACCGCTCCAACTGATGAGAGTCTGAAACAGTACATATCCTGATATACCACATATACTCTTGATGTACCACAGTATTATATTTCTCCATATCTCCACCTCTAATATATATTTAGTGGTGTAAAAACTCTGATCTCTTTTTCTGCACAGTGTAAAAGCTCTAGTTCTCCTTTCAGTTTAGTGAATATTCACGATGGACAGACCTTGTTCTATCAGCCTCCACTGCAGGTTAAGAAAGCTGGTTCATCCTCCTGTAAAGTTCAATTTTAGAGGGTTTTAAGGTGGACTGTATAATTCCATGAGTGCTATTTTATAGTATGATGTCTTCACCTTTATTCTACAGTAAAGCTTTAATCTAAACATAAGGAGAACCTGCTATGAGGAGTCGTGTCTAAACTTAAACGTCCTCTATGGAGCACTGCATGAAAATTCTTCTCTGTATTTTAGTGCAATTTAGTACAATTTTTATTTATTTGCTTTGTTTAATACTACAGGCCAAATTCCAGCAGATAAACACCAATTGTCCATACAAATGAGTGAAAGTCAGCAGAGCGTGGCGTCTCTAAGAGATTTTGCATGGTTAAATGGCTCATCTCGAAGTATCTGTTCTATATCTTCAAAGATGGTTCTTTTAAGAAATGGTTCCACATGTAACAGTAGTGAAACACTTCGGTGCTGAGTAATAAAGGAGTGCAGGGGAAGCAAAGAGCAAAAACAAGCAAACCCCTCCCCCCCCCATCTCCCCAAAGTGACACTTGTCACGTAGTAATATTTTGCCAGTCATTTATGACTCATTTACGTATGATTAATGTAGCATGATGAAAGTTGAGGCTTCCTGAATAAAACTAATTTTAGTGCGACTAGAAGCAGAGGCACACTGTTGTTGACACTTGATCAACTACTGATTTCTCACCGGTGGAGAAAACATCATATGTAATGTCATACATATGGTCATATATGGTCAACAGTTCATCTTATCATGGTCAATTCCCTATTGAACTGAACACACAGCAGTAGATAGTTGCAGTGCCATCAAATGATATAAGGACTAGTGTTCTATTATAGGAGATTCCACTATTATTGGAATCTTGTTATTCATGTTCGTCGATGAACACCCATATGTACTACTGAATCAAGCTTTTCAAAGTCCTGAGAAACAGCGTTCTGATGAGAATCAAGATTTGTGTAGGTGGCTGATAATGCAAAAATAATAATGTCAGAGTTTACAAAATGGCAGCATGCTCGTCACACAGGAAAACGAAAGCTGTTTATGCTCATGTATATGTTTATTCAATGCTTTAAGGCAAAGAACAGTTTAAAAAGGCATGTGTAAAAAGCAGTATTGCTTTTATAAGATGGTAACAAAATGCAACATAATAAAGCACATACATTTAATTTAGTTATTTAGTAATGCCAATGAGCAACACTGCCAATTTTTAACAAAGCAGATAAACAGTATTTTGTTGTTGTTGACATAATAGTGCAAGCTTTTATAACATGAACAGCCCAATGTTTATGAAAACTTGGACTATTTAGATGTATGCTAGTATATCGTTACTGTCGGGGAAAACCTTGTATCTCCATAATTTCCAGTTTTTGACCAAATTTGAAAATAAAGTGACCAAAAGAAATGACCCAAAATTCCTTGTAATAAGTCTGGTTACATTGACTTCCATTCAAAGAAAAGCATGTTTTTTTCCCTTCTACTGTAAAATTATCCTTATGGAGATTATGGAGAAGGTCTTGTTATGACAGTAGCGATAAGTAGTATGCATGCATTACGCATGTAGTATGTGTAATGGTAGTATGTAAATAGAGCACTGTTCTGGTTGGCTGCGTTGTATTGTCCTTCATTCAAATAGAAGTCTGCATTGAAATGATAACTTCAGTGTAACTGAATAGTGCTAAATAGGATATACAGTCGTCTGTCAATGTTTGCGCATTCTTGGCCAACTTTCTACATGAAAATAAGTTCTACAAAGAAGAACACACTTCAGTGCGGCATTTATAGGCAAATATTACTATATTTCTACTTATAGGAGTTTTAACATATTGGGGAAAACTATATATCAAATGTGCAAATATACTTTTGCCTGAGCCATATTTGATGTTACATTCCACAAATACACTGTAATTGTATGCAGTAGTGTGTTCCTTGTACGGCATGTGTACTCATTATCACTTAGAAAGCCAATAAAAACTATTGTACTATTGAACCGATAAATACAGAGGCATATGTCAACTGCTACAACAACTTAAAACAAGGATCAGCCAGCCCGACGTTAGAACCGGAGCTATGGTTTTATAATCTATATCCATCAACAGTTTAGCCGTAGCCTTCCAGATCCAGTAAAAATACTTCATTCTTGTCCATCTTTCTCTTCTAGGTGCGGGTTTTCGTGAACCAGCTGTACCGTCTCCCTGAGAACAAGGTGATAGAGGACAACCCAGACCTCCAGGCCATCCGCATAGCCTCGGTCAACGCTATCCTGGACCCATGGATCTACATCCTATTGAGAAAGACAGTCCTCCTGAAGCTTCTCGAGAAGGTCAAGTGCCTTTTCTGTCGGATGGGCGGACGGGGCCACGGGCCGGGCCGCAGGGAGTTCCGCTGCGGGGGCGGGACAAATTTGTCCTCCGTGATCTCACGCGACTCGCCCACACTGGTGCCACGAGAGTTACGCGAAGTGGTCACCACCTCACAGACATACCTGTACCCTTCAGACTCGTTCGAAGGGCACAACGGCAGTGTCCGCTTATCCAGGACTTTCCCCTGTTCAGAGCAGGCTCTTCTACAGGACTTGCAGGGGTTGGACCCCATGGAGAGACAAAGCTATGACGGGAGAACAAAAGGGCAAGATGCGGACAAGCAAACGCAAGGACCACACTCGCTGGTGCGCTCCCAGTTGAGCCGGTCACCACAGGGTCGCAAGCAGCAGTTGCTTCAAGTCACCTTCACAGACGAGACTCTGAACTTGCAAGAGAGGTGCATATGAGGGGCCTTGGGGCATGAGTAGCTTCGTAAATGTGCATGCTGAGGAATCAGCAGAGGGGAAACCGCTTAAGAGGAACCTCGCAAGGACTTGTGAAATGTCCACGAGGGCGTGAGAGATAGAGCGTTCTCAATAAGAGGGACACAAACACTAAAATTAGACACATGAGCCGTCAGGATGGGGCAAGCGAGGTTAGCTTGGTGAGGAAGAAAGAGAAGAGAGAGGGGAACGAAGCTGTACCTGTGACACACAAAGGCAGGGAACGCTGAAAATGTGAGCAGAGGGAACGAGAGAGGGTGACTGGTAAAAACATGCTAATACCACGGCGAAAGTGCACACGGGCTGGAGGGAGAGTCCAAACCGGATCGACGGAAAGAGAGAGGGAACAGATCTCTGATAAATGACCCTGGAGTCATGAACACATGAGAAAAATTCTTGCCCAATTCCATCTTGAAACGGGTGGTTTTAGCTACATGAGAAAGCCCCGATGTGACCCAGGGGACGCTCAGGCCGTTGGAAAGGTTTCTGTGGAATTCTGCGGGGCAGCTGATTAATCATGCGTGACTTTTACTGGCAGCTGGTGTAAGAACACACTTCTTTCCTTGTTTATTTAGTGTTAAGAGAGTTTCGCCAGTTTGCTCACCTGATAAAACATGATAAGGTTCTTAGGACGACTCCGTTCGGCACCCGAGCTAGGTTGAGAAACACTAAAATTGTTGTGCCCTCCCAGAGGAGATGTCTGCTTATACCATGTGTTGCTAAACAGGAAGAAATTGCCTTCCTAACAATGAGAACTTCCCTGAATTTCTCAGGGAACCTTGGTCAGGAATGGCAAACAGCACACCACGTTGTTTATCTGACAGCTCGTTTACATAAGTAGCAGCGCGAGCGAGCAGGGGTTGCATTTTCTTTCCCTACTTCTCAAATGCTCTAGTCTTCACTGGACGCGAGATAACCGTTGGGCTCACCACTTGCAATCATGTAATCTGTGAATATAGAATATAGCAACCCAGAGAACCACTAGGTGATGCATACTGATGTAGGAATTCTGGGCCTATGCCGATATCTGGTGTTTGTCAGGTACGTTTGTATCTGCTGATACAAAATGTAGGAATTCTGAGGAAATCTAGCTTCATTAGCATTACAGGTAAAAGACCAAACTTTTATTTTGGTAGGGGAACACATCTAGTAAGGTCAATAAAGTAATATCTGGTACACTGCAAAAACGAAATATACTGGCAAGTAAAATTATCTTTGTAAAAGTCTAATTTTGAGGTTATTTTAGACTAATTTTAAGTTTATTTAACTTCTTTCCAGATGTTTTTTGACTTGTTTCAAATTATTTTAATAAGTGTAATGTTCTCACCGTATTGGCCGATAATTTGACTTGTTTTAGGCACATTTCTTAAATTAAGCAGAATCATCTGCCAATATATTGAGAAACTCTGACTTACTAAAATCACTTAAAACAAGTGAATATTGAAATAAGTTGAATAAGGTTAATATTTAAAACTATCTCAATAAAGAAAGTTAAGATATATGAACTACATATAAGATGCTTCTACTTGCCAAGGTATCATTTTTTGCAGTGTATGTGTCATGTTCATATCTGCTAAAGCCGGTACATAAACATTTACAAAACAACTGTTTTGTACCTAGATAAGGATTACGAAGAAGTGTATCATTTCTTTTGGAAGAGTTTGAAGTCTAATAAAACATATAAAGCAGAGATATTTTAGCATAGTAGCCCAGTTTCACCTAAATGCACTGCAAAAAGTATATACTGGCAAGTAAATTCATTTTAATATAGTACATATAGCTTAAATGTCTTATTTTGAGATTGTTTTAAGCTAATTTAGGTTTTCTAACCGGTTTCAAGACAGTTGTACTTGTTGTGATTTTATTAAGCCAATTTTTCTCACTATATTGGCAGATAATTTAACTTATTTTAAGAAACATGCTTAAAACAAGTCAAATTATCTTCCAACATAGTGAGAAAATTTGGCTTACTGAAATTACTTGGAAAAGAAAACATCCGGAAATAAGTTAAATAATCTTAAAATTAATTAAGACATATTAGCTATATATAAGATATTTTTACTTGTTTTAAGTGATTTGAAATTAAGTCAAATTATCAGCCAGTATAGTGAAAAAATTTGGCTTACTACAAAAAACAACTGGATGTAAGTTCAGTAATCTTAAAATTAGCTTAAAATAGCCTCCAAATGAGCATCCTAACATATATCAGATCATTTTACTTGCCAATATATCAATTTTTGCAGTGTTTTTGGCTTTTCCAGAATACAACAAATAAAGAAATGCTGGCTCTATCCGATGCCAACATTTTATTTTTTTTTTTTTTGGTTTTAAGCTAATATTGACTGATACCAACATGATTCTGATATCACTCTGCATGCCTACCTATGAAAAACTGAAAGCTAACAACAATTCATATCCATGTTTCCTCATTAGATGACCTGTTAGATCTGGTTGGGTCACTTGCACCATGTTGTTTCCCCAAATCAAGCAAAAACGTACCTACATGACAAAGCGATTATATGTGTAACAGGGTTAAACAAAGATTAGCTCTCCATATCTCTACATATAAAAACAGGCATATGTCATAAAAACGATGTACCACTTCCTACACCCATGTACAGTTCCTCTTGCTGACAGAATGAGGCGGGATGCTGAGCGATATGAAAGTTGCACTTTTGAATTTGCCGAACCACTGAACGTTAACTTCTCAGCGTCGAAGGTTACTTTCTGATGCCGAGGTCAGACATTTAGCCTTTGGCAGGAATCTTTGCTATTGTATACGGTCGTGATGTGAAAATGTGAATGATATCCCATGTGAATGTAATTTAATTTATTGTAGAGGGGTTTTGTGTTGCTTCTTCTCTGCGAGAAGGTCTAGGTAGTTCTATCCATGCCAGAAAGTTACATGGCAACTTTTGTTGTTGTTGTCTTTTGTTTTCCATCATACCCATGGCATTTGAATGAAGATGTATTGAAATAGATGCAATATAATTATATGTGTTATTGAAAATTAATTTTCTGCCCTTTGAAATGGGAATTCCATTGATGGCTTAAAACCTGTCATAATTTAATGGTCATTCAGAGTGGTTCTATTCTAGAGTCAGAACTGCTCATAGTGGTGGTGCTGATGGGAACCAGACATCTGAGGACATGCCTTTAAAAACTACATCACAGGAAAGCTACACTGCAAAGAATGATATCTTGGCAGATAAAATCTTATATCTTAAGATATATAAGATATCTTATCTTATATATAGTTGACATATCTTAAAATTTTCATTTTAGATTGTTGTAAGCTAATTTCAAGATTATTTGACTTATTTCCAGTCATTTTTACTTGATGTGATTTTTGAGCAGTGTGTTTCACTATATTGGCAGATAATTTGGCCTATTTCAGGTAAATTTCTTAAAAAAAGCAAAATTATTGGCCAATATAATGAAAAAGAATGGCTTACTAAAATTACTTCAAACAAGTTTAACAAACAAGACAAATGATCTTAAAATGAGATTTTTTTTAAAGCTATATCAAATATCAAAGATAAATTTTGATTTAGGATATATCATATATCGAAGATAATTTTATTGTCAAGATATGATTTTTGCAGTGAATCAGATATGAATCTGCTGGCTGATGTCTGAGTTTTGCAATGGAATTTTGGCCTACAAAATCTTTTTAAATATGTTATTAGCATTTATTATTAAATTATATTTTTTTAATAACCCAAAAATTTTAACATTTAAAACTTTAAGTTTAAAATTTGAAACTATTAAATAACCATTGATTAAACTATTCGTTATTTAAATTTAAAATAAATAAAAAAAATAATTAATTAATTAAAATGACACCTGCTGTTTTACTAGACATTTTGGACAGTAAGTAAGACGGCTTTACAGCTGTATGCAAAAGGTTGAACATGTTGCATGTTTTGTGGATCGTGAACATATTGAAAGGCATAAAATATTAAATGTGCCATAACTTTGCACAGGCCACATTTCATGTTGCATTAAAATGTGCAGGAGTATGTTCTCTATAAAGGATGTTGTAACTTATCTGCTTAGAAGATCAACCAAACACATGAAGAGGCACTCAGACGTCTGTATATGACATCTGTATATGATATTTGTGCTGTAGACACTGTGAGCCTTGGTTCCTGTCATCCCCATCACTTAAATTTAATAGAAATCTAAGTTGATAAGGTTCTCTAAACTGCGCCATCCCGCATCAAACCACTCAAAATGACTTTGAATGATTGAATTGTACAGAAATTCTATTCTAATCTTTTAATTGGTGGTTTCAATGATCATGCTGAATATGGAAATTAAAATAAATACTTAAATGAATATGCTATTTACAGAAAAGAAGGAGATGATTGACTGATGCAGTAGAAACAAAAAGCCGTTTGTTTCCTTTGCTCCGATCTAGCAGGTCCTAGCTAAGCAGGATTAAAATGACAGAGGGCATTAAAAACCATCCTCAATCCGTCTGCATTAAGGATCACGAGGGGGAATTCCATTCAGTGTAACAACGAGCCATGGTTACTACAACAATACTGAAACAAAAACAGACATTTCTTTCCACTGTTCATTCATTGAAGGCAGAAAACACACAGAAGATCTGTAGCTTCTCGCCATTTGTTTCTTTGATGTAACGTTTACTATGACGTTCCAGTGTAAATAAACAGATAGTCTTATTGCACGTTGTTTCTTAGAGAAAATAAAGAGTAAACATGAAAATGAAGAAGAAATGTGTTGTGTTCTTCTTTGTTCCAATCAGCAGGTGAAAAAAATGACTTTTTAAAATATGAATAGAATACACAAGCATAAATGCCATTCTTTGTTGATGTTGGTGTGCAAATGATTACATGCTGTAGGCAACATTCCAACCAGTAGAATAATTTGAGTAAATAAACATTAATATTGCATTAAATGTGCACAAGAAAACACGTTTCAAGTTTATTTGTCATTTGCACAACATGTCAGGACACTCATGCATTAAAATGCTTGTGGTGAGGCCCAGGTTAATACTCTACAGCAGGGCAGCATTAATATACATACTAATTAAACATACTAAATAAAAGAGATATATTAAATATATACAAAATACAGAATATACAGAGACAGGAGGACAGGAGGAGAGGGGAGATATACACTATATTGCCAAAAATATTCACTCACCCATCCAAATCACTGAATTCAGGTGTTCCTATCATTTCCATGGCCACAGGTGTATAAAACCAAGCCCCTAGGCATGCAGACTGCTTCTACAGACATTAGTGAAAGAATGGGTCGCTCTCAGGAGCTCAGTGAATTCCAGCACAGTACTGTGATAGGATGCCACCTGTGCAACGAGTCCAGTCATGAAATTTCCTCCCTACTAAATATTCCAGAGTCAACCATCAGTGGGATTATAGCAATGTGGAAGCGACTGTGAACAACAGCAACTCAACCACAAAATGGTAGACCACGTACAATGACAGAGCGGGGTCAGCGGATGCTGAGGCTCATAGTGCACAGAGGTCACCAACTTTCTGCAGAGTTAATCACTACAGACCTCCAAACTTCATGTGGCCTTCAGATTAGCTCAAGAACAGTGTGTAGAGAGCTTCATGGAATGGGCTTCCATGGCCGAGCAGCTGCATCCAAGCCTTACATCACCAAGCGCAATGCAAAGAGTCGAATGCGGTGGTGTAAAGCACGCCGTCACTGGACTCTAGAGCAGTGGAGGCGTGTTCTCTGGAGTGACCAATCACGCTTCTCTGTCTGACAATCCGATGGCCGAGTCTGGGTTTGGCGGTTGCCAGGAGAACGGTACTTGTCTGACTGCACTGTGCCGAGTGTAAAGTTTGGTGGAGGGGGAGTTATGGTGTGGGGTTGTTTTTCAGGAGTTGGGCTCGGCCCCTCAGTTCCAGTGAAAGGAACTCTTAATGCTTCAGCAGACCAAGAGATTCTGGACAATTTCATGCTCCGAAATTCGTGGGAACAGTTTGGGGATGGCTGCTTCCTGTTCCAACATGGCTGCACACTAGTGCACAAAGCAAGATCCATAAAGACATGGATTAGTAGACATGCTTGACTGACCTCAACCCAATAGAACACCTTTGGGATGAATTAGAGCTGAGACCGTGAGCCAGGCCTTCTTGCCCAACCTCAGTGTCTGACCTCACAAATGTGCTTCTGGAAGAATGGTCAAACATTCCCATAAACACATTCCTAAACCTTACGGAAAGCCTTCCCAGAAAAGCTGAAGCTGTTATAGATGCAAAGGGTGGGCCAACATTGTATTACACCCTATGGATTAAGAATGGGATGTCACTCAAGTTCATATGCATGTGAAGGCAGATGAACAAATACTTTTGGCAATATAGTGTGTATACATATGTACGTAATTTTAAAGTGACTCAGTGATATGGTCTATAGCAGTGAAAGTCAGAGTGCAGTGATATTGGTGAAAGGCTTACAGCTTGATCAGGAACCTGATAGCCTGTGGGTAAAAACTGTTCATTAGCTGGTTTGTTCTGGCCTGGATGCTGCTGGTGCCTCCTGCCTGATGACAGTAAGATGAACATGTCGTGTGCTGGGTGGCTACTGTCCAACCGGATCTTATGGATTTTCCTCAGGCAGCGGGACTGGTAGGTATCCTGTTGCCTATGATGGATACCGCTGTCCTCAGCACTCTCTTTAGGGCCTTGTGGTCGTAGGCAGTGCAGCTGCCGTACCAGACAGTGATGCAGGCCGTGAGGATGCTCTCTATGACGCATCTGAAGAAGTTGGTGAGGATGTCAAGAGGCAGACCAAACTTCCTGAGCCTGAGCCACTTTTAATGCTAAATTATTTAGTTTATTCACTCAAAGTATCCTACTGGTTAGAAAGTTATGGCACATTTAATATGTTAATATCTTCATGTTACATTTAATATGTTATATCCAATATGCTCAATAAGCATGAACGTATATGTCTGTCAGTCTGCCCTGAGATGAACTGGAGGCCTGATGAACTGGGGTGTTTCCTGCCTTCCACCCAGTGAGTGCTGGGATAGGCTCTAGCATCCTACATTACCCAGAAAAAACAAGCGGTTTTAAAGATGGACGGATGAGTAAATGTATGAATGAATGATTGAAAGACCAGTGGAGTATTTCACAAAGCAGGCTTTCTCAGTTTAGCCAGACCTGTCCAATAGGAAAAGTGCTGAGGGACACTGAAGGACAATCCTCAAATTTGGGTTTATGTAACTGAGCAACCCTGATTTCTCAAATACCCCCTATTTATATCGTCATATCTCCAAATTATATGTTTACATGGTAAGGATATGCAACTTTGAATGCAAGTCAATTAAGATTTCATTCTTCATTTTGGACCATTTCTGTTGATCTGCGCAGCTTCACAAACCCTAAGCTTGTGTTTCCAAAAGAAAAAAAAAAATGGGGTTATGAAGATGTGACAGCAATGACATGCTCATAAACTCTTCATCTTTAAAAGCTTCTTGCCTGAAGGGTTGGGCTCTTACTCTTGGTCTATTGCTACCCCCTGTTGATGAGGAGTTGTCCATAACCTTTCAACAGTATTGTGGTATCTGCCAGGGCATAAACACTTAACAACCATAACAATCTGCAGAGAAAAGTTCTCATGTATACATACGTGCACACATAAAAGTTTGACATAATTCAATATTTGACCTGTAAATCATTGGTCTACATGTTAAAAAATGTTTTGACATAAAACAAAAGCGTATTATGGAGAAATGTAGTGGTTTATTCACAGTGGTGCACTGGAAAAAAATTAGAAGTATAACTGCCGCATAAAATCATAACTAGTTGATATATCTTAAAAGATTTACATTGAGGATATTTTAAGCTAATTTTAAGATTATTTACTTTATTAATTTATTTGTTTATTTACGTTTCAAGTCATTGCAGTAAGTCAACATTTCTCACTATATTGGCAGATAATTTAGCTTATTTTAAAATATTTCCTTGAAACAGGCAAAATTATCCGCCAATATTTGGCTAACTAAAATGACTTAAAACGTCTGGAAATAAGTTAAATAATCTTAAAATTAGTTTACAACTATCACAAAAACATCTAAGATATATCAACTAGATATAAGATCATTTTGTTTGCCAATATATAATTTTTTGCAGAGTGCCGATGGGAACTAGAGGTCATGATATCTGCAAGTCAAATATAGCAAGTTTATTTACAATCCAAAGAGACCAATCAAAAAGGTTTTTTTTGTGTGTAATGTCTTTAAAAGGTAAAACTGTGGTCAGTCTGAAAAAGCTGTTTTTGCAAGTCAGTAGATTTAAATAAAAAAAAACTCAATTTAAACCAAAACATCAAAAGCGTTGTAAAAGATAGTAGGCAGTGTGCAGCATATTCATAACCATTTCTTGTACTAACTCTCAGCCAGAGTAAGTCAGATGTCTGATTCCTATTACCACCACTTTGCACAATTCAAAGCCCACATTTCTCAAGAACAGCATATTCCAGGTCAAACCACTCTGAATTACTTTGTTTATACCTTAACCATCTAATTACGCAGACCATGGTAGTACAATCTGTGGAATTCCCCTTTAGATCAGGTGTGCTGGTGATGATCCTGAACACATCCATGCACCAAGAAGTCAGGAACCAAACTTTTTCTAAATTCAAACTTTTTTTAAAAGTTAAAATGAGTTTAAATTCATAGCTGATTTGTGTTTATTCTAAACTTCTATAGTGTTTTTACAGGTGGAAAACAAAGTTGCTAT
This sequence comes from Semaprochilodus insignis, assembly GCA_034552555.1. Taxonomy (NCBI): domain Eukaryota; kingdom Metazoa; phylum Chordata; class Actinopteri; order Characiformes; family Prochilodontidae; genus Semaprochilodus; species Semaprochilodus insignis. The sequence goes on from CM067496.1 coordinate 18,277,711, forward strand.
TGCTAGTTTGGCTGCCTAAGACTTTCTGCCCAATACTGTATTTCATATCTTGTGGAAATGATGTACGTAATATACTGCATTATTGTTTACAGTGCGCTAGCTGGAAGAAAATGATTGAAGCTGGTGCCTGCCATCACTTGACACTAATCCGTAACAGAAATCAAGATTAGCTCAAATCACGTCATTCAATTAGCTCTACGCCCCAGGTTCTACTTACTGGACATCGGGTTAGGAGCTCCGCATGCCACTAAATACATAAGATGTTTTCGATGTAAACAATAAATGATGCCAGTGACTCACGGGGGCAACATCCTACCAGAGCGGATGATTCTTACGTGTGAGCAGATTGCAGGGACAGAACAGGAGACATATGCCCACAGTAGACATTACTTAATTCTATTAGATCATGAGGGGAAATCTATTACAGCCCTTTATAGCATGAATCATTTGTTGGGTACATTTGTGGTGACGCAGGTGGTCACGACACCTCGGCATGGGAGTCAAGAGCGTGGCAACAACCGCAGTCCTCCACACTGCGAGTCGTGAGCGTGGCTCTGTGCCGATGCACCAGTGCGCCACTCTAATGCAGCTAGCAGCCTCCATTCATTGTGATTAAGGAACAATTAGTGCAGATTAACAGGAGATGGAGAGGGTTGCTGGTGGCCTTCCAGCAGGCCCTGCAGGTGCTGGATTAAGGCAATTACAGATACAGGCCTCTGGCCTCTGGGGTCCGGCTGGACAGTCTTGCTGCAGAATGTTAATGTGCTGCTGAAGAATGGTGCGCAAAAACTATGAACATTGGTGGATGAAGTGCTGGATAACAACCACGATTTAGGATGTGTCCCAACGGGTGAAGGTGGAAATCATAAAGCGTGTCTGTCATGAAAGAGTGAGCGTTTGAATAGCGTAAGGAATGCTTTCCTGTCTTGTTGAGAAAGCACAGCTTCAGGAGCTTAAGAGGCAAAACGGAACAAACTCATGCACCTTCACACAGGTCAGGCTTTCATAATGACTGCACGGGTTATGTGAACAAAGTATTCATGAAAGTTTTGACTTACTGAGTTTCACTTTTAACAATACTGAGGCATATGCCTGCCAGGTTCCTGACATTCAATTTCAGGACATGGGAAATGACTAAAGTAACTGTGGTAACACTTTCTAGGAATCAAGTATCTGTAATGCATGATAAGTGCATTCACAAACAGCTATCAAGTCATTATAATGCTTTACAACACCAGCCTTTGTAACTGTGCATAAGCATTCATAATCACACACATACACTGGTATAACACAACAGTGCAAGGCTTCATAGCACAGAAAGTGACATAATGCATTATAATGTATACATTTTTCCCCGTCATTAACATTATCGGTGAAGCCAGTATCATAAAGCTTCATAACTAATGTTATGTTTATTTACATAATGCTTTATAAGGATCCACAGTGAAGCCACTCTCTAATGCATATTCAAGTATCTTCAGTATCTTCAAATGAAAATGATGTTGTAAGTGCACATAACATCTAATGAACACTTATAAGCCTTCATTACAGACCTTAGGTAAAGTGATGTTATTGATCAGCTCTATGAATTAATGCGTTACGTGAATAGATGTATTAAGCTTTATGATACGGGTCTCAAGAATAACGTTAAGAATGGAAAAAAGTATCTCTTGGTGCTATAAAGCCTTATAATGCAACGTTCTACCTGTCTATTTGTGTGATTATGAACATTTATGTACAGTTACGAAGGCTTATGTCAAGCATTATCAAACATTATGAATGCTTTATAAATCTTTATGAATGCACTTATAATGCATTACGGCTACCTGAATCATAGAAAGTGTTACCATAACTGTTCTTAAGGCGCCATGAGACCTACAGAAGATTGTTATGACAACTGACATAACCCTACATAAGTACTTATACCATAATAGGTGTCACCTGTCATGAAGGCTAAATTTATACCATATAACGCCTAGGTTTATCATGACAAGTTCATGTAGATGTCATGTAGCCCTACACTGCAAAAAAGCGATATATTGGCAAGTAAAATTTTCTTATATGTAGTTAAAAGCCTCATTATAAGGTTATTTCAAGCTTATAATCGTAATATTAGCTTGAAACTCAAATCAAGTCATTATGTCTAGATGCTAAGTCAAAATTTTGAGATACTAAACCAGCATTTTAGGAAAGTAAGTAATTATTCCATGGATATTGTGACATACTGAAACACATACATGCTTGAAACACTACTACTACTAGTAGTATAATAATGAAAATAATAATGAAAATAATAATAATAATAATGAACAGCCATGGGCTCATCTAAGGGGCTAGTAGAGCATTTGAAAATAAATGATTCCAACAAAGCCTGAGAAACTATAAATAAGCATGGGGTGAATCTGTTGTGCTTTGGGGTTGCGTGGCAGCCAGTGGCACAGAAAACATTGTGGGTACAGAGGGAAGAAATTATTTAGCTGAATATCAACAAATCTGAAAGCTAATGTGCAACAGTGAGTGAAGAATCTGAAGAAAACATGTTGTACATTACAAGAAGAGAATGATCCTAAACATATCACAAACTTTAAAGAACTTTAAGAAAACAAAACATAAACCTTCTAAAGTAGCCTTCAGTGTGTCCAGGCTTTTTGTGTTATGTACTTTATTGGTCATACAATTGGTCCTGGGAGCACCACAGCATTGCCAGCACCTCCTGGGGCACTTGTAGGGGGCAGAGGTAAGTGTCTTGTCCAAGGACGCAACCAGGTATAACTAGTTCGTCACGGGATTTGAACCCACAACCTTCAGGTTCTGGGCTCTCATCCCTTACCTACTACACTACGTCACAATTGTTTATTTTGTTCTCGTTCCCAGGTACTAAGTGTGTTTTGTGTAGAAAATGGCTACTGGTCCCCATAAACTTTGCTGTTGTGGTCAGGACAATGACGTTTTGAAAAGTTCTCTACATTCATCGACAAAAGAATAGTGACACAAATAGCTGACGGCAGACGGCTGCACGACACAGGGCTACATGCACGCGGACTGTTACGACGACTGGCCTTAACACCACGTCAACGTCACCAAAGACTGCAATGGTGTCGTCCCAGACTGTCATGGAGTGACTTGGAATGGCAGCAGGTCATCTTCAGTGACGAGTCCCACTTTTGTCTTGGTGGAGACAACCGACAATTCCATGTGTGGAGGCACCGTGGTCAGTGAGAACGGTTTGTTTGTCACGCGTCACACATCCAGAAGGCCTGGTGTCACTCCACCTCCACCACTACCGCATAATCTGCAGGAACTGTGTGAGAATATTCAAGCTGCATGGGATGGATTATTACAGGACACCATTAAAAACCTCTACAACTCCATAACCTTCATCTTCCCTCCCAATAGCACTGCAATCCCACACTTCCTTCTGGGTGCTGTTCTTTTGACAATGAGTGTACTGCTTTTCTGTGCATATGACACTCATCTGAATGCAATACAGTACAAATGCAAATGTTAAATTCGGCAAAAATATCATAATTGTGTTGAAATTTGCAGAAATATTATGAACATTTGATGATGACTTTTTCCCACTAAACAAAAAGTGTAATTTGATCATGGGTACCAGAACTTTGGCAGAAAACTTACTACCACTCACGTCATCAGCAACAGATTGCCCCAGATAGGGCTGTTTGTACACTAAAGGGAGGCACACGGTTTCTATCATTTACAAACATCGCTGCATTCTTAGGTTTGGTGCACTGTGTTCACATGCTATGAGGGCATATACTAGCCATAACTGGCCATAACCTCAGCAAGCATGGAACTTGCAGAATTACCACTTGTATTAAATACATCTGTTTACAGGCACCATTACCACTGGTAAAGGAGTGGATAGGTGGAGTTGGCACTTGCATGCTACATTTGCAATGCTGAGGAGTTATCCTGAGCAATCCTTTGCTGGAGTGGAGGCTACAAGTAGAATTTGGGTCTTAGACCACAGGGCTGTGTATCGGTGAGAACCTCTTACAATACAATACAGTATTATGCAAAAGTTTAGGCATGGCTCCTCATATCAGGTTCTCCTTCTGTTTATATGAAAGCTTTACTGTAGAATAAAAGTGAAGACACCAAACTATAAAATAGCACTCATGGAATTATACAGTCCACCTTAAAACCCTCCAAAATGGACCTTTACAGGAGGATGAACCAGCTTTCTTAACCTGCAGTGGAGGCTGATAGAACAAGGTTTATTTCTAAGCAGTTTTGGAGCAATTCTATTGGTCTGTCCATCATGAATATTCACTAAACTGAAAGGAGAACTAGAGCTTTTACACTGTGCAGAAAAAGAGATCAAAGTTTTTACACCACTAAATATATATTAGAGGTGGAGATATGGAGAAATATAATACTGTGTATATGTGGTATATCAACTGTGTACATGTGCTGTATCAGACTCTCATCAGTTGGAGCTGTTAAGTGTAAGACTGTAGAGCCTTTAAGATCACCAACAACATCCATTTAGGTGGGTGTCTCTACTGTACATATCATGATACAGGGGTAACTGTCGTAGTATGAAAAACACACCACCATATGCATAGGCTAATGTTAGCATTAGCAGTGCATCCTTATGCCACTTGTTTCCATTGTAGTGGAACAGCCCAATGGTGAAGAACACTGCTATCTAGTGGTTGGGGGTTTAGGTGTAGCACAAAATGAGCCACTATCTGCCACAAATCTTTAATTGAACTATTGATCAAAACATTGATACTGTGCTTTTGAGAATCGATACAATATCACAAAACATAATATTGCAATATTCAATATTTTCAGCCCCTCAGGCTGACCAGTAGTCAACGTGCCTGACTTGAAATCCGCACGTGCTCAAGCTTCAAGAGACAGCACACAGTGCAGGCTATGCAATTTTCAGGCACCAGGAAGCAGCTATAACGACGGGTACCTTGCAGCTATAACAACAGGTTACTATTTAGTGTCATTCAATCCTGGAAGGCCTCACGAGGATGCCCTGGCCATGTTTCATATTTACTTCATGATTGCCACATTCCTAAGTGGAGCACTTCACCCCGCCTTACACTGTACTGTTAGCCACCATGTTCTTATACCCAACACTACAGTCAACTGTAAGTGTTATTGTTGTGAAATCATCATTATCTCACAGTCTGATGGAGAAATCTGGGTGGATGCCAGGAAAACACTAACCATCAGCGTGTACAGTTCTACCAGTGAAGTCTGGTGGAGAGGGGATAATGGTCTGGGGTTTGGGCTTGCTTCCAACTTGGTGACAACAGTTGCCTGACCGTGGCCCTGTGGAGAAGGTGATATTAATAAAGACATGGTATGAGGAGTTTGGTGTGGAGAAACTCCAGTGGACTGCAGAGCCCTGACCTCAATCCCACTGACCACCTTTGGGATGAACTGGAATTTTGATTGCAAGCCAGACCATCTTACCCAACATCAGACGTCACGAATGCTTCTCTGACTGACTGGCCACAAATTCCCACGAGGGTAAGTGGGGTTGAGGTTGGCGGGGGGGCGGGTCTAGATCTAGATCTATAATATCCAAGCTGAATTAGGCAAATTACACGAGTAATGAGCATATTGTCATTTTGTTAGCAGCTTGCTTTCTTTGGAAAACCCAGTTAGCAGTAGGACAGAGTGTAAGCTAAGAATAAGGGAAGAGGCTAGACATTCATGCTAACTAGGCATGCTTGGTCTTGTACTGAAAACAATAGCTTGCATTTTTGTAAGGTAAGAAGAGGTTTAATACTGAAACTATGAACAGCTCCAAAGCAATTTCATGTAAATACCACAGTATCCTTTGTAGGTAGTTTAGAGGCACAATAATTGTTCCAGCGCTTTAGGCTATTTCATCAGAATTACTGGCATACTGAGCTTCAGAACACAGAAGCTTATGCTTTCAATAAATGGTAATTGGGGTTAGCTGAAACTATGGAAATGAATCAAGCATGAAAAAGTATTGTTAGATTCCAACTGAACTAATTGGACAGACATATTACCGCGCAAAAGGTAGAGATCACCTGTCATGTACACTGCCAAACCCAAAATCATGTGATATCAGTATGCAAATTGATTATGAAGTGGTGTTACCTCAGGGGACAGCTTGGGAACGGCCTCAACTGTATAAGTTGTGAGGTGTTGTCTTGTGGGTAAGTTTGCACACTGGCCAGAGTTTGAACAAGGCATGGTAGTGGAATGTCTCAAATGGTCTCATGCTGAGCAAAAGTACAGGCTACACCATTCATCGGAACTCTACAGAATGCTCCTCAAACCAATTCTAGACAACTTGGGGCCAATGGCACGTGCATCATCCTGCTGGAACATCCCATCATGGTGGGGCTACATGAGGTTTATGAAGGGCAGCAAATGGTCACCAAGCAGTGAAACGTAGCGGGTACCAGTCAACAATGTGTTTTGGTGGACCAGTGTTCTCCAACCCATGCCATGAGAACACACCCCACACCAGTATGGAGCCACCACCGGTGTGCACAGTGCCTTGTTGACACCTGGGGTCCATGGCTTAATGGGGTCTGCACCACACATGAACCCTCGTCAGCCCAGCATAACTGGTACCATTACTCAAGTGGACCACGCCACATGTTGCCAGTCCTCTAGGGTCCAGTTAGCAAGCTCATAAGCCCAGGTGAGGTACTGTGTCTGGTGTCATGGTGTTAACAGAGGCACTCTGGTGGGTCTTCTGCTCCCATGCCTCACGGAAGCTAAAAAATGCTGCACTGATCTGCGGGATATGCATGTGGGGCCTCCTGTACGGCATGTGGATGTAAGCTGCTTGTCTGCCCACACGGATAATTCTATGCTGCCAGTCATGCACCCGTTGGGGGGAAAAAAGGGGTTTCTAAAACTGAAGCTCGAAAAATAACAAAAATATAAACACAAAATGGGACTCTCAACAACGGCGCAAGACCTGGTAGACCACAAAATCCGTCACCATCAGACAAACAGTACTTAACGCTTTAAAATCAAATCACAACTTCACAAAAGTCTGTAGGTGTTTCTGCCCATCCTTTCAGCGTGAGAGGACAACTCAATATCATGGGTCTGAAAGGAGGTGCAGCGGCCAAGAAGCCATAAAACAGACTAGAAAAGAAAATCTGCTAATCAAAGAAACTGCTGGTGTTTGCAGAACAAAGGAATTGACCACTCCAGAATCCAGACCTCTAAATCACTGAATGTTTAGGACTGCAGATCCAGCAGATTTCTCTGAAAAGCAAGCCTTTCAAAAAAAAGAACAGAAACTGTTAGAAATTAAAACTAAATATGGTTCCTGTCCAAAGGAAACAAGTGTCTCCAAAATGGCAGCTTTACAGGACGGAGCAAAAAATGTAATTTACTTTAAATGCAAGTTAATGTGCAGAGATTTCATTCCAAGCTATTTTGCAGTGCTTCTGTTGATCCCTTCATCAAAATGAAAAGAGCAGCAGCTGTACCGAATAACAGACAAAAATATAAACTGACAGATGCAGCTTTTTCCTTGGACAGCAACGATATTAAAAAGCAGAGGCTTCTGTGAAACATTCTGTTATGTTTCCATTGTCCCCCCACTGCTGAAAACTGAATTAACTTGTACTTATGTATGAAATATACTACTATCTATTCATCCTGCTTTTCCCATTTGCCCCAAAGCATTCCGTCTCGGGATACCCCTTACTGAAGCTCTTAGCTTCTTAGGATAATTCGGTTAAATCCTATATCATGGTGAGTCTACACTGAAATCCTACACACTAAGACTAAGATTACCAAGCTCGAGTTGCTGCTTGGCTCTATGCGGTCAGCCAGTGGATGCAAGTTCCCGCTATTTGCACTCAGCCCTGGCAGATCACTGCATAGTACTTTAACAGCATTCTCAGTCTTCCCATGTGGGGTCTCAAGTTGAATGAACTGGGAATAGCGACATTCCGGGTCAAATTTGCCTCATGAGAAGATAGAAGGTCCAAAAGTTGAGGCAAAAGAAATAGACTGCTGGTATTTTGGGCTCGTTTTAAACTGACGTGGAATGAAAACGGTGCACCCTCTATGACAAGAGTAGATCCTTTGATTGATGGTGAATCTATCAAATTCATCTACTTGGCATGGCTGATGAAGCACAGCAAGTAAAGAGGATTTATAAAAGAAAGTTCTAAGGCTTTATTAACATATTAGACATGGTGCAATCAGACACAATGTGAATAAACAACAACAACAACAACAACAACAACACAAATCAAGAATTTCCATTTCAAAGTACAAGAAATCACAGCAAAATTCCAATCCAAACAGTCCACGTTACCCTCTATGAGGTAATCCCTAAAAGTCCATGCATAGTATTCTACAAATACTGCACCCAAAAACATCCTGGTCTCTACTTACACTCCTCTGGCTTTCACTAAACCAGTCCCTGAAGAAGAGGAAGCAGCAGGCCTGTCATCATCCCCGACCGCCATCTCGCTAGCATTGCCCTGAGCGTCCACAACCATGGCCGTCCTCTTCAGGTTCTCGTGTGTCTTCTGCCGCTCCGCTATGGCCGTGCAGGCGGCGATGACCTCGTCACTTTCAAAGTCCTCGTAATCTCGCTGCAGTTCGGGAACTTCATCGACGAGCTGCCGGGCCTCGTCTTCCAGCGTAACTCTCTGCTGAGCAGCACGTTTCTCCTCCCGGAGGCGCAACGCCCAGCTCAAGTCCTCCTCCCACAGGGGGCGCTCTAGAGGATGTAGATGAACCGCCACCTGGAAGGACCGCACCGCCTGGAACGGAAACACACACCGACAAGCTGCTGATAGGTGAAACATATCCCCCACAAGCAGGTGAAGGAAATGTTCCAGGCTGAGCGGAAATGTATGGCATTTTAGGTACATGGGTGTGCAAAAGCTTCTGGAAATGTTTCTGGAATTGCACGTATGCATGCTCTGAACTTAAATATGGCACTTTCTGCTCATTTTACGACTGTGCCATCACTTCGGCATAGGCCACATTGTGTGTGTTTCGTAAATGATGTGTGTTTATTTTCACAACTGGTGACCGGTGGCGCCCAAACTTGTGCATTTAGGTACCCAGGTACCCATATTTGATCTTGTATCACATAGTTCCCCTGTTTGGGGATTATAGCTGGCTGTTACATTTGTCAAAGACCCCCTTCACTCAAAAACATGTTTTTCAAATGTTTTTAAATGTTTACCTTGTTTACATCCATTGTGTTACCATACCACAGTCTTCATATTGTTCCATTGAAAACACAGGCTTTCTTTGTGCTATTGTACTGCGTTGAAAGTTTGTGAGCCCTTTAGAATGTTCTAGCTTTCCACATAAATATGACCTAAACATAATCCGCTTATTTGTGATTTGCAAAACCCAGTGGCTACATACAGTGGTGCTTTGTTTGTGAGCACTTTAGAACCCTGTTTTGGGTTGAGCCTGGCTAAGCTTAGTTATTTAATGGTAGTAGTGGGCACTGAACTTAAAACCTCTAATTACTACTGTTTATTATGAATGTTTATTATTATATTAAAAATATTCATGTTGGGAACTTATATTTGCTTCCGCTCTGGTTCATCTGATCTGCTCAATCTGTTCAAACTGTGGGCTGTATTCCCCATTCAACCCATTCATCTCAGATCTATAAATGTGGTGTGCTTGATGGTGGAGGTAATGGACTGGCATTGCAAATCAGGAAGCAAGGGGCGTTTATCATGCATGTTCATACATATTTGCATTCTGAATGAGAGCTAAAATTTAGAGATGCTCCTTCGCCATTTCAGTACTTTTCTATGGCATAGCAATAACACATAAGTGGCACTTCAAATCAGATACAGATGCATTTCAGAGCTGTGTGAATGCAACAACTTGATCTGAAATCAGACGTGACCCATATGCGGTCCGAGATTAGATACATATGGCCACATGACCTTTGTCGTCTTGTAATACAGTCTTGCAAGGCCAGCAGGGATCCTGTCATGAGAACATCTGGGTACAACCAAATACTGGGCTAAATGTGGATGGGAACACGAACCTATTAAGGTTGGAGCATTTCTAAACCAATCCCCAAACACATGTCAACACTTCCCAGCAATCCTGTCATTAACCCACTGATTTAATGCAAGTTATCACATGTGGTAAAATAAAACATTAACTTTCGCAAGGTAAAAATGAGCTCACCGGATGGGGAAAAAAAAAAGTCCCCTGTGACTGAAACATACCTAATAGTGTGTAATACCTCCACAAGCAACAATAACAACTGTGATTGGATTTGGCATAGACTGGACAAGTTTCTGGATGTAGACCACATCAGTGTTCAGACACTCTTACATCAAAGAATTGCGCAGTTGGGCCAGATTTGGTGGATGCCTTCCCTGGCACAATTCCGAGGAGAGTTTCCTGTAGACTGGGATTTTAGCCACTGCTGGTAGACCCGTATGACCGTACGCTTCCATACACCTGCAGATTCAGCTACTTCCTTCACACTATGGTCTTTGGCACGCCCAAATGCAGTCACTCCTTTTAGCCAATCATTAACATCTGCTTTGGAGCCATTTTCCACACATGGAACGAGACATCTGCAGGAGCCTGAAGTTATTATTACATTAAACATGCAAGGTGACTCATTTTGTTGTCCAGTGAGCTTAGCTCAATCAGCTAACACTAACATGTCACTAGCTAGCTTGCTTTGCAGGAGTTAGTTGTGAACTAGACCATCTTGGGGCCATGTTTTAGTGGGGGTGTAATCTTATTTGTGGCCATTACTGTAAGCCAGGTTTACGTTATTGACATGGCATTACATTATTAGACATGCAGAGGCACCGCTTGTCACCAGGCAAGGTAGGGAACTGCTTGGGGCACCTCAGGGGATATTTTAATTTTTTGAAAATTGTTTTTTAATGTTGTTTATATTTATATTTAAGAAAATATAAATATAATGTTGGTGGTTATTTATAACATTAAGATGATTACACCGGTTGGAGGGGCCCCCTGTGAATTTTTGCTTAGGGCCCCAGCACACTCTAGACTTCCCACTGCACTCATGGCTATGTAGTGTTAGCTGTCATCTTGTGTTATATCCGGGTAGAGCTGTTCATCAAAGGGCAATGCATCAAAATGCACGTCACATCACTCCTTGAGGTTTAGTAGACTACCTGAAGTCAAACTGAGGGTTTGAGTCATCGCTGGCAGAAACCTCCCCCACCCCAGAATCTGAATGCTTTTCAAGTAACTGGGGACTTCCCTCAGGCAAAGTGTCCCTCTTCTCTGTATTAATAAGACTGTTACACTACATCTGAAAGTGTGAGAACAGCCGCTGGAGTTGGATCACTTCCACCACAAATGCACAGTTCCTGTCAGTGACGCTGAGCTGAAGCCACTGCTTTTCTGATACCTGCTGAGACTGTAACACTTTCTGCTGGTGGAGGTTGGTCATAAAAGGTTTACTAGCATGCACACTCTTTCCACTGCTCAGTTGGAGTCCTCCATGTTTTAAATGATAATATGTGGTGCAAGATATTTGTTTAACCCCCATAAAAAACGGAGGTGGATCTCAAGAGAGATTCAGAGAAATGGCTGCCAAGCAAGAACAGGATCCGGGAAGTGTATGATTCAAGCACATAGGCACGATCATATTATTTTCACGATCATGTTATTTTAGCTGATAATTAATTGGAATACACATAATTGCAATTATCAACTTACTTGTTTTTCTGTTCACTGCATGCAACTGTTATATCACAAGCCTAAAGTGGTTAATAACTGGAGTGCGCTTTAGCTGTCGATACTTAGTAGCACCTTAAAGATGACAGATACAGCTTAAGCTCAATTAAAACAGACATTACTCACTGCTGATATGGCTGCCTTTACACAGTGAAACTTTCATGCAACTTGATGCATGTTGTGAGTTGCCGGCAACAGAACTGTTACACAAGGCAAGTTTTAAAAAACGCAAAAAAAACAGGACTTTCATGCAACTTGACAGGTAACCGAAGCAATTTAAAAAAGTTGGATGGAACAGAAGTGCCATGCAACTTGCCAGTTACAGTATATATGCGTGTGTGTGTGTGTGTGTTTGTGTGTGTGTGTGTGTTGGGGGGGGGGGGTCGTGTGTGGGTGTGGGTGTTATGCTCATGTTAAGCTTTTAAAAACTCTCGGGGGGGAGTTTGGGGAGTTTGGGGTACGATTCTCCTTTTATTCACCTGATAAATCTTTTTTTTTTTTTTGTTTATTGTGATCATGTGATGCGTTACAGCCATTTTGATTGTCTGTTTCACAAGTCTTCAAAATTTTACCAAGTTGAAATGCTTGCAACTGTTGCAGATTTTCCAGTGAGTCGCAGGATGCTTTACGTTACGCAAGTCAAGTGCCATTTAGACTACTATCTGGACTGCATCCTGATAAGATTTTAGCTACATGCATTTACACTTGGTAATCAAATGTGTCTCCGGTTAGCCAGACTGGAATCCGATTGCTGTCTGGGACGGGATATGCAATTCCGCTCATGGCAACCAATTACCAACAGTTTATCCGGTCATCGTCTGCAGTTTGTTTGGCACAGTAGTACAGACCAAGTATAAACAGGGTCTTAGTTTCACCAGTCTAAAGGTCTTACAGCACCAGACAGAAACGTTGTGTTTTACATTAGTCTCAAATCTAATATCTGCAATCACATTTGTTTATTGCGGTGACGTTACAATTGTGAAAACTAACAACTGTGAAAACTAACAACTGTGACAAATTACTGAGATCAGCTAGAAACAATGCAATCCAGTCAAATCAGTCGTAATCAGCTGGTTATGTAATAACTTTGACAGGCCTTGGAATTAAAAGAGAACATAAGTAGAGGAATGCCACAACCTGAGGAGGTGGTGATAATGTTATGCCTGATAGGTGTGTATATGTGTGTGTGTGTGTGTGGTACCGTCATGCCAATAAAGCGCTCTTGAATTTAATTGAATTAATTTGCCCCCATTTAAATCAACTACATGACAGAGTAATATGAGCAATTCCATGACAGGGGCGCACGTCATACAGTTTATCACCTGGTTCTAGAAGCACCCATGTCACATCTGCATATAAAATATGAGCTCCTTACTTGTAGCTCCTGGGACGACGGCAACGTTCCCATCCCAGAAGTTAATGAGTTAGCATTTCTTGTCTGCCACAAAAGCACCTAGCCATTCACCTGGCTGTAATGTGATGCTAGGCAGAAGCGGTGCTGCATTTCCTCCACCTCTTAGGAATTAATCCGTTTAAGTTTGCTGTTCCTGACACCAATTCCTGCGTCAGCAAGCACGTCAATGAAAATCTTACTGGAGTCATTTGTGTAAGGTGCCCGTATCTTTTAGGCGTTTGTGGCTCTGAGGGCTTCGTCTCTTAGGTGGGAGCACTTCTTTGATATCATGCACAGTGTCCCTTTCTTCTTATACATAAACATATTAGTAAAACGGGAATACTGAGTAGCTATAACTGTTAATGAAGTTCTGATAGAACTTGATCGGTAATAAGTAGGTAATGATATGGTAATTTTACGGTAACAAATTGTTTTTAATCATTAATTAAATGCCAATTTCCTTGTTGTTACTAGATAATAAATCAGAAATTGTCGTGAGTGTTAAGAAGGCCATTATGAAATGGTAAAACAGTGGTAACAAGTTGTACTTACCTAAAAATGACCTGCTTATTTTATAGTTCTTTGTGTACAATAAGTGAGCAGTTGTAGTGGTAACAAGGCAGTAAAGTAACAGAAACACAATAGTAACAAGTTGTGCTCTTCTAAATATTATACGCACATCTTCTAGTCATTAATAAATGAAGATAGTCATTGTATCAGTATTTAGTAATAAAACGACAAAAAAGCTTTATTTGCCTAAAATGACCCACTTATTTTATAGTTCAACAATAAGAGAGAATAATAATTGAGTACATGTATATAATATATAATTATTTGAGTTATTAATTAAAAGTTAGTAATTAAAATCAGTGGAGTAGTTCTGCTAGAATTACCTGGTTTTAGGGCTGTAAAATACTAATTCACTTGTTTCTGTTTTATTTCTTACCTGTTATGTACACTGCCTGGCCAAAAAAAAAGGTCACACACTCTAATATTTCGTTGGACCGCCTTTAGCTTTGATCACAGCATGCATTCGCTGTGGCATCGTTTCCACAAGCTTCTGCAATGTCACAACTTTTATTTCTGTCCAGAGTTGCATTAATTTTTCCCCCAAGATCTTGTATTGATTATTAATGATGGGAGATTTGGACCACTGCGCAAAGTCTTCCCCAGCACATCCCAAAGATTCTCAATGGGGTTCAGGTCTGGACTCTGTGGTGGCCAATCCATGTGTGAAAATGATGTCACATGCTCCCTGAACCACTCTTTCACAATCTGAGCCCGATGAATCCTGGCATTGTCATCTTGGAATATGCCCGTGCCATCAGGGAAGAAAAACTTCATTAATGTAATAACCAGGTCGTTCAGTATATTCAGGTAGTCAGCTGACCTCATTCTTTGGGCACATAACATTGCTGAACCTAGACCTGACCAACTGCAGCAACCCCAGATCATATCACTGCCCCCACAGGCTTGTACGGTAGGCACTAGGCATGATGGGGGCATCACTTCAGCCGCCTCTCTTCTTACCCTGATGCGCCCATCACTCTGGAACAGGGTAAATCTGGACTCATCAGACCACATGACCTTCTTCCATTGCTCCAGAGTCCAATCTTTATGCTCCCTAGCAAATTGAAGCCGTTTTTGCTGGTTAGCCTCACTGACCAGTGGTACTGTTTTTTGGTATTGTTTTTGTACCCTTTGATTTCACCAAACGTTTATCACGATCGTTCAAGATGTTTTTCCGACCACATTCCTTCCAGCTGAAACGTAATCACCCATGCAGTAATTATCCAATGGGAGGCTCTTACCTATTTGCTTAGTTAAATCCAGGTGGTGACCTTTTTTTGGCCAGGCAGTGTTTTTAAGTGGTCAGACACAGTGTGATGTCACCGGCAGTTTCTTACAGGTAAATCTATTCTATTACATCACTGCCTTGTTATCACTACAATTGCTCACTTATTATACATAAAGAACTACAAAATAAGCAGGTCATTTTTAGGTAAAGTACAACTTGTTACCATTATTTTACCATTTCATAAAGGCCTTGTTAACACTCACTACAATTTCTGATTTATTATTTAGTAACAACAAGGAAATTGGCATTTAATTAATGATTAAATACAATTTGTTACCGTAAAATAACCATATCATTACCTACTTGTTGCCGATCTGTAAAGTAAAGCGCTGCCAACGTTCATTATTGAAGCTGCTTGTTGTGCTGTTGAGGAAGCCTATCAGTAAAACCCACCCAAGCTTCTTAAACACAACCTAAACTCACTAAACACTTCTCCTCATCTCAGCTCATCTCTGAATCAACCTCATCGTGTCAGCACAACCCATCCCATTTCCCTTTTCTCAACGGGATGAAGCAGTCTGTTAAGAAATCTGTGCCCCGTATCTCGCTTGATAAACGTCTCTGTGGCTTCCGGTTCTCGCCAAAGCTGCTAATATCGACGTTCTTCTTGAAGAACACAGTCGCGACACACCCTGGCTGGTCTACCGTTTGCTGAAGCACTGGAAAGAATGGTAAAATAGTTCCTTTAAGCTTTTTCGGATCAGGCTTTTGCATAATGCATTGCCACTAATCTTTTAAAAGTCATAAACAGATCTTCTCCTTTCATCTAATGCCAGGTTCAACTTTGTTTAGTTCTGCCAGCCACATAATAGCAATAATAACAGTCCTCAGACTGCAGTTATAGAGCTCATCGCTGTCAGAGCACAGCATTGTGTCTCCGAAATAGGAATTTTTCAGGGAAGAGGGGGGGAAGACAGTGTTTAACACTAGGTTTATGTAACAAGATCGTTGGACCACCGAGCAGAAGGAAGATTCTGGACATATATGGTGTTATTTAAGCACAATGGGTTATTTCAGCTGGTGTTTATTTGCAATATAACCAACTGCAATGTACAATTTGTCTTGATTTTTTGTTCACCTGTGACTGAAATGTATCTAATAGTATGTAATGCCTCCACGAGCACCAATAACAGCTGTGATTGGATTTGCATGGGCTGGGCAAGTTTCTGGATGTAGGCCACATCAAAGTTCAGACATTCTTCCATCAAAGAATTGCACAGTTGGGCCAGATTTGGTGGATGCCTTCCCTGGCACAATTCCGAGGGGATTTTAGCCACTGCTGGTAGACCCGTATGACCGTACGCTTCCATACACCTGCAGATTCAGCTACTTCCTTCACACTATGGTCTTTAGCACGCCCAAATGCAGTCACTCCTTTTAGCCAATCATTAACATCTGCTTTGGAGCCATTTTCCACACATGGAACGAGACATTCACTGCACTGTACCACCTCTTCTCAATCTATGGATCCCATCACTCACACCCCGCAGGTATTTATAGCCCCATCATCCTCTTGCAGTACCATCTGCAGGAGCCTGAAGTTACTAACACCTTAAACAACTGCTAATAACATAGTAGCTCACAGATACAGCTCAAGCTCAAATAAACAAACATTACCCACTGTTGCCATCTAGAGGTGCTACAGCACCAATCAAAATCTAGAACTTATGCTGTTTACATTAAGGCCTGTGATGCATCTCAATAAATGTGTTTGGATATTTTCTTGTGGTCTATTCTTCATGAAACTTTCACATGGAATGTAAAGGGCGGCTAGTGTTTCCGGTAGCAATACTAGTAGCATTGCCTACAGTCAACACAACTACATCCTATCAATGTACAATCTCAGCTCAACAATAAAACTAGGGCTGCTTTGCTTACTGTTTGTTATTTCTTATCACAATATCGGCCTTTGCAACACGGATACTGTACCTCAAATCAGCTGCTATATGAGCTACAATATGCAAAGGACTCTTATAACCAACCAACAAAGTGTTCTTGACTGTGTGTGATGAGTCTCCTGATTAATGTTTTGTTGTTTTGTGGTGTTTTGACTAGGGATGTGAAAGACTGACTGAGCAACCATCAACTGACATACAAATGTCCATCCAACAAATGCTATCAAGCAAAAGAAAGCTTATTAACAATAATTCACTTTAATAAATTAATTAATTATTAAAGTTTTTTATTAAAAATTTATTGAAGTATTTATTTACTTATTATTTATCTATTATATCTATTATTATTATTTATCTAATTCTTTATTTGTAAGTTTTTACTTGAATTCATTTCCATTATTTAGCAGTTTTGAATAGGAAGGCGCATCATTCAACATTTTAAAAATTAAAATTAAAACTCATTCAACCTATAAAAGGTAGTTTCTACAGTGCTCAGAAAAACCTTGCCAAAAGGATCGGAGTGCGTCACCTCCAATGGAAATGAAAGGAAGTCATTTATCTCAGTGATTGATAATCACGATTGAAGCAGCACGTTCATCTTCCCTGTGTGTTATGGCTCATTACGTTTACTGCATCCATCATCAGCCATGGAGCCATCCACTGCCCTCGGCTCACTCTCCCAGTCACATGCCACTAATTGAGCAGCCTCTTGATGATGGAATTGGAAGTGAACTTTATAGCATGACATTTGATGAAATATATACAGCATGAAATATAGCATGACTAATGTGCATGTCCCTGTGAAGCTTCATACACAATATTTAGTAAAATAATTATGTTCTCTTTCATACATGAAACTCTACCCTAAGTCTTAAAAAAGGGACGTTTAGGCAGATTTTAGGGGCATAAAAACAATTAAGGGGCATAAAAGTAGATTTTAAGGACATAAAAATATTGTAGGAGCATAAAAGCAGCTTTTAAAGGGCATAAAAGCAAAATTAAAAAATGCATAAAAGCTCATTTTAAGGGTGTATAAGCAGATTTTAAGGGCATAAAAACAGATTTTAAGGGCATAAAGGCAGATTTTGAGGGCATAAAAGCCGATGTTCTGCATTGCTCTTCAAAACCTTTCCCAGTTAGCAGCCCTGTTAAACATTTATTGAATGCTGGATTGAACATTGTGCAATGCTTTCACATATTTGGTGAACTTGTTTGATAGCATTTACTAAATTAAAAGAAAAGCAGGTGACGATGGAAAGTAGACAATGACAAGTGATTTCTGTCTTTCACTTATTTATTCACTGTGCAAAGCCTCTATTGTGGTGTTGAGTTTTGTTTTGCACAATTTACAGGAAAGCCTTTTTATGATGTTTAAGTGACGTATTTCTTTATTTATTAACTTTTGAGGTCGTGCTTCATCCCTTGAGTGCCGGACCCTACATCAGTATTTACTGTTGATTCAGTGATGGGAAGTCGAGGCGTTATCAAGCCAACTGACAGATTTGTTGCCAACTATTTCTTACTGTCTATGCTATTGACTTTACTGGTGTATTGTCTGAGCAAATATTTAACAGACAACAAAACAACATAAACCATAAACTCAAAGAGAGGTCCAAGATGATGGAACTAAGCCCTAGAAAGCAGCATACCTGAAGGTGGCTAAAGATACCTTAATGCGAATAGCATAAAAGCTGATTTTAGGGGCATAAACACAGATTTTAGAAGCATAAAAACAGATTTACGGACATAAAAACTGATTTTAGGAGCGTACAAGCAGATTTTAGAGGCATAAAACCAGATTTTAAGGGAATAAAAGCAGATTTTAACTCTGTTTTGCACAACAAAGCCAAGGCGTTATCAAGCCAACTGACAGATTTGTTGCCAACTATTTCTTATTGTCTATGCTATTGAGTTAATTGGTGTATTGTTATCTGAGCAAACATTTAACAGACTACAAAACAACATAAACCGTAAACTCAAAGAGAGGTCCAAGACGGAGAAACTAAGCCCTAGAAAGCAGCATACCTGAAGGCGGATTAAGATACCTAGAGGAGGCCTAGGCTTTTGACACCATGATAGAAACCCTGGCTGTAATCAGCTTTGGATTTTATGAATGTGGAGATACCTGAGCCTAGTTCCGTGCTCCTCAGACACATGATACATATTGGACGTGATAAGCATCTCGGTCAGTATCTGTTGAGTGATGTGAAAGTATGCGGGGAAAACAGGCACGTGCATCAATATTACCCCTAGCAAATTTCTCCAGATATGAAGGTCATGCATGGAGCCATATCCTGATAGACTGTTCTCACAGTTCTTCTCACGAGATGCACCATAAATTAACTGAATGCAGAACAAAATGGGAGTGATTCCCAACGCTCACCTCACCACACAATTCCCATAAATGCAGTGTGCGGAGAAAACTAAACATTTACTTTACTCGAGTGGGATCGTTACTCCAAATGGCATAACAGCCATTTGTCTGTCTTGTAAAGGGGATGTTTTTAATCGACTTCCAAGCACATTTGCAGCCATTCCCTCGCCATCTCCAATACTAATACGTTTAAATGAATCACTTGTGAAGAAGTCACATTATCCAAGAGAGACGGAGAAATGGATAGACGAGAAACATCCCCAGACACACACACACACAGATTTTGCCGTAAATTATCCAGATAAAATCCAGAAATAAATAACAGTCCCCATTTACCAAGCCATTTCAGCTTTCTAATTGGCCAATATAATTCCCGCTGCATAGAAGGCGGCTTGAGATCTTGCACAGAAACACTAGATCATGTATCAGTCCTTCAGAGAGAAAGACAATACAACAGTTATAGTCAGTAAGCACTTCAGCCAGGCTCCTGTCACTCGTCAAGCGGGCCAACATTTAATGAGCAGTAAAAAGTGGGTTTGATGGCTTTCGAAGTCCTCACTCCGTCCAAGGTCACAACAGGTTTAGCAGAGAGCACAAAACCATCTGTGCAGAAATCAGGATTTGACTCGTGATGGTGCCAGGCAGCAGGCTTGCTCTTTTTCCTAAGTGTTCTGACAGTAGAGGCTCTCAACTGACATTTCCATGACCTGCACATAAATGCTGACTGTCATAGCAGCTTCAGTACACCACATATCATCAATTTGGTCATATACTGCATACTATATACTACTTTTCGGTAGATCTAGTATGTGAGTAGTATGTAGTACGCCATTTCGAATACAGCCACAGTCTGCAAAAATGACATTCACGTTATTAGTGTGACATGCTGACCTCATTAGTGTTTTGCCTAGTTATGCTTGCCATACCACCACAGTTTACCGGTGTAATGCTGTAATTCCATGTACAACGATATCAATCATGAAGGATAACGATATTAGGAAACAAGGCAGAAAGATCAAGGCAGAAATCTCCAAATAACAACAGAACGTATGCACAAAATCACGCTAACTTTCTCTCATACACAAGTCAATTAAAATATAAAGTCATGAGTGCTTTAGATAAACACAAGCTACTGAAGAAGGTTTAAGCACTTTCAAGCATGGCATGTTCATAAGGTTTATAAGCTCACCGGACAAAAAAACGATTCACATTGCATGTTTACAGTGATAACAACTTCAGGCTCCTGCAGATGGCGCTGCACGAGGATGATGTTGCTATAAATACCTGCGGGGTGTGAGTGACGGGATCCATAGATTGAGAAGAGGTGGTACAGTGCAGTGAATGTCTCGTTCCATGTGTGGAAAATGGCTCTAAAGCAGAAGTTAATGATTGGCTAAAAGGAGTGACTGCATTTGGGCGTGCCAAAGACCATAGTGTGAAGGAAGTAGCTGAATCTGCAGGTGTATGGAAGCATACGGTCATATGGGTCTTGTAGTATAATGGCTAAAATCCCAGTCTACAGGGAATTCCCCTCGGAATTGTGCCAGGGAAGCCATCCACCAAATCTGGCCCAAAAAAGGGACTTTTAGGGGCAGAAAAAACTGATTTTAGGTAAATAACAGCATATTTTAAGGGCATAATAACAGATTTAAGGGACATAAAAGCAGACTTTAAGGGCATAAAAGCAGATTTTAGGGGCATGAAAACAGACTTTAAGTGACAAAACATTTTAGGGGCATAAAAACAGATTTTAAAGGACATAAAAACAGATTTTATTCAGTTTTTTTCAACTTGATACAAGAGGATTTTACTTGCCAAGACATCATTTTTTGCCATGAAAACTGCCCAAGAAAAAAGTCTGCATGCTTTGAGCTGCAGATACAATTCACTTATAAAGCTGCTAAGAGCAGTTCAAAAGCAGGATGCACAGTGGTTACTCTCCCCGGACTCTGTCTCACTATGTAGGGAATATGGAGTGATTTGAGATGGTGCACTGATTTTCTTGCAGCATGTTCTGCAGACAGGGTGGTTATCTTCATTAAGCTTCGTCTGCACACTTCTAACAACCAAAATACAACCAAACCTCAGACTTGGTCCTCCTAGAAGGCTGAACAATCTCCAACACCCTGTCACTACCTTCTGCCATGTTTCCCAGACAAAAACAAACCCGCATTGTGAGCTGTGTCTGGGAGACTTTGGTTGACGCTGTACAGTGTTTAACTCAAATTTTTCCTTGCACTGTATTCAACCACGGTTTTAATGCTAATTAAAATTTGGCACAACTAACCATCATGAATTTCACCGTGGTTTACAGTGAAAACCGGAAACCATTTAACCTTTAATGATTATGTCTTGAGTTGTACCATCCAGTGACCTTGACAGCGAGAGATAATCAGGCAGAAATCTCTAGATATCAACAGAAAATCCACTCAAGTAGTCCCAGACGCTTGCTGTACACAAATTGAATGAGAGCTGGTGATTTCCAGCGGCGAGAGCCTGGGCCAATGTTGGCAAAAAGTTCAGCTTGGGTTCAGAAACAGCCACAAGCAATGAGCAAACGAGAGGCGTAATTCTGCTTCCAGTGTGAATGCAAGGTTTTTAAGATAAATAGGATTTTTGCTGGCATTCTTTAAAGCTTATCCAGCTTCAAAACAACTGCTATGAAAGAATGTAGTTGTTGGCAGGCTGTGGAAAGGTCATTTTCCAGACCTTATGGACATATTTGTACTAGGTCTTGTCTAGGCCTCGACTGTAATAGGACTTTTCTTGAACTCTGTAGTGTTTGTACTATGATATATCCTGGACTCTGTAGCATTTGTACTAGTACTTGTCATGGCCTCGATTGTACTAGGATTTGTCTTGGACCTGAGTATTTGTTCTCAGACTTGTCTTAGACTTGGTAGTATTTGTATTAGGATATGTTGCGGACTCTGTAGTATTTGTAATAGGACTAGTCCTGGACTCTGTAGTATTTGTACTAGTACTTGTCATGGACTCTGTAGCATTTGTACTAGTACTTGTCGTGGACTCTGTAGTATTTGTACTAGTACTTGTCGTGGACTCTGTAGCATTTGTACTAGTACTTGTCGTGGACTCTGTAGTATTTGTACTAGTACTTGTCGTGGACTCTGTAGCATTTGTACTAGTACTTGTCGTGGACTCTGTAGTATTTGTACTAGTACTTGTCGTGGACTCTGTAGCATTTGTACTAGTACTTGTCGTGGACTCTGTAGTATTTGTACTAGTACTTGTCGTGGACTCTGTAGCATTTGTACTAGTACTTGTCGTGGACTCTGTAGTATTTGTACTAGTACTTGTCGTGGACTCTGTAGCATTTGTACTAGTACTTGTCGTGGACTCTGTAGTATTTGTACTAGTACTTGTCGTGGACTCTGTAGCATTTGTACTAGTACTTGTCGTGGACTCTGTAGTATTTGTACTAGTACTTGTCGTGGACTCTGTAGCATTTGTACTAGTACTTGTCGTGGACTCTGTAGTATTTGTACTAGTACTTGTCGTGGACTCTGTAGCATTTGTACTAGTACTTGTCGTGGACTCTGTAGTATTTGTACTAGTACTTGTCATGGACTCTGTAGTATTTGTACTAGTACTTGTCATGGTACATCGTACATTAAATTAATATTCAATATTCAATGAACTCACAACCTGTAGGTTTTTTAAGTTTAAAAGCTGCATAATGTTTTACAGTTTGTGTGAGTGTGTTACTTACAGTCACCATCCAGCACCAGATTTGGCTAATCATTGCTTCATATAATTAAATCAAGCATGATGGTAGTGGACTGAACAAACTCATGTGACATCTGGGGCTTATGTCAACTATAATTTTTAAGTAAGACATTTTCAAATAAGGAACCTTTCTCTTTTTTATCTGTTAATTGTTTATGTTTACTTATATTTACACTAATTCCATAAGTTGTGTTTACTGCTAAATAACAACAAAGCATAGCATAGTTTTTTTTTTTTTAATGGACTTATACAAGGAACTTGGAAACTTGAAAAAGTGTCTCCTTTTTTTTCCCCATCATTTGAGCACAAGCACCAACAGAAATGTAGAACTTTTAGCTGACTAGAAAAGCAGTTCTCAGTTTTCTATAGGCTATATCTTGTAAATATAATTGATGCCAAAAACAATATCACTAAACAATTTGTATGCCAACCCCATCCATACAAACACACACATACTAACAGGTTGTAGCTTGCATCTCTGCAGCATTCCTCTTGCTAGTAATCTTCCACGCCGCTGGCCTGGGTGTGCTGAAACAGGCACTTTACCTCAAATACAAAAATACATAACTGGCAAGGAAAGACTCCCAGTCTCTTCACTCAGACTGACAGGAACATAACGCCTTCGGGGACAGGAGTGGATTAGCACTAAACAGTTTTATTACACCGTCTATACGGCAGAAGAGAGAAAGAAGCAGAGAGAGAATAAAAAGGAAGAAAGAAAGATTGAAAGAGTGAAAGAAAGAAAAGAAAGAGTGAAGTAAAGTAAGAAAGAGAAAGAGTAAAAAATAAGTTAAAAGTAAGTAAAAGTAAGAAAAAGTGAAAGAAAGAATGAATGAATGAAAGATAGAAGGAAAAAAGAAAGAAAGAAAGAAAGAGAAAGTAAAAGAAAGAAAGACACAAAGAAAGAAAAAAAACAAAGAAAAAAGAAAGAGAAAGAAAGAGAGAAAGAAAGAGAGAAAGGTAGGTTAGTCTGAACAGTTCTGATTTTCAGACTTTCAGTAATGGGATGCAACTGCTCATCATGTGACCTTGAGGGTCAGGGATGCAGTCTCACTTCCTGCTGTAAAATGCTGGGGTGTGGCTAAAATAGACTCTATGGATGAAACTCTTTCTCTTTCAGTAGTGACATGAAAACTTAGTTCAGCATTCTTCAATATAAACATTAAACTCAGGATGAACCGAAACATTTCAGCAGAACTTTTACAAGAAGTTAGGAGTCAGGGTTTGAGACAGCCACCTCACAAAAAGTACATGATGACTTTGCCATAGTTATGGAAATCTGAGGTCTGGATTGTTTTAAGGGGTTTAAACTATTAAGAACAGTAGGATTGGTCCAGATTAGGTAGTCAGTGATGGGCAAACCTTTCTGTGGAGGACTGTGGAGGAATGCAGAGGACGAACATTTGCACGGAATGTTATTTCACAAAAGGTTAATGAAATACAGAGAAGTTCACCAGCCTCAACGGCCATTATTATCAGGCCAGAAAATTCTGATTGAAGGTCCGGCTAATGTCATCACCTAATCTGCATAATACCCTAATATCAAATAGCACAAGCGTGCAAGAGATGCAACGAGTGGGATAGGTATCCACAATACAGTCATGATTGGATCATTAGTGAAGTGGAGCAGGGTTAATAACTTAAGCCTGAGTATGGAAAACACAAAGGAGTTAGGGGTTGACTTCATGAGACCAATACTGAGTCTAACATCTCCATTATAGGCAATACGTTGAGATACACTTATCATCAAAACCCATAGCTGCACCCACAAGGAATCAACCGAAACTTGGTGGGCAGGTTTGACATTGTGAGACATGCTAATGATTCAAGTTTCACGCTCGGCTGTGCATGTGACGCAAGCCAGGACAGGCCTTATCACTGTACCTGACTCACTATGTAAGGTCGTCCAGTAGCATATGCTTTCCATTCTGACTCGTGCTGTTGTGTTGGTAGCATCCTTTGCAAGTGAAGCATGTGCCTCAGAGAAGAGTTCGAAAGCAATTCAAGCAGTTGGAAGAGTTGGAGAGGAGTCGCATCGTAGGGCTCCAGGAAGCAGGATGGTCTTATCAACGTATTGCGTGCCATACTGGTCACGCAGATACTACCTTAGCATGTTGTTGGGGGCAGTGAATAGAAGAAGGCACTCACCAGCGACACAAAGGATCTGGGATACCTACACGAACCACGGAAAGAGAGAGAACCGACAAATTGTCTCACATGCACAAAGTAACTCAACAGCCACGATTGCAGACATTCAGTGAGGAGTGATGCCCTCCATGAGTCATCCTGTTAGTGCCAGCACCATTGACAGATGGCATACAGACCGTCACGACGACTGCCCTTAACACCACGTCAATATCACCAAAGTCTGCAATGGTGTCGTGCCAGATTGTCATGGAGTGACTCAGAACGGCAGCAGGTCATCTTCAGTGACGAGTCCCGATCTTGGTGGAGACGACCGACGAATCCGTGTGTGGAGGCACCGTGGTCAGAGTCAACAGCCAATAGCACTGCAAGCTTCCTTCTGGGTGCAGCTATTCTTTTGACGATGAGTGTAGTTCACCGCTAAGTTCCTAAGAACAACCATCAGCTCTTAAGAGGAAAAACAGTGAGGTAGCTCATCAAAAGCTTTTCTGGTCCCACTTCATATTAAGTGTCTAACAACACATGCAACAACTTATGTAATTACACATATACACAAGTCTCTTTTTTGTCTCATATATTTACATAGGGGTGTCTTGACAGCTGTAAAAGCATATTCGCTCTCATGTAATTACACATTGGTAATAAGAGGGTAAACACATTTGGAATACAATCTGGAACACCAGTTTTTCCAGAAGGTTTTTCCAGCATTATAAGGAAGGGTGTAATAACTTACATCAGGACAGTATTTACACTGGGAAATGCCAGCTTTGATAACATTTAGCTAACACTTGCTTGCTGCTAGGTAACTTCACTTAGTGGACCAGCCCTGCACTGACAGTGAGGTGTTAAAGAACTCTGGATTTTGGGGTCCTGACTTCCACTGAAGAACAGGGTAACAAAGTATTACGTCAGTATCCCTGCAGTGCCGAGAATGATCCACCACCCACATAATACCTGCTCTGTGGTGATCCTGTGGGAGTCCTTATCATTGAAGAACAGGGTAATACAGTACACAGAGAAACAGATGGACTACAGTCTGTAACTGTACAACTACAGAGTGCTCCTATATGGACAGTGGAGCTGATAAAGTGGACAATGAGTGTAGAAACAAGGAGGTGTTCCTAATAAAGTGCTTGGGAAGTGTAATTTAATACTCAAGAAATGTCTGTAATACTCAGGTTTACTGCTTTGTTATGTTTGCCAGTCGGTTGGATACATTTTATAGATACCCCCACAGGACCACCACAGAGCAGGTCTTATGTGGGGGGTGGATCATTCTCAGCACTGCAGTGACACTGACGTGGTGGTGGTGTGTTAGTGTGTGTTGTGCTGGTGTGAGTGGATCAGACACAGCAGTGCTGCTGGAGCGTTGTCTAAATTGCTAAAGCTGTTTAATCCGTGGCCATCCGTGGGTTGTTGTTGTTGGTGGTGATTGGGTGGTCAATGTCATAGTGTTTTACCCCCAAACTCCAATAGCCTTTAACCAGTTATTTTGTTGCAGCCTCTACCCTACGAAATCCGGCCATGGTCCACTCCAGAATGAGAATATCTAAAAGCTAGATAAAATCTAGCACTGATTTATTAATTGAGCCCAATTGCTGCTTGTTTCACTTCCTGACTCCTGAGGCGCAGTAGTTTAGGCCAGATTCGTTCAGTGCAGCAGCAGATTTACCATGATTATCCAAACAGCATGATAGTAACATGTTTGCTCATTAACAGGGTTTACCAGCCCCAACGACTTTATGAAAAGTTCTTATTTACTGTACCACACATTGCGTGTCATGTAGCCCTGTTACCGCCAAGTTTTTAATTTGGCCCACTGACCGTAAAACATACAGTCATAAAATTATGAATGGGCCAGCTGTTCATGTCCACCATAAACATAAATGTTTAGTAAGCAATCAAATAATTAAACTTTATTTATATGGCCCTTTCCTATGCTAAGGTTATGAAGTGGTTCACAGTGGTTCACCTACAACAATCTGAAACAATATAAAAATCATAATCAATCAATGCAACAATAATATACATAGTTATGCACGATTCCTGCGCACCACATGAAAGCTAGGGAATTAAAACGGGGTTTAAGCTGTCCCTTAAAAGTGTTCAAGGAATTAAGAGAATCTAATATCAGATTATTGCAAA
The DNA here is from genome assembly GCA_034552555.1 of Semaprochilodus insignis. NCBI lineage: Eukaryota > Metazoa > Chordata > Actinopteri > Characiformes > Prochilodontidae > Semaprochilodus > Semaprochilodus insignis. The sequence continues at coordinate 18,304,986 of CM067496.1, forward strand.
GGCCATTGTAACAACTATCGCTTGCACACCGCCCCTCTTGACAACAGCTAAAAGCCCTTTATTAGAGGACTTTAAAGACCTGACATTGGTACAGGGAAGTAATAACTCAGTATAATCAGGAGATAGCACAAATGTGTGAACAACTATCCTTGTAGGTCCTGAAAGGACAAAACATGTGTAATTTACGCAATATTACTTTACTGGAAGAAATATGATTGAACATGTTTCTTGATACGCCCTGAATATTTAACAAAGAATCAACTATCACTTCCACATTTCCAGGAAAAGGCTTAACTAAAGATGTAAGTGGACCAAGAGGTATACGCAAATTGTCCTTGGGACACTGCCACAGCCAGCCAAGAGAACCTCAGTTTTGTTTTCATTTAAAGTTACAAGGCATCCAATACTCCATTAATATCTAAAACACCATCAGTATAACTCTCAATTAGTTTGGAACGGTGAAAAAAATATATGTTGTAACATGAAATTAAACAGGGGAAGCACACCAACAGAAAATAAAATAGGGCCAAGAATGGACCCCTGGGGCACCTCACAGCTAAGATCAGCCATTTGTGCAATAGACATTGGCTGTAAGCCATCAAAGTAGCAAAGGGTCAAATGGGACCATAAAATGAGCGTGCACAAATTTAAGCGCATTAGTTCAGCAACCTGAAAACTAAACTTAGTACACCTAACTTAGTTTGTTGCGGTTAACTAATCACAACTATTATCAGTATCACCTAAAAGACAAAAATAGAAAATTTCAATAATACTAATAACCTATGTGCATGGCAATCTAGTACAAAAGCAGATGTAGGTATTTAACATGCACCTTGATATGAATAATATCTTTATTTATAAAGGAATGTTCATACTGGTGGCAGTTCAAAGTGCTTTATAGGTGATAAAAATGCTAGCAAAATTCTTAAATAAATTATTAAAATCATATAAAACAAAGAAAGAACAAATTATAAAGATAACATCTAAATCAAAAATTCTAATAAAACACCAAGCTAGAGATATTATGAGCTTGAAAGTCATTCTAGCATTTAGAACATCAAAAACGTTACAGACGTCAGTCTGTAAAAGTATGTTAGTATGACTCACAGACTACAGTAGTTGTGATAGTGTTGGTTGTGTACAGTCAATAAGGCGACAAAGGCCAAGTATTTAATCCCAAGCTATTTCCGATACCAATTACAGTGTGCTATGGTTCTGAGGAACAGTAGCACACCACTATTATGAGAATAACAGGTTTGTATTTTACAGATTGTGGGTTCAGAAGGCCAGTATCTACAGAGCACGAGCTGGAACATAAACAGAGAGACTTTCTGTGATTAAGGCAAGTGCTAGATTTTACAGAGCTTTATAGACTAGTAGGAGAACTTGAAAGTCTATTCTAATGGATATAGGCAGCCAGTGCAGCTCTTTTAGAACTTGACTGATATGAGCTCTGTTTAGTGTCTGTTAGGATCTGTGCTGCTGTGTACGTGTTGTAGGGGATGGATTGTTTTCGTAGGAACCTCAGCATTTCGTAGCATTGTTTTTGTAGCATTTCATTTCAGTCTCCACTGAGAAATATCTGACACACAATTTGTAAATCTGTTTACAGGGTCTAGATTATCCAAAGCAATGGAGATGTATAATTGCATGTAATCAACATAGCCATTAGTTTAGATCATGTTTCCTATTGACATCACCCAGAGGCAACATGTACAAAGAGAAAAGCAAAGGTTTGCTATATATATATGTATGTATATCTCATAATTGGTCTATGAACGTTTGTTATGTCATAGATGTAAATACATTTTGGCTTCACCTAATTATTCATACGCTTCTTATATTTTTGATTTATTATTATTTTGTTTGTTTATTTTTTAACTCTTTATCTTAAGCTTTTGGTGCATTGTTATTGCTATTATTATTATTACTAACGATACATGTAAACAGATTATGGGCCATTGCTATCAAAATGTTCACACAAGGTAAGTGGAAGTAGATTTAAATACCAGGAACACGGCTGACATACAGTTTCAGAATCATTGTAGGTTATTATGTGGCTTTTAACTGTCTAATTGAAGTTCTACTACATATGAAGTTCTAGTTCTACACTCACCAGCTCCACCTCGCCAAGGCTCAGTTGGGCACGGCCCAAAGTCTGCCACGCTTCCCACCAAACAGGACGTAGTTTCACCGCCATCTCTGCTGCCTGGACTGCAGGGAACACCTCTTGAAGAACAGTCAGCACCTAGAAGTCCACAGTCAAGGATCAGAGAGGCATTTCATGCGTCTAGCCATCTCCTGAATCTAAACAGAGCTCACACAATTGAAGCCAGTTCGTATAATCTATGTTCTTTAATTAGAGATGATACGATATCACATTTCCTAACCAAATTCTACCTAAACGGTTAATGTAACATTTTGGTTGATCCCTTGAATTAAAGAGGAAACTCTACACTTTAATCACATCATGATATTGCTATATTGTTATGTTTATTTACAAAGACATAACTACAAAAATTGTGCCACTGTCCATGTACTGACAGACCTGACTGTATATAACTGCAAATAACAACTTAAAAGTCTTTTATCTTAGTGTTAAGACTTCAATTAAGTCTAATCTACTGTAAATTAACATATTATTAAATTAATTAATAATATCCAAAAATGTGCTAGCCATCATCAAGTTAATAACTGAGACATTACACTTTATTGCAACACTTAAACATATAAACAACACAATAAAAGTACATCTATTTATTGGACTATATTGATTAAAAGTACATCTATTAACTTGACTTAACAGAGTAATAAGCTTTACTAAAATAGCTATGACAAAAAAGTAATGACAGAAATAAGCACTATCATTATATAATAATAATATTATTATAATAATATTATAATATAATAACATAATATTAGGAACAAAAAGTTGGGTTTTAAACTAAGGCTCAGAAAGACAAACCCTCCTGTAGTTTATTGTATCTATAAAGTAAGTGTTACATACATAAATCCATAAATCCACACATAAAAGAAATTCTATATTGTGGTATAGTGGTTAGCATAGCTGCCTTCCAAGCAGTGGACTTGGGTTTGATTCCCGGCCAACGCAGGGAGTTTTAAAAGCTACGAAATATATGTACAAAAGCTTGGGGCAGTAACAACTGAAGTGCCCTTGAGCAAGGCACCTAATCCCCAACTGCTCCCCGGGCACCATGGATAGGACTGCCCACTGGTCCGGGCAAGTGTGCTCACTGCCCCCTGGTGTGTGTGTGTGTGTGTGTGTGTGTGTGTGTGTGTGTGTGGCTGGGGTGAGGTGATTCACTTCACAGATGGGTAAAATGCGGAACACAAAATCCTCAAATTGCCAAAAAAATGTCCCTAAAAAACTCTCTACTCAGGGAATGACTGGCCACACCTGATATTTTAGGAAGAAAGTTAATATCAGTGAGTTCTCTGAATTAATACAAACAGTGATGAACAATGACATCACTTTAAATACTTTAATGTCTAAACTGTCTGAAACACTGATAAAGTGCTCTTCCTGAGATGTAACAATTACATTTGCATACATTAATGCATTTCCAGACCATATTAGCATTTCTACATTAGAGACAACCATTTAACACTTGATATTAAATGCACTTTCGCAGATGACAAGTGCACTTTCAAACTTGGAATACAAGGAGGTAATGGACTCATCCCCAGTGAAAAAGAGGTAATTGTAAGAGCTTGGCATGTTACTTTGTTCCTAGATGTCGGGAACTAGTTTATGAAAGGTGAAACAGCCCACGTCTGGGACTGCAGCACTTATGGAAAGACTGACGCTTTTGAAATCCAGAAATGTGCTCTTGTACTTCTGTATAGCAGTATAATAACATAGCGTAGTATGTAGTGAAGTTCTAGATAGCCTTCCAACAACTTCTAAACTGAGACTGGGGCAAAAAGGGAACATGGCTCATTCAGAGAATTTCTCACTGGGATCAATACTATTTAAGCAGCTGTACCTGTTCTTGAAAGCTGTAAACTGGGAAAAAAATCATAAACAAAACCCTTTTCATACTTGAGTATATTGGACATTATGAGATCAAGTGTAAGATTTCAGCCATATTGCCAAAATTGTATCTGCTGTCCTTGAATTTATCGTTCATTGTGCTGTAAATCGAGCTGCTTCCATGAAAACTCAAAGTTAACCAAGCCTTCCGACAACTTCCAAACTGAGACTGGGGTAAAAAGGGAACATGGCTTATGAGATGGTGAAGGATATGATCCAAGCTGGCAGCTGCTGTTATAGTTATAGATTTAGTAGTAAATGACAGTAAATGACAGAAAACTAAACATTCTGTCTATAGGAAGAACCAGCATCACGTCACAACAGCAAAGAACTAACTTACTTCCAGGTGGAAAAAGCAGGCAGGGATGCACTGCTGCATAATGCTGAAACTTACTGAACCAGCATCACTCATGACATCAGTATTATCTCTCTAGATGGGAGTTCTAATTATAGTTGGGACTGGGGAGAGACTTGAAAACCGGTCTGTAGACCTCTGGTCTAGAATATAAATAATTACAAGCAAGCAAAAAAGCAGCAAAAGCCTCTGAAGAGTGGTACTCAGTATCAGTGAGAGTGCAATGATGGCAGTAAGACTCTGGTAGAAGACTGTACAGTGATAAAACATGACACCAACCTCACAGTTCTCAAAAACACCCCACTGATCATAACAAACACGTTAGCAGGCAACCCATGAGGAGGTGCACATGATGGCTCTTATTCAGGAAAGCCGCATATGGTTAAATGCAGCCGTAACAGAGTGCACATTAATTTCCTTGCCAGTTAGTGCGTGGATCCTAAACATACTTCCAAGCCACAAACAGTCAAAGAAAACTTCTTGTTCAGGGTGAAAAGGTTTCACTGAGAAGTTGAACACTGTGCTACATAAAAATGTTTTACACAATGCCTGTTTTCATTGACTATGACACTGATACAATCAGTAGCTTTGAAATTGTGAAACAGCCCAATAGTCCAGGAGACGCACAGTCATGAGGTTGTTTTCTATTCCTTTAAAACCTGAACAGAGACTGAACATGCAGCCACACTTCAGTTCCCCACTCCCACAACTACATAACTTATGCTGATGTCATGAATCATTTAGAAAAGTTCCTGAAAAACAAGATAAATGACTGACTAATAAGCTGAGAGCTCAAGGGAAGAAAAACACAGAGCCGTACAAATTGATGCGCCAGAATCATCCAGTGAGGTCCTCCACTCACCGTCCACTTTATCAGCTCCACTGACCATATATGAGCACTCTGTAGTTGTACAGTTCCAGACTGTAGTCCATCTGTTTCTCTGTATACTTTATTACCCTGTTCTTCAATGGTCAGGACCCCCACAGGACCACCACAGAGCAGGTATTATGTGGGTTGTGGATCATTCTCAGCACTGCAGTGACACCGGCGTGTGGTGTGTCAGTGTGTGTTGTGTTGGTGTCAGTGGATCAGACACAGCAGTGCTGCTGGACACCTCAGTGTCACTCCTGGACTGAGAATCGTCAACCAACCAAAACTATACAGCACAACAGTGTCCTGTGGGCAGCGTCCTGTGGGGCAGCGTCCTGTGGGGCAGCGTCCTGTGACCATTGATGAAGGACTAGAGAATGACCAACACTGCACTGTGCAGCAGCAGATGAGCTATCGTCTCTGACTGTACATCTACAAGGTGGACCAACAAGGTAGGAGTGTCTAATAGAGTGGACAGTGAGTGGACACAGTGTTTAAACACTCCAGCAGCACTGCTGTGTCTGATTCACTCACACCAGCACACAACACTCTAACACACCACCACCAAGTCAGTGTCACTGCAGTGCTGAGAATGATCCACAAACCGCATAATTCCTGCTCTGTGGTGGTCCTGTGGGGGTCCTGACCATTGAAGAACAGGGTAATAAAGTATACAGAGAAATAGATGGACTACAGTGTGCTCCTATATGATCAGTGGAGCTGATAGAATGGACAGTGAGTGAGGTGTATCTAATGAAGTTGCTGGTCAGTGAATGTTTATATTGGATTATGTATATAAATTAGTGTTAGCGGACATTTCAGAGGCCTGGTGTTCCACTGAAATACACAGTGCATGTTGAACCCACACAGATTGCAGGATATCCTGTTCTCTGCTCTGGACACGTTCTCGTTCATAAATTTGGTCCTACCATAAATTCTCTTAATGTGCAGTAAAATGTTAGAAGGTTTATAAGAGGCTTACTTAGACTGACCAAGTTCTGGGAATCACCCATTTACAGTTCGCTTCGGGTCATCCCTCATATTTACTTAGCCACTGACCTCTTTCTAGAGAACAGTTCTAGTACATTTCATAACCTCCGAGTCGTGTGTACTTTGCCAGCGCCATCGTATCTTGTTTGCCAAAAACTGAAACCCTTACACAGTACATCGGAATTCGCAATTCCCTACATGAGAGTCATACCATGTGGGTGTCCCACACGTAGCTCTTTTTAAATAAACTGGACTGTCGGGAAAAACTTTACTTGAAGGGTGTCTACATAACACATTCATAACGTGATACATTAACACTTCATACAGTATTAATGAAGGTTTAAATCAACATTCATAAAGTGTACATGTTTTACATGATATTAATATGGAGTACTATGTCTTCTTACTGAAAGACATTTTTCAAAATAAAAGTCCGCATTTATTATTTTATTTTCAGTCAAACGTTTAATTTCTGGACTAAATTTAATTTCTGGACTAAATAAAAATCTGCCCCCTTTGGACAGAAAGTGCTTTGACCAAGACTTTTTTTTTTTTTTTTTAGACGTTTTATGTATTTTTATGTATTTCTTTTTATTTTGCTTGTTATTCTTTTGTATGCATGCCTGACAACGCCGGGCATGCTCCTAATGAGACGACGGATTGTGTCCTGGGGGATCTCCTCCAGTCAGTTGTATCAATTCCTTCATCCTCCAAGAACTGCCTGCATACTCTCGCCACATGAGGCTGGGCATTGTCGTGCACCAGGAGGAACCCAGGACCCACTGCACCAGCGTTGTCAACCAGGTCTGACAATGGGTCCAAGGATTTCATCCTGATACCTAATAGCAGTCAGGGTTACGTTGTCTAGCCTGTAGAGGTCTGTGGGTTCTTCCAGGGATACGCCTCCCCAGACCATCACTGACCCACCACCAAACCGGTCATGCTAAATGATGTTGCAGGTGGCATAACATTCTCCACGGTGTCTTTAGACCCTGTCACGTCTGTCACATGTGCTCAGGTGAAACCTGCTCTCATCTGTGAAAAGCACAGGGCGCCAGTGGCGGATCTGCCAATTCCGGCATTCTATGGCAAATGCCAAATGAGCTTTACGGTGCTGGGCAGTGAGCACAGGGCCCACTACAGGACATCAGACCCTCAGGCCACCCTCATGAAGCCTGTTTCTGATTGTTTGGTCAGACACATTCACAGCAGTAGGGCTCTGGCAGTGCTCATCCTGTTCCTCCTTACACAAAGGAGCAGATACCGGTCCTGCTGAGGGGTTAAGAACCTTCTACGGCCTTGTCCAGCTCTCCTAGAGTAACTGCCTGTCTCCGGGAATCTCCACCATACTCTTAAGACTGTGCTGGGAGACACAGCAAACCTTCTGGCAATGGCACGTATTGATGTGCCATCCTGCAGGAGTTGGACTACCTGTGCAACCTCTGTAGGGTCCAGGTAACGCACCATGGTAGTAGTGACGCTGACCCAAGCCAACTGCAGAACTAGTGATAAATCAGTCAGAAAAGATGAAGAGGGACAAAATGTCAATGACATCCACCTTTTAAACCATTCCTGTTTTGGGGGGCGTCTCATTGTTGCTCCTCTAGTGCACCTGTTGTTAATTTCATTAACACCAAAGCAGCTGAAACTGATTAACAACCCCCCACCCCGATACTTAAGTGACCCGATCAATATCCCAGAAGTTGAACTGAGTTGATGCTATACTCTGATTTAAAGTGTTCCCTTTATTTTTTTGAGCAGTGTATAATTGTGCTAACGTAATAAGCTTAATAACATTTTCCTCAACAGCATAGAGACTGTTGAATACCCCTTCCTGTCCAAAAAGGTAAATCCAGGTCATTTTTATTTTGCCTGTCCAGAATAAAATAGTTTGTCAAAATAATAAATGAGGACTTTTATTTTGAAAAGGTCTCTCAGTAAAATGACAGTATTTCATATTAATAACATGTAAAACATGTACACTTTATGAATGTTGATTTAAACATTCATGAATGACTTTGGGTTTATGTAGGATGTTAGGAATGTGTTATGTAGACACCCTACAAGTAAAGTTTTACCATTCTGTTAACTTGAGTCTAAAAGGGGACCAGAAACAAATGACCACAATGTTTTTTGTGTCCACAGTGTAGGCAAACTTTGGTGGTTCTTTTTTTGGAACTTCTTAGAGAAGCTCTTCAGCAGAACTTATGCCCCTTCCATACCACTGTGCAGTGCTGGCCATTTAAGCCAGAATGTGGACCCAAAATGGTAGACCATGCAAACTTTCAGAGTGCTGAAGTTGGCAGAGCCAAACGACTATAGAATAGACAAGTATGTGGGTATTTGTGACATCACAAAACCACCAAATTCAAATTGGCCTGGTTTTGCAGCTTAGTTTCCATATACGGACCGTTTTATTCCAAAAGGGAAGCATTTGGTTTTGCATTATGTGGGCCATTTGCTATCTGACGATAATACATCATCATCATCATCATCATCATCTTTCTCTTCTACATGTTTTGTCCGCTAACTACTCCTGTTTTTCGAGATATCGACATTGTTCCAACTCCAAAATGTCCGGTCTGATCGGGAATAGTGTGTTGGTATACAGCTTTTTGATCAGTTGCACAGCTTCCGCATAGCAACGGAAGCTACCTACTGTACTTCTGCTCGACCGTTTCACATATACTATCTCAGGGCAGACCCCAAGCACAAATTCGATGTTGGTCTGACCCGCACTCATCCGTTTGTCCTTTTTCCGAAATTTTTGTACCTTAAATAAAACGGAAAACCAAAGTGCACAACCACCTACTGTACCTCTGCTTGACCGAGAGACACCATTTCTGATACACCATCTGAGGCCAGACCCCCAGGAACGAATTCACTGTTGGTTTGACCCGCACTCATCTGTCTGTCTTTTTTCTGGAAGATTTTCCCATTACAAGAAACTGAACGGAAAAGTGCACATCCACCTACTGTATTTCTGCTCAATCAAGAGACACCATTTCACTTACAATATCTCAGGAAAGACCACTGAGCACAAATTCAGCGCTGGTTTGTCCCACACTCGTCTGTTTGTCTTTTTTCCAGACTTTTTCCCAATAGGAAAACGGAAAACAAAAGTGCACACCCACCTACTGTACCTCTGCTTGACCGAGAGACACCATTTCATATACACTATTTCAGGGCAGACCCCCAAGCATGACTTCACTTCAATGTTGGTTTGACCCACACTCATCTGTTTGACTTTCTCCGGAATATCTTCCTTTTAAGAATGAACTGGACTCAGTTCTGTTGACTAGAGCTTTCTAAAAAGGAGCCAGAAACAAATACCACAATGCTTTTTGTGTCCACAACATCAGAAAACTTTAAGGGTTCTTTTTCTGGAACCCCTTAGCACTTCTTGAGAACTTGTGTCCCCTTCCATTCCACTGCGCAGTGCTGGCCATCTAGGCCAGAATGTGGACCAAAAGTGGTAGAACATGCAAACGTACAGAGTGCTGAAGCAGGCATGGCCAAACAACTGTGCAAAATATAAGTATGTGGGTTTTTGTGACATCACAAAACCACCACATTCAAATTGGCCTGGATTTGCCGATTAGTTTCCATATATGGACCGTTTTATTCCAAAAGGGAAGCATTTGGTTTTGCTCATCTTCCTCTTCATCTTCTCCTTCTTCTACAAGNCTCACTGTCCACTCTATTAGACACTCCTACCTAGCTGGTCCACCTTGTAGATGCACAGTCAGAGACGATAGCTCATCTGCTGCTGCACAGTGCAGTGTTGGTAATCCTCTAGTCCCACAGGACGCTGCCCACAGAACGCTATTGTGCTGGATAGTTTTGGTTGGTGGACAATTCTCAATCCAGCAATGACACTGAGGTGTCCAGCAGCACTGCTGTGTCTGATCCACTCGCACCAGCACAACACACATTAACACACCACCACCACGTCAGTGTCACTGCAGTGCTGAGAATGATCCACGTACCCACATAATACCTGCTCTGTGGTGGTCCTGTGGGGGTCCTGACCACTGAAGAACAGGGTAATAAGGTATACAGAAACAGATGGACTACAGTCTGTAACTGTACAACTACAGAGTGCTCCTATATGGTCAGTGGAGCTGATACAAGGAGGTGGTTTTAACATTGCGATATATGCAAAAACAAACACTTATTCTTCCATCTCAATGAATGCACCGCCTCAAACCAACACACCCGATTCTGCTTGTTACAATTGTGAAATGGAACAAGTGTACAGCATGATTGCAGTCATCGTGAATAACTGCGGTCATCTCAAATAACCATGATAATCTCAAAAACTGTGATCAGCCCATTACGCAATTGAGACACCTAAACATTAGCTTGTTACAAGTAGCATGGAGAACTAAACAACTCATTGTCCACGGTTACACCATTGTGGTCATGACAGGCTGGGGGTCTCCGGGAGAGACATGCCAATCAAACAACAGAAATTCAGCTGGTTTCTGGGTAATGTTTTGAATGCTTCCATCCTGTTTGGCACCATACAGTTAGTGTTAATACTTTACATCCTAATCCCTGGAACGTTCAGGCAACTTTCTAGCCTACCTTGGGCTGAAGTAGTCCCTCCTCTGGGCCAGCAGTAGAGCTGTCACACTGCAGCTATTTTAATGCATTCATGCCTGGAGCAACTGCACTGTCCTTGCTCCAGTGATTGGCGGACATTAAAAGGGGTCACTTGGCTTCAAAGCATGCCAGTCGTTCTGATATGCAAGGATCTGGCTCTTGTCAGCTACTGAAGTGAATGGAAATCTTGAGCAATGGCATCCCCTGAGGAACTGAACATTATGCTGCTATCAACATCACTAGAATATAGGTCAAGCTGTCAGGCTCTTTACACGACATTGGATTCATGGTGACATGCAAGTCATCTCAGCCTCAGTAGTAGACCACTGAGACTGCCATGGATTGTTGCATGACTGATTTAGCTTTTGTAGATGCTCAACATTCAATGCAGGAGGCCCCACACGCATATCCCTCAGGTCACTGCAGTGTTCGTTAGCTTGCATGGTGTAAGGGAGAAGAAGACCCACCAGAGTGCCTCTGTTAACTTCACAAGACCAAACATAGAGCCTCACCTGGGCTCGTGAGGTTGGTAACTAGATCCAACAGGACCGGAAACATGTGGCGTAGTCTGGTCTGAGGGTGGAGTTTGTTTGTGGTGCAGACCCCATGAGGATCATTCTGGAGAGTTCTGATGAATTGTGTCGTCTGCATGAGCTAATTCAGGCATTCCACCATTATCCCTCATTTAGTAGATCACATAAATTGTCCCCATCAGATAAATCCCACTGAAAGCTTCCATCTTGACCGTGAAAGGACGTGTAGTGGTCAAGAAGACATTCTGGGGGTCTTTTTACTTTAACTCCACTACATGTCAAAGTCTAATATCTTACTGTTTACTCTACTACATTATGGCCAAATCCGTCCTTCCTTTTGGCTTATGTGAGCATATAAAAGCAACACAAGAAGCGTGAAGTGAGCCCACCAATCAGGGTACAGCGGTAGTTTTGAGCTTGTTTTGACCTGTTGGACAGAGCTTGGTTCTAGCTAATGGAAACTGTTCTCCCTCAGTGTTCTGTGCTTATGATCATTTGAATAGACATCACTGTCAGACTAATTAATGACTTTCTATTAAAGACTGGTGGACTGAGAGACACTAGAGTCTCTTCACCTAAACTGAGCTGATTAAGAGTCTTGTTCCAGAAATGATAATAGGACATTAGAGCCATAATAAATCATGCTACTGTTACTCTCCATACTTAAGTACATTTGAAGGTAAATACTTTAGTACTGTTACTCCAGTGCAGGTCTAAAGGGAGGAACTTCTACTGACATTGTATTGTATTGTACCTTGGGGATCTCTACTTTAACTCAACTACATGCTTTGGGATTACTTGGATTGTGAGAAGCAGAAAACAAACATCACCAACTTCTAAGACTGAACTTTGGAGGTGTAAAATAAATCTGGCTCTACAGATTTCCTTGCAAAACTGAATGCAAGATCACTAAAAAGTAAAGACCTAAGAATAAACACGCTAAATTCTGAAAACTGTCAATACTATATTTAGGTGTCAGTATGTTAATTATGCATATTGTTTTTCCCCCTAATATAGAGAAATGAATAAATTGCACAAATAAATTAATTACATAAAACAAATGAAGGGTAGTGTCTAAACATTGCACAATACCATAATTATTCAATAACAAAGAAATAAACTTATCATGGAAAATTGGAATACAGCTTCGTTTGTATGTAATAATAAATAAATGTAATAATTATTAGTAGTATTAGTACTAGTATTGTAGGAGTAGTGGTGGTAGTAGTAGTAGTAGTAGCAATAGTAGTAGTAGTATTGTAGGAGCAGTAGTGGTAGTAGTAGTAGTAGTAGTAGTAGTATTGTAGGAGCAGTAGTAGTAGTAGTAGTATTGTAGGAGCAGTAGTAGTAGTAGTATTGTAGGAGCAGTAGTGGTAGTGGTAGTGGTAGTAGTAGTAGTATTGTAGGAGCCAGTAGTGGTAGTAGTAGGAGTATTGTAGGAGCAGAAGTGGTAGTAGTAGTAGTAGTAGTAGTAGTATTGCAGGAGCAGTGGTGGTAGTGGTAGTAGTAGTAGTATTGTAGGAGCAGTAGTGGTAGTAGCAATAGTAGTAGTAGTATTGTAGGAGCAGAAGTGGTAGTAGTAGTAGTAGTATTGTAGGAGCAGTAGTGGTAGTAGTAGTAGTAGTATTGCAGGAGCAGTGGTGGTAGTGGTAGTAGTATTGTAGGAGCAGTAGTGGTAGTAGCAATAGTAGTAGTAGTATTGTAGGAGCAAAAGTGGTAGTAGTAGTAGTATTGTAGGAGCAGAAGTGGTAGTAGTAGTAGTAGTATTGTAGGAGCAGTAGTGGTAGTAGTAGTAGTAGTATTGCAGGAGCAGTGGTGGTAGTGGTAGTAGTATTGTAGGAGCAGTAGTGGTAGTAGCAATAGTAGTAGTAGTATTGTAGGAGCAAAAGTGGTAGTAGTAGTAGTAGTATAGGAGCAGAAGTGGTAGTAGTAGTAGTAGTATTGTAGGAGCAGTAGTGGTAGTAGTAGTAGTAGTATTGCAGGAGCAGTGGTGGTAGTGGTAGTAGTATTGTAGGAGCAGTAGTGGTAGTAGCAATAGTAGTAGTAGTATTGTAGGAGCAAAAGTGGTAGTAGTAGTAGTATTGTAGGAGCAGAAGTGGTAGTAGTAGTAGTAGTATTGTAGGAGCAGAAGTGGTAGTAGTAGTAGTAGTATTGCAGGAGCAGTGGTGGTAGTGGTAGTAGTATTGTAGGAGCAGTAGTGGTAGTAGCAATAGTAGTAGTAGTATTGTAGGAGCAAAAGTGGTAGTAGTAGTAGTATTGTAGGAGCAGAAGTGGTAGTAGTAGTAGTAGTATTGTAGGAGCAGAAGTGGTAGTAGTAGTAGTAGTATAGGTAGTAGTAGTAGTAGTAGTATTGCAGGAGCAGTGGTGGTAGTGGTAGTAGTAGTAGTATTGTAGGAGCAGTAGTGGTAGTAGCAATAGTAGTAGTAGTATTGTAGGAGCAGAAGTGGTAGTAGTAGTAGTAGTATTGTAGGAGCAGTAGTGGTGGTAGTAGTAGTAGTATTGTAGGAGCAGTAGTGGTGGTGGTGGTAGTAGTATTGTAGGAGCAGTAGTGGTGGTAGTAGTAGTAGTATTGTAGGAGCAGAAGTGGTAGTAGTAGTAGTATTGTAGGAGCAGTAGTGGTGGTAGTAGTAGTAGTATTGTAGGAGCAGTAGTGGTGGTAGTAGTAGTAGTATTGTAGGAGCAGTAGTGGTGGTGGTGGTAGTAGTAGTAGTAGTAGTAGTATTAGTATTATTACTAGTAGTAGTAATAGTATTGTAGGAGCAGTAGTGCTAGTAGTTGTATTGTATCGAGTGGTGTCTCACCACTCCAACCGCAGTCTAACCATATCCCAGAGGTATAATAACGTGACACTTCTGTCAGAGAGAAAGTGAGTAAGAGACATGGAGAGATCAGGCCTCTGGAGGAAAGAAAGGAAGTGAGTGACAGTGTCCTCTCAGATCCCCTCTAATGGATATGATGTATTTGTTCGGCTTGACCACACAGACCAAGACAGAAAAAAAGAAACTAACACACAAAATGTTCTGTTATGGGCTCAGAGACAGGGAGTGTTTAGAGAGATGTTCTAGAACTGAAAATAACTGTCAGAGAGTGAAAGAAAGAGAAACACAAACGGTGCAACAAAACAGGAAATCCCTTCTTTCTTATATTAAGGGGGACATTATGCAAATCAGCATTAAGCATTGTCATTAGACCTACCCAACTGCCACCACACGCCACAAGAATAAGCACAAGCAGCAGTTTTTGACACTGCAGGTGCAGGTGTGTCCACGTGCCGTAGGGGTGTAGACGTACGTATGCAGGTGGAGTACAGCATGTCTCTCGCTGCAACCGCAATATGAGCTAACAATGCATCTGAAATGAACTTTGACTAAGCCTGAAGCTAATCGCATAAACGCAGCTCGGTCTACTAATTGCGTGCTTGAGGCGCAGGGTTTAAAAGCCGCAGTGGAAGAGCGGAGCCGTCAACAAGCTCAATACTGATGAGACAACAGTGTTAACAAATTAAGTTCTACACTGAACATCCAACCTGGGGACAAATTCTACAGCTAGATAAAAAGAACCAGCCTTTTCCTATGGAAGGAAGCTATTTACAGGTGTAATTTACCAGTAACTTGATGCAAATGGATTACACGACGTTACAGGTTTTATTTTGTTCTTGTTTGCAGGTTCTAAGTGTGTTCTTTTAATTCCTTAGGGCCTAAAACGTACAGAAAACACTACTGGTCTCCATAAATTTTGCTTTGATGCTGACAACAATGTTCTGAAGAGTTCCCTATTATCCAGAACATCTGCGATACATTCAGTGCTGAGTAGATTTCAAGAAACTTCTAGAACTGTGAGAGCTCTCCAGAACTTTATAGAACTGTCTGGAATGTTTTAGAACGTCCGAGAATGTTTCAGAATTTCTGTTTAGAACTGTCTAGAACTGTCTGGGACAGTTCTACAGTAGTGTACATAGCAGTATAAATACAGGTGTGTTAAACAGCCATTTCAGTTGATGTTCCAGCTGAGTGAGTAGATAGTGGATACAGAGCTACAGGTAGTTTGGAGGCATCAAGAGTCTGCAGCATCTGTAAACCAATTTATCAAGACCAGAGTGAGAAGGTACTCCATGAAAGTATCTGCTAAGATGTGCGAGGCCTACAGAGCGTACTTCAGCATGCCTGTCAGGGGTCTAGACAAACTGTGGGCACCTCATTTCACGTGCGAGCACAGCAGGAGAACCCTTGAAGTTGAGGTGGACGATTTTATTGCTCGCTTAGATGGGAGAGTTTTATTGTGTAGAGTTTTGAGGATTCGATGGAGTTATTAAGAAATCTGTCACAGGTTTTGATGTTTTAGTAAATCTATATTATGTTACAGTATATATTTACTGCACTCTGTTAATATCTTACACATTACTGAGCACATAAAATACATAACCTTCATTGTCCTGCTCACAGAAGCAGAGTGCGTGATGAATGTAGCTGTCTTTGTTTACGTTTTACACATAAGCAATTGGAATAGAACACATAGAAGCCGGGACACAGATCTTGTTATGCAGTGTTATGATGAAATGAACTGACCACAATTCCACGGATCAGTTGTAGGCACAAGGGTCCAAGGTCTTCTAATGTCTGAGGTTTGTGGGTTCTATTTTAATTTTGTTCCCAAATATGTCATGCAAAAAGAATGCAGTGTTGAGGCCCAGTGGTGTAGGCAGAAATGCATTTGTTTGGGTAGGCCTGTGAAAAAGTACATAGGCCAACTTGGTAGATACAATTCCCAAACACACTGAAGTCCTGCAAATTCATTACATCAGGCTAGGCTGTTTAGACGGAAGGGGGGGGGGCATACTGCACGAGTTTAAATGATCTTACACTGAACAAAAATATAAACGCAACACTTCTGTTTTTGCTCCCGTATTTCATGAGCTGAACTCAAAAGATCTAAGACTTTTTCTATGTACACAAAAGGCCTTTTTCTCTCAAACATTATTCACAAATTTGTCTAAATCTGTGTTAGTGAGCACTTCTCCTTTGCACCTCACAGGTGTGGCATATCAAGATGCTGATTAGACAGCATGATTATTGCACAGGTGTGCCTTAGGCTGGCCCCAGTAAAAGGCCACTCTAACATGTGTTCTCTTCACGGATGAATCCCGGTTTTCACTGTACAGGGCAGATGGCAGACTGCGTGTATGGCATCGTGTGGGTGAGCGGTTTGCTGATGTCAACATTGTGAATCAAATGGCCCATGGTGGTGGTGGGGTTACGGTATGGGCAGGCGTATGTTATGGAAAACGAACACTGTTGCATTTTATTGATGGCATTTTGAATGCACAGAGATAGTGTGACGAGATCCTGAGGCCCATTGTTGTGCCATTCATCCACCACCATCACCTCATGTTGCAGCATGATAATGCGCAGCCCCATGTTGCAAGGATCTGTACACAATTCCTGGAAGCTGAAAACATTCCAGTCCTGGCATGGCCAGCATACTCACCAGACATGTCACCCATTGGGCATGTTTGGGATGCTCTGGATCGGCGTATACGACAGTGTGTTCCAGTTCCTGACAATATCTAGCAACTTTGCACAGCCATTGAAGAGGAGTGAAGAGTGAAGACCAACATTCCACAGGCCACAATCAACAACCTGATCAACTCTACGCGAAGGAGATGTGTTGCACTGCGTGAGGCAAATGGTGGTCACACCAGATACTGACTGGTTTTCTGACCCCACAAGACCACCCCCAATATAGTAAAAGTAAACTGCACATTTTAGAGTGGCCTATATTTTTGTTCAGTGGACAAGAAAATAATACACTCATCATCTAAAGAACAGCTGCACCCAGAAGGAAGTGTGGGATTGCAGTGCTATTGGGAAGGAAGATAAAGGTTACCAGGAACAGTAAATGATGATACATTTAGACTGATATGGACAATATTTATTGAGCTACACATACAGAAGTAGTGTCTCTCAGTATGGTGTCGGACCGCCATGTTTGCTAACCCAACATGCCAGACGTCTCGGCATGGAGTTGTAGAGGTTCCTAATGGTGTCCTGTGATAATCCATCACATGCAGCTTGAATATTCTCACACAGTTCCTGCAGATTGTTGTGGTAGGGGTGGAGGTGGAGTGACACCAGGCCTTCTGGACGTGTGACAACAACCGTTCATCTTGGCTCTGACCACGGTGCCTCTACACACGGATTCACTGGGTGTCTCCATCAAGACAAAAGCGGGACTCATCACTGAAGATGACCCGCTGGCATTCTGAGTCACTCTATGACAGTCTGGCACGACACCATTGCAGTCTTTGGTGACGCTGACGCGGTGTTAAGGACAGTCGGCGTAACAGTCTGCATGCATGTAGTCCTGTGTGGTGGAGCCGTCTGCCAATGGTGCTGGCACTAACAGGATGACTGCTTGCTGAATGTCTGCAATTGTGGCTCCTTGCTTACATCACATGTGCAGCTGAGCGTCAAACTTGAATCATTACCATGTCTCACAATGTCAAACCTACCCACCAAGTTTCATTCCTGTCAGTTGATTCCTTCTGGGTGCAGCTACAAAGGGCAAAAAACTCATTTCATTTTAATGTAAGTCAATGGAACAAGACTTCTTTCCAAGCAACTCTGGGCCATTTCTGTTGGTCCATTCATCATGAAACTTTCATACAGTGTAAACAGCAGCTGCTGTGTTCAAATGAAGCATGAAAGTCAAAGTTGACAAAAATGAGATACACGTCTTTCTTTGGAGAGCAACGACATGTTGGATGGGATCCTAATCTACGAGGAGGTGTGATTTTGAACTGAACTGTAGGATTAGCTTCTGTCAAGGCAGCACATATAAGAACTGCTTTCTCCTCTGAACGTCCTGCATCCAAAACACACAATGATACATACAATGTGTCTGTTGGCGGTTGCGTCAACCTCGGTGCTCCTCAATGACTGGCCTTGTGGATTAACCAGCAACAAACGATTCCACTCTGTCACGCCCCTCAGCACTAACGTTAAGGTAGTTTACCTAACATAAGTTCTAAATCTAGTGCCAGTGCAGCCATCAACTGTGTAACATACAACACTCAGCAGCTTATTCGAGTTTTCCCATTCCACCTTAAATGGTGCAGCAGTTGCATTTTGGCACCTGCTGCACCAATTAAGGTGGAATGGGAAAACTCGAATAAGCTGCTTCAGCCTGGAGTGGTGGTGAGGAGCGAGTGCTGTATGTCGTATTGTACACAGTGGATCTGTGGCTGTGCAGTGGTGAGCAGCCATAAATGATGTGAGCCACAGACATTGTGGGAGTTTGTAATCGCGCTTCTTATGTAGAAAGTCACTGCCCGCCCTCCATCTGCAGTTCACACAATGACATGACGTCATTTGCAAACAACCTGTTGCTGTGAAACACCAACATACACACTCACTAGAGGTGTAAGCACACTTGCCCGAAGAGGTAAGCAGCCCTATCCGGGGCACCCTGGGAGCAGCTGGGGGTAGAGTACCTTGCTCAAGGGCACTTCAGTCACGTCAGTCAAGCCCAAAGAGGTGGGCAGCCCTATCCACGGCACCCTGGAAGCAGCTGGGGGTTTGGTGCCTTGCTCAAGGGCACTTCAGTCATGTTAGTTTTCTCAATTTCTCAGGGACATTTCTTGAACTGTAAGCATGAAAAACAATACTGGCTCCCTCAGGGAGGCAGCGCTAGAGGCGCTTTATGGCAGAGGAGGCCGAGGGGCCAAAGAGCAGAACAAAACAACAAAACATACTAGAACAAGTAGTGAATTCTTTATAGAGGCATTCAGCGTGCATACCAGAGGCGGTGGGAAGAGAGGACATGGCGGGGGGGGGAGAAAAACTCAGAAATACTGCAACAAATAAAAAATACTATAAACACTATAAAACTTGACTGTAGGCTGTATGGTTCAAACCATGTGTGAGTGGATCAAACACAGCAGTGCCGCTGGACACCTCAGTGTCACTGCTTGACTGAGAATCGTCCACCAACCAAAACTATCCAGCCAACAGCGTCCTGTGACCTGGCCTGTGACCACTGGTGAAGGACTAGAGGATGACCAACACTGCACTGTGCAG
>CM067496.1:18349463-18373099 GCA_034552555.1 Semaprochilodus insignis
CAGTCTACAGGGAATTCTCCTCGGAATCGTGCCAGGGAAGGCATCCACCAAATCTTGCCCAACTGCACAATTATTTGATGCAAGAGTGTCTGAATATTGATGTGGCCTACATCCAGAAACTTGTCCAGTACATCCAATCACAGCTGTTATTGGTGCTTGTGGAGGTATTAAACGCTATTAGGTACGTTTCAGTCACAGGGGACAAAATTTTGCCGGTGAGCTTACAAGCAATAAGTCAACTGAGGGCATGCGTTACCCCTATTTTACCATGATTAAAGGATGTTGTTTCTTTGCTCGAGCTGAGCTACTGCCCATGCTGTGTGGTCTGAAGCAGAACTACTGCCCATCCTGTATGGTATGATGCGGAATACTGCCCATCCTGTGTGGTATGATGCTGCAGAACTACTGCCCATCCTGTGTGGTCTGATGAGGAACTACTGCCTAGCCTGTGTGGTATGATGCTGAACTACTGCCCATCCTGTGTGGTATGAGAAGGAGGGGTTCCCCTTTTGAGTCTTGGTTCCTCTAAAGTTTTTTTCCTCTTGTTCTGAGGGGATTTATTCTTGCCACTGTCGCCCTTGGCTCACTGGTGGGCTTGAACCCAGATTCTCTGTAAAGCTGCTTTGTGACAATTCTGTTGCAAAAGGCGGATATAAATAAACCCTGACTTGGCTTAAGACGTTACACCACAAGTTCTGCCACTGGACACTGTAAGTTTCCATAAATGTAAGTAGGCCTAAGCCGTTAGTTGACGATTAAACGTCATATAAATAATTGCAATTAAGATTTTTGTTTATTGTACACAACTTCTAAAGAACAAGCCCAAAGTTGTGTATCCGCTCCACTGACCATATAGGAGCACTCTGTAGATGTACAGTTACAGACTGTAGTCCATTTGTTTCTCTGTATACTTTATTACTCTGTTCTTCAATGGTCAGGACCCCCACAGGATTTTTTTTTTTTTTTTTTTTTTTGGGTGGTGGATCATTCTCAGCACTGCAGTGACACTGATGTGGTGGTGGCATGAGTGGATCAGACACAGCAGTGCTGCTGCACACCTCGGTGTCACTGCTAGACGGATAATCGTCCACCAAACAAAACTATCAAGACAACTCGTCCTGTGGGCAGCGCCCTGTGGGCAGCATCCTGTGGGCACTGATGAAGGACTAGAGGATGACCAACACTGCACTGTGCAGCAGCAGATGAGCTCTGACTGTACATCTACAAAGTGGACCAGCAAGGTAGGAGTGTCTCATAGAGTGGACACAGTGTTTAAACACTACAGCAGTAGTGAATCATTCTCAGCCCTGCAGTGACTCTGACATGGTAGTGGTGTGTTAGTGTGTGTTGTGCTGGTGTGAGTGGATCAGTCAGAGACAATAGCTCATCTACTGCTGCACAGGTTGTGTTGGTGGAAGATTCTCAGTGACACTGAGGTGTCCAGCAGCACTGCTGTGTCTGATCCACTCATACCAGCACAACACACACTAACACACCCCACCACCACGTCAGTGTAACTGCAGTGCTGTAAATGGTCCACCACCCACATAATACCTGCCCTGTGGGGGTCCTGACCATTGAAGAACAGGACAATAAAGTATACAGAGAAACAGATGGAATACAGTCAGCAAATGTAGAACTACAGAGTGCTCCTATATGGTCAGTGGAGCTGATAACATGGACAAACAGAGCAGATACACTCATTGATCAGACTTTTTATTTACGCCATCATGTAGTGGACTAAAATGACACACACTGTTTATGACCCTCAGAAATATTTAGGCCACCATTTGTGAGCAGGTCACATATAAAGCTCTGAGCTAGTGGAGGGCAGCACATGTGACACAGGCTAACACAACTTCTGTACACTAAAATCTGCGTCCAGCTGTATATTAAATATATATTAAATGCTTCGGTTTAATAGGCGTTTGAAATTCAGCTAGCTCAGTGACCTTCCAGACCTGCTAACAATCACATGGACGCTGTATTTACATTTAGCCCACGCTGCATTATATGAGCTGTTAGCATCACTAGCGCCCTCAACACAGAAACGGGGGGGTTATATTCAGTTTATCACACAGTTACACCGTGCAGACACTTACAAAAGCAATATCTAGAGAATTAACCTGATAGTAACTCAGGAAAATACAGTGTCTGGCTTTGCACAGCACTCGTTAACACATTAGCAGCTAATGCTACTCACGGTGTTACAGAGAAACCCAACTCAACGGCGCCGTAGAGTCACCCGGAAGTAGCAGCACGTAAACAAAGCCTCTTAAAGGGACAGCAACCTCCTTAAATACACCGTAGTGGCGCAGAGACTAAACTGTATTACAGGATTATATTTAACTGCCATTCCAAATTGACTTCATATTTCACCCCTCCCGCCCCTTTTTGTACCATAATTTTGGCTGAACTGGATTAAAAATGGTTCTTATTTTTTGCCATAATAAAAGACTTTTTATAAAAAAGTATTATGCACCCACCGGCCACTTTATTAGGTACACCTCCAAAGTTGCCAAAAACTGGTGTCCATATTATCAGCTCCACTGACCATATAGGAGCACTCTGTAGTTCTACAGTTACAGACTGTAGTTCATCTGTTTCTCTGTATCCTCTATTACCCTGTTCTTCAATGGTCAGGACCCCCACAGGACCACCACAGAGCAGGTATTATGTGGGTTGTGGATCATTCTCAGCACTGCAGTGACACTGACGTTGTGGTGATGTGTTAGTATGTGTTGTGCTGGTATGTGTGGAGCAGATCAGACACCACAGTATACACAGTATCAGTATACCACATATACAAACAATAGAACACAAAAAATAGACTAAAATAAAGTCTTTGGCTTGTGTGCACAGTGACCCCAGGTTTCTATCACTCCCAGTGTTAAAGATCTAAGTGCACATCAAAGTTCCCATCGAATCTCTCGGAATGACCTTAATATCTGTGGCTGACTTATACAGACATTGTGGAATCCCTCTTTAAGAAATCACAAAAAACCTCACCTCCAAAGATCAGAGTCTAGGTTAGTGTTGTGCAAACGTTGGTTTGTGCAAGAACCCACAAACTGGCTGACCTGTCAGTTTACGCCAGTGTTTTGTTCTCACTATAGACGTGCCTCTCTGCACAAAAAGATCTTTGATCTTAGCAGTGTACCTTGTCCTCAGGGGCTCATGCACACAAAATGTGCTTTTGCTGACACCAGAACGAGTGTTCAATCACAGCACACAATGAACCAAGCAGTGATTGACTCAGTAAATTAGTCGAGTTGATTAACGGCTGGTTCTGGAGCAGCACTGATGCCATTCTGTGCTTTGTTTCACATTTGACTTCTTTGGATTTTACCAGAGATTCAGTGGTCTAACACAGACATACATGCTCTAATCTCACAATACACTGACCTGCATTGGTGACATCGGGTCTCATTGACCATTCATATCTTCCCAGGTGTTTCTTAAATACGCTGTTGAGAACTGTCACACTCTTTTCTGTTCATCACATCCCAGGAACCCAGTTTAATTACAACTAAAAAGTGCATTTCCTGATGAAAATGCAGAGTACTGGCATATCTTAAGCTGGTTAAGACAAGTCCGGATCAGAACAACATTGAATTTGTGCTCGGAAAACTAGAAAAGTGCATTTCCTGAAGAAAGTGCAGAGCGATTACAAAGCTTAAGCTTTGTAATGGGAGTCTATAGGAGAAACAAGGGATGAATACACAACACATAGAGGAGTGTGGGTCAGTATGTCTGTGGATTAGAGTTTGGGGATCTGCCCTGAGTAAGTACATGCAGTTTGTTGGCTGTAGGTTAAAGGAAACAATAGTGTTTGAATGGGGGTGTAAATGAATGGGACTCAATGGGAGGAACGCAGGATGGAAAATAAAACAGACGAGCGCGGGTCAGACCAACAATAAATTCACGCCCGCGGGTCTGTGCTGAGATAGTGTATGTGAAACGGTGTCTGTTGGTCAAGAAGAAGTACAGCAGACGAACATGCAGTTTCCACCCCATTCATTCTTACTGCGAAAAAAATTTGGGCATTTAATGAAGTATACAGGCACTTCCTTCCCAATCAGACTGAACATTCCGGAGCTGGTGTTGATATCTCAATTGGTGTCCTGTGGCATGACCTCCAAACACAAACAAACAAATAAACAAACCAATTAAAAAGCTTAGAGCAACTCAAATGCCATTGTCCATGAACTTTGGTCAGACCAACATGTCCTGCCTGAGCAGATGTGCTTAAAGCCCTCCTACCTCTGAGATCTTTCACTCTGTGATTGGCTGAACGAGGCTCACACCCCCCTGAACTCCCTTCAAACTTCAGCACTGATTTCCTACAACCTGCCTGCATATCTACACCTGTGTAGTGGCACGAACCTCACAAGCCCACAGCTCCCATCACACCATGTCGGACCGAGGAGCCTTTGACACCAACGTGGTCACAGTGACCAGGTTTGTCCTGGAGGAAGGTCGGAAAGCCAAAGGGACGGGAGAGCTGACCACTCTGCTCAACTCCTTGTGCACAGCCATCAAAGCCATCTCCTCCGCCGTCCGAAAAGCAGGAATTGCTAACCTGTAAGTTTCTCCCAGTTGTATTTGTGGAACATACAAGGGTGCTTAGAGTAATCATGGGGTTAACGCATGATAGACGATCATACAGATGGTCCTTAATCATAGGGTTAACACATGTTAGTCTGTCTTGGTGCACAGAAGCCGGTTTCCATGAGCACCTTAACTCTAGTATACTGTATTTAAATCAATAGAATTAACTTTATTTAAATTGCACTGTTAGCCATGTATGGACCTTGTAACAGAGTTTCTTCTGATTACCCTTATCTTTGGTTTAAACTCTGTTATTGATTAACGCCGCACCCCTTTTAACTTAGAACTACATCATGTGGAAGATTACATGAGGAGGCACATGCAAGTCTGCAAAGCATTTTCGAGCAGCAGCCTGCTGTTATTGTCTATGGACAAATGCATAATAACATTGGGGGCAGATAATGCTTAATACTGTTTAGCAATAAATTAGGTTGCAGTCACTTTTCTGAGTAGATTGAGTGTATTGGGTAACACCAATTAGTTCATTTTTCCATTGGCTATTAGCTTGATTGAGGTGGTAGTAACTTCAGGCTCCTGCAGATGGCGCTGCATGAGTATGATGGGGCTATAAATACCTGCGGGGTGTGAGTGACGGGATCCATAGATGGAGAAGAGGTGGTACAGTGCAGCGAATGTCTCATTCCATGTGTGGAAAATGGCTCCAAAGCAGATGTTAATGATTGGCTAAAAGGAGTGACTGCATTTGGGCGTGCCAAAGACCATAGTGTGAAGGAAGTAGCTGAATCTGCAGGTGTATGGAAGCGTATGGTCATACAGGTCTACCAGTCTACATGAACCTCTCCTCGGAATTGTGCCAGGGAAGGTGTCCAACAAATCTGCCCCAACTGCTCAATTCTTTGATGCAAGAGTGTCTGAACACTGATGTGGCCTACATCCAGAAACTTGTTCAGTACATGCCAAATCCAATCCCAGCTGTTATTGGTGCTGGTGGAGGATATTACACACTATTAGGTATGTTTCAGTCACAGGGAACTTATTTTTTGTCCGGTGAGCTTATTTGCCATATTGCCCAGCCCAGTGTGTTAGAGTGCTGACTAATTCAATCTATCATGCAGAAATCTATTGGCTATTACTGACTATCTAACGCTGATAGAAGAGACAATGGCTGCACTCTAGCTTGGTGATGCATTAGGATTCAAAGTCTCTAAACTGCTGTGATAGGAGACTTGATAACACTAGAAGCTGTAGTCTGTAGCTGTAGTGACTTTAGGATATGCACCATGTTGCCAGTTTATTAGGCTATTTGCATCTATACTTATTGGCCATTTTACCAAAAACACTTACCACGGCATAGGTGAACTTTCCTTCGCCAACTAATATTGCCAGTTAACAGTGGTTCTATGGTCAGAAACTGACCACTAATTAAAGGCTAGACCATGGCTAGCCCAGCTTGTTCACGGTGTACCAGCCAGGTAAGTGTTTCTAATAAAGTGGCCAGCAAGTATAGGTTTCTATTGGACTTTTAGAGGCTAATCTATCACAATGCAATGTGCAAACACTCCTGTTATCTGAGAGTATATTCCTCTTTTCTTCCACCTTTTTCTTGTTGCACATTTTTTGAGATACCGACACTGCTCTGGCTCCAGAACATTTGGTCCGATCAGGAATGGTGTGCTTATATACAGCTTTTTGACCCAATGTTTCATACAGTCAAATAATTGTTATCCCATAGAAATGAATGGCATGCAAAAGTTGCCTGACTATCTATTGGACGTCTGCACTGTTTTACATACACTAGCCCCCCCCAACCCAGCACAATTTCATCACACTCATCCGTTGGTCTTTTTTCATTCCTAGTTCCTCCCGTAGACTTCCATTCATTTTGCCTCAATACGAGCCCTAGTACTTCCTTTGCTTGTCAACCATCAACCAGCATGTACTCACTCATTCCTCCCATAGACTCCCATTCATTTTTAATGACACCAATAAGAACTTTCTAGAATACCACAGCACAAAATTAGCAAAACCCCACCAACTATGTAAAATACCATAGTCGTACCACCAGCCAGCACCCAGTAACTGTCTCATTCTGCCCCTTTCTTCCAGATATGGTATTGCAGGAAGCACAAATGTAACAGGAGACCAGGTGAAGAAGCTAGACGTCTTGTCCAATGATCTGGTCATCAACATGATCAAGTCCTCCTTTACTTCCTGTGTGCTGGTTTCCGAGGAGGATGAGAGAGCCATCATCGTAGAGCCAGAGAAAAGGGTAAGAGTGCTTCCGGACCAAAATGAACGCCAAAGAACACCAGAACGAAGAGGATTTTGGTCAGCTGGACCTATTTAGAAAGGGGCAGGCACGGCGCTCGGTACACCTATTGGCCAGGGGTTGTTTTCAGTACTGTCTACCACTGGTCAGCATGGACACAGCAACCACAACCACAATAACCAGCAATGACAACATAATCAACAACAGCAACAATGATTGCCTGGGGTGGGGGTATATATATACTTTATTACCCTGTTCTTCAATGGTCAGGACCCCCACAGGACCACCTCAGTGCAGGTATTATGTGGGTGGTGAATCATTCTCAGCATCATGAAATGGGGGTCCTGACCATTGAAGAACAGGGTAATAACGTATACAGAGAAACAGACGGACTACAGTCTGCAACTGTGGAACAGAGTGCTCCTATATGGTCACTGGAGCTGATAACATGGTGAATGAATGTAGAGGTGTACCTAATGAAGTGGCTGTATACATGCACACACAAATTTGGGCGGCCCCATATTACATATTCACACATCCGAACCAAGAGCTTTGAAACATTAAATACTTTTATACAATATATGAATTTGTGAAGCAGCATTTACAAACTGTTATAGTCTTAAAGGAATCAATAACTCCCCGATCAATACGAATACAAAAAACTGCCCTGAATTTGTTGTTTTGGTGATGTCACAGAACTGAAACATTTACATATAGCGGACCATTTAGTCCACAGCAGGTTAGGCCTGCACATTCGCACCGAGGTCATGAGGACTGTTTTAAAACTGCTTTTTGGTCCATAAACCCACATGAGCTTTAAAACTGATCTTAGGGGAAAAGAAGAAGAGGAACGTAGGATATAGACCATTTTGAACTTATGAAAAGCCATATAAAGAGCAGTGACCAGCAATGACCTTACCTGTATGGTTTTCCTTTTCAGGGTAAATATGTTGTTTGCTTTGACCCTCTGGATGGCTCTTCAAACATTGACTGCTTAGCATCTATCGGGACTATTTTCGCTGTCTACAGAAAGGTATTCACAGAAGTTGATACATTTTACTTAGGTATGGGCATGGGCTTGGGCTTGAGCATGGACATGGGCATGGGCATGGGCTTGGGCTTGGGCTTGGGGATGGGCATGGGCATGGGCATGGGCATGGGCATGGGCTTGGGCTTGGGCTTGGGGATGGGCATGGGCATGGGTACTTTGCATATTTAAGTGAACAAAGTGTTNGGGCATGGGCTTGGGCTTGAGCATGGACATGGGCATGGGCATGGGCTTGGGCTTGGGCATGGGCATGGGCATGGGCATGGGCATGGGCATGGGCATGGGCTTGGGCTTGAGCATGGACATGGGCATGGGCTTGGGCTTGGGGATGGGCATGGGCATGGGTACTTTGCATATTTAAGTGAACAAAGTGTTCTAACAAATCATGTGTTTGTGCCTCAGGAGAACGACACTGAACCCACAGAGAAAGATGCCTTGCAGCCTGGTAGGAACATAGTTGCGGCTGGTTACGCCCTCTATGGCAGCGCCACCATGCTGGTCCTCTCTACGGGACAAGGAGTCAACTGCTTCATGCTCGACCCCGTGAGTCAATTTGTAATTGCCATTTTGCATGTTTAAACATGAACACAGCGTTTATTTTATTCATGTTATTGTTGTTATTTTTGTCTTCATTAAATTGGCCTAGCTGCTTGGTGACTCACCTGATATTTAATGATTATGATTATGGAGAAGAACATGTATCCCCCTGTATCTACTTTTAAGAGGCATTCAAAACTAAATCTTTTTAAGATGGTTTTTCCAAAATTGTAGTTTTAACATCGTATTTTGTTTATTCTTTTCATTTTTAATGTCCTCTTAGGGTTTGCTTCACCGTTTTTAATTTTATTCTATTTTACTATAATTGTATCTATAATTTGACTTGTTTCAAGCTAAAAAATTATCTGATAATATAGTGAAAAAAATTAGCTCACTAAAAACAAGTAAAATATGCTGAGAATAAGTTAAATAATTTCATAATTAGCTTACAGGAATTTAAAAGAATGAGCATTATCAATTTGACTTGCCAATATATATCATATATATTTTTTGCAGAAGAGCTAAATTAGCTTTCTTGATCTGCTCAACTCTTCCTTCATCACCAGGCTATTGGGGAGTTCATTCTGGTGGACCGTGATGTGAAGATTAAGAAGAAGGGGAAGATCTACAGCCTTAACGAGGGCTACGCTCAGCATTTCTACCCTGACGTCACCGAATATCTACAGAAGAAGAAATTCCCAGAGGTCAGTCATCGTTCTTTCTTAGAACACTGCAGAAAAATGAGATCTTAGCAAGTAAAATTACCTTTTATCTCAAAATTTCAAAATTCGAAGAAAATGCTGTACATTCAAGATCATTCATCTTATTTAATTTTTTTACTTGTTGTCTGTAATTTATAAGCCTAATTTAAATGTCCTTGCAATTTTGGCAAATAGTTTGATTTGTTTCAAACACCTTTCTTAAAATTAAGAACATTTCTCTGTCAATTTATTTCAAAATTATCTGTCTATGTAGTGAGAAAATTTGGCTTACTAAAATCAGTTAAAACAAATAAAAATGTAAACAAATCATAAACAAAAATTCATAAAATATATAATAAATACCTCAAAATTATCTTACAACTATCTCAGAAATTCTCATTTTAAGATATATCAAGTAGATATAAAATCTTTTTTCTTTCCAAGACATAATTTTTTGCAGTGATGAATAAGACTTTACATAGTGGTTTGATTCTCCAGTTATTTATAAAAGATCTGGACCAAAAATGAATGCAACTCTGGATGGAAATAAATGTTGCATTGTTGCATAAAGTTGCTGTGGCATGGCAAATGTGCACCATATTCAAAGCTAAAGGTGTTTCACTGAAATATTAGAGTGTGCGAATGTACTATACCATAACAACACTTTTATGTGATCGTGGTAAATGATGGCTACAGGCTGCTACATGCTGCTCACCTCTGCTCATGTTGATATGAGGAAACCAGATTAACAGTCTTGTCACAAAAGCTCACTTGTATTTAGAGTAGACGACTGGACGGTGTCTAAGTTCAAACACCTGAACTACATACTCTTCTCAGTAACTCTTGACCGTGCACCGTTTACTCCACAGGACGGAAGTTCACCCTATGGAGGCCGCTACGTGGGTTCCATGGTGGCCGATGTTCACCGGACACTTGTTTACGGTGGGATCTTCCTGTACCCAGCTAACGTCAAAAGTCCAAAGGGCAAGGTGAGAAAACACGGACCATCTTTTAAATGCTACGTTTAGAAGTTCACTCAATGGTTCTTGGACCAACGCTCATCTGAAGCATTTTATTGTAATTCATTATTTCTAGTTTTGCAACAATGTTTTGGGCCCAGTTTCCCAAAAGCAACTTAGTATTCATATCACCTTTACGGCTACACTGCAAAAAATTATATCTTGGCAAGTGAAATCATCTTATATGTAGTTCATATATCTTAAATTTTGTATTGTGAGATTGTTTTAAGCTAGTTTTAACATTATTTAACTTATTTTAACTTATTATTTTCTTATTTCAACTTAAGTGTTTACATGTCTTATATATTTTTAGTAACCCAAATTTTCTCACTATGCTGGCAAATAATTTTGCTTATTTTAGAAACATTGAAACAAGTCAAATTATCTGCCAATATAGTAAGAAAATATGAAAATGGTAAAATAATCTTAAAATCTTAAAAATGAGACTTTTAAGATATAACAAATGGACGCACTGGAATAATTTAGATCTTGGCAAGTAATATTATTTAAAATTTCATTTTGAGATTATTTTGAGCTAATTTTAAGATTACTTTTCATATTTCCATTTTTACTTGCTTCNATGGAGCAGGCCGGCGGGATGGCCACCACAGGAGCCATGAATGTGCTGGACATTCAACCTGACACCATCCACCAGAGGGTCCCCGTCGTGCTGGGCTCTCCAGATGATGTCAATGAGTACATCTCCATTTACAAGAAACATGCCAAGTGAAACTCCTACAACACTGCTCAACCATCACCCAGCAGCAACACTGAACCTCATTACCAGAGACACTGGATCCAAAGCTAGACTAGAGAGTAGAGAACGTGGTGTACAGTTGCACACACCTAAGACGAACTTGACCTTTTTCTCCAGGCACCCCTGCTCACTCTGAGGACGATGTATACGTCTATTTGATAACCGGCTAAACATGAATGATGTTGTGAATACATGAAAAATTAAAACATTTTGAAAGATAAAAATCTCAGTTTATTCCTTTAGTTTCATTTTGCACCACCAGAGGGTGCTAAAGACCCTGTTATGAACGAGATGATGAATATTATTTAATATGAACAGGTATATGAACTAACACGGTAAAATGTGCTGGCGCCCCTTAGTTAAGGCCAACAGGCCACTATAGCCCTGGCCTTAGACTATGCATGTACATTGCCTATATCAAAGTACATTAAATGGGAATTCCACCAATGTTTCCAAAACGGTACAGAATTCCGATGTGAACAAAGACATTCAAAATGGTACACTGTATTTCTTTGCAGTGGTAACGATGGCAGCCAGACCTCGCCATCTCTACAGCACAATGTGGTCTGATGATCAAGGTACCAGTTGTTTTGGGCTCATGGTAGGGTTTGTGTGTGGACCCCAGTCCGCTGTGCAGGCAGATGGTGGTTCCATAATGGTGCGAGGTGTGTCCTCATGGCATGGGTTGGGTCCACTGGTCCACCTAAACACATTTCACTGCTTGGTGACCGTTTGCAGCCCTTCATGGACTTCATGTACCCCCACAGTGATGGGCTATCCCAGCAGGATAATGTGCCGTGCGCCTAGGCCCAAGTTGTCGAGAATTAGTTGGAGGAGCATTCTGGAGAGTTCTGATGAATGGTGTGACCTGTATGTTCACCTGACATGAGCCCAGTTGAGCATTGATGGGATGTGATGGAGAGGTCCATTTGTACCACAGATCCTGCACCTACAAATACTACAGAGCTGAAGGTGGTTATCCAGATGACATGGCTCAATACCCCTATTAGATGTCTTCCGTTTGCTTGAGGAATCAATGCAATGTTGATTTGCTGCACTGTGCCAGGTTAGAGGGGGTCCTACATGACACTTATTGCTGTCCCATGACTTTTGGCACATGAGCATACATTTTATTTACTATCCAAAACAGCTAGTGAATATTTTATGGATTGTTTATGGTTGTAAAGTGTGGACAATTTCGCTTTGCAATGCCCTACAGTACCCTTCTACCATGAATGTATTTAAATAAATGGATTTAGGCCAAAGCTTTATCACAAAACTACACTGTGTTGGGCATCAGGCATCATATCCATTAGCATTTGGTGTATTTTTGTGAGGGAGTTTTTAAAGGCTTTCAGACTTGTGGTTTCCACTATCACCACTGTGAACAAGTCTGACTAAGTAAGCTTCTCTATGTCAAAGCATTTCACATCAAGCTCTGTGGTATTTGTAGGTGCAGGATCTCAGGTCCAAATGAATCTCTCCACCACATCCCATAAATGCTCAACTGGTCTCACATCGGCTGACCGTGCAGGTACACAATTCATCAGAACTCTCCAGAATGCTCCTTGAGCCATCATACATGAAGTCCATGATGGGCTGCAAAAGGTCACCAAGCACTGAAACATAGTTGGCACCAGTCAATGACATGTTAAGGCAGTCCAGTGGACCCAAACCATGCCATGAGAAGACATCCCACACCAGTATGGAACCACCACCAGCCTGCACATGGCCTTGTTTACAATTGGGGTACATGGCTTCACGGTGGAGTTCCCCTTTAAGGTCATTAAAGCACAGATACAACACGAAAGAAGAATTAGTGGCCCATGTAGATATAGCATTTCAAAAGAATCTTACAGAAATATTATTTATTCATATTATTTATTAGTATTACTCATTAATATTATTGCAAATATTATTATACAGTAATCATTTGATGTGTCAACAGACAATAACACAAACCATTAAAAAAGTTAACTGAAAATGAGAGACAATGTAAACATATAAAGCATACACTGAGTGGTCAACCTAAAGCCTGAGTCTAATGGCACAGCGGTATTAACCCAACAGACCTTAAGAGCTGCAGTACAGGGTCTTAGGCACCAGGGGGCGACACAAGCATGATTGCTAATGAAAAGACGGTGAAAGTGACTGAGAAATATGGCTACTCTCTTAGAGTTCCTGTAGATTAGCAGGTTTGTTTTATATTCCCATCTAACGTCACCAAGGAATTTGGGAACATCACTGCAGGAATTTGCCATCTCAGGTTTGTATGCCTCTTGGAATCTTATTACATACTTATAGATAAGGATCATGAAATAGACATTAATACTGTACATTTCATATATTCAACTGCATTAATAAGGCAGTACTAATCAGTTAAGGATCAGTGTGTACGTCTCTAGCAGTGGGGTGCAGCTATTCTTTGGATGATGAGTGTACATTCCTTTTTCCTGTTCACACTCATCATCCAAAGAATAGCTGCACCCAGAAGGAAGTGTGGGATTGCAGTGCTGTTGGGAAGGAAGATAAAGATTACTAGGAACAATAAATGATGATACATTTAGACTGATATGGGCAATGTGTATTGAGCTACACATACAGAAGTAGTGTCTCTTAGTATGGCATCAGGCCACCATGTTTGTTAACCCAACATGCCAGACGTCTCGGCATGGAGTTGTAGAGGTTCCTAATGGTGTCCTGTGATAATCCATCTTGTTATAATCCAGCAGCAACTCTAAAATGACTAAACATGGTTTCAGCTAAGTGTGTGGTAATGATTTGACTTCCATTACTTGTTAGCAGCATTAGCTTTGTAGCTCCAGTGCAAATCTAAAGAGGCAAACAATCACTTAAAGTCAAATCCAAGCTCCAAAATGACAGAATACTTGGTGATAACCATAAATCAGAATCCGTATGAGTGAGCAAATGACTGTAGCTAGTAGTAATGCTGTCTAGTGTGGCTTTAGCTCTGAAGCTGTAAATCTTCATGCTTCATGCTCTGGCACGACACCATTGCAGTCTTTGGCGACATTGACGTGGTGTTAAGTGCAGTCGTCGTAACGGTCTGTGTGCATGTGGTCCTGTGTCGTGCAGCCATCTGCCAATGGTGCTGGCACTAACAGGATGACTCATGGAGGGCATCACTGCTCGCTGAACGTCCGCAGTCGGGGCTGTTGGGTTACTCTGTGCGCATCTGATAATCTGTTGGTTCCCTCTCTGTCTGCGGTTCTTGTATGTCTCCCAGATCTTTCATGCTGCCTTCTTCTATCCACTGCCACCAACAGTGTGCTATGGTAGTATCTGCACGACTGGTATGGCACGTAATACCTCAATAAGACCATCCATAAGCACATGGAGTAATATACCAACCTGGAAAAAGGTTTTTGCATGTAACTGCTGATGAATGCACTACAATAGGACATTTTGAGAAGTATTATTCTGCTCTCTATTTCTTCCAGTCGGTGCTATAGAAACATGGTGGTGGCAGCCTCTGTTGGAAGACGAGCCTATGTAGATATGAAGCCTCATTCTAAGCTAGCGCAAACACAACGATTTGTTCTTACAGGCAATTATACATTAATGAACACATAGTTATGCATATTATGTTCCATTTCAGCTAATAGAGCTCTCCTAAATCTTTAACCAAGGACTGATTTTACTAGAGTGACCTTTACTTGATAATATCAGTGATGATTTCCATGTTATTTGATATACAGTAAGTATATTTGTGACATATTTACCTTAGCATTATCCTGGCTCAAGCACAAACAGCTCAGAAGAAGAAAAAGAGTGTATTTAACGGAAAAGTAGTGTTCTGGGTTGGTTAGGGCAGTCATGCACACTTTAATGCCAAAACAATTTAGCAGAGCAGCGAATGCATAATAGGATCTATTTGCTGATCATCAGGCTATCCAGTGTGGCGTCCTGTTGGCTTGATGGGCTTAGAGTTACATTCTGCTTTCAGATCCAGCCAGTCTGAAATTGCTTTACACTACTATATGCAGCTAAGATAAAGATTATGTGATGCAGAAAAATGTTAAGCTGGCTAAAACTGTAACTGGAGGCCCCATGCTAAGTAGGACAACGGTAAAGCCAAGCATATGACTCCCAATCACGCCTTCCGAACAGCGTAGGTGAACACGAAACAAGCTCTCAGATTCACAGCTTCAGC
This sequence comes from Semaprochilodus insignis, assembly GCA_034552555.1. Classification (NCBI taxonomy): domain Eukaryota; kingdom Metazoa; phylum Chordata; class Actinopteri; order Characiformes; family Prochilodontidae; genus Semaprochilodus; species Semaprochilodus insignis. The sequence goes on from CM067496.1 coordinate 18,364,541, forward strand.
GCTAAAGCCATGCTAGACACCATCACTGCTAGGCCTCGTACAAACTGTGACAACTGGCTCACCATCAGTCGTTTACTCACTCGTATGGATTCTGTTTTATGGTTATCACCAAATATTCAATATAATCATTTTGGAGCATGCATTTGACTTCAAGTGATGCTTTGCTTCTTTAGATTTGCACTGGAGCTACAAAGCTAACGCTGCTAACAAGTAATGGAAACCAAATCATTGCCACACACTTAGCTCAAAGCATGTTTAGTCATCCTAGAGTTGCTTATGTAGTCTTTGTCACTGTATGACCTGATAATCTATAAAGAGGGAGAAATGGCCTCAAGATAGCTGTACCAAGGAATCCATGTTCAACTCTGTATATGATGCATCATACCTCAATATGGTTCATTAAAGGAGCGATATGTAAAATTTGTAATATAAAACATTTCAACATTAACAAAAAGTATCAACAGAATGTGAAGAAATAACAGTGTTGATGGTGTTTGAAAGACGTCTATGACGTCTGTTGCTGAGATAACTACTAAAGTTAGCATGCTAACCAGCTAGCCCCAGCCCCTTCTTAATACCACTTTGTACCTGAAGAGGCGATAGTGAGTCACTTTAGTGCTGTGGGAGTGGAATCAATCCAACATGAGAGAGGGTGAAGAAGTCTGCTGCTGCCCCGTCAGAGTATTCTAACCTCTTATCAGTCATGTTGAAGGAGCTGCTCCCTGTTAGATCATTTAAGGACAGGTAGACAATGAAAAGAGCAGTAAACACAACAATGGCTGAAGCTCTTGGCGAGCAACCGTCGGCACCGGTCTCTGCAAGAAACCTCATTTAACAGCAAACAAAAGAAGGGATATAAATAAGTAAGGCAAAAGCTAACATTGGTGCTTTCAGTAAGCAAGCAGCTGTTAGCACCTTCTTTCTAGGTATTAGCACTGGCCCTTGTTCGGTCTGAGCTCAAGGCAAGTTCTAGACTCTAACCTTCTTGTACTAGCTAGGAAACGTTCTCTGATGGAACATTAAGCACAGTTGTAAGTTGCTCTGGATAACAGCATCTGCTAAATGCCTTAAATGTAAATGTTAAATGGTAATGCTAGCATCAAGGATGAGGGACTGTGCCTTTCCTTTCTTATGATAGGGGCAGACACCACAACTTCCTGGTGATATGTTGCCCCCTACTGTTTGGAGTTTAAATTTGACAGGTTGTGTCATCTCACACACTGCTCCTTTAAAGCACAAGCCAGTGTGGCTGCAGGCTTTCTTTCCAGACAAGCAGTAGTACACCTCTCTCCACTCGTTTGGGCTATCTTCAACTACTTATCAGGTGTACGTTCAACCTCAAAATGTTGTGCACTGTTTTGCTATGTTTTCTGGGTTGAATGGTATGAAATGGGCTTTGAGGTACATGTACTCATGTCTGATGGGTGTGTCAGAGGAGTTACCCAGTTAGCAGAGATGTGTATGCAAACCCCACCATACAGAAAAGGCAGAGCACACAATGGATTCTAATAAAGTCCTCTACAAATGCAGCCACCGCAGCTTGTACACAACAAGCAAATACATGTTTATCATGAATATTTATTGTGTTATTTTTAGTCAAGCTCTTTAAGCTCTCCTAAATAGATGCCAAGAATGGCCTTCTCGGCTGCCGTAGCGGCTGTGCTTGCATATCACAACAGTGTTCACATTTCCGTTAACGTAAACGCTTTCCTACGTTTTGTTGGGACTGGACGCAGCTCTGGTGTGCTTGTATTTTGTTGGAATGAAAACCACTGCAGCTGCACCCACCTTTTGTGGAGACACCTCTGCATTAAAAGACTCCATGAAAGGGACCTCAAGCCCATGGGTAGTGTTTTAGGGTCATCAATGGGGTCATAGGACCACTCTACCATATGAGTTCAATCTGCAGTCTTTCATACAACACTCTAGCGTGTTTCAACCTGATCTCTATTCAGAGCTTCTACAGGCAATGATAACAGTCCGTTTGCCTGTACCTAGCCAATAATCAGAAAACCTGCTGACTCAAAAAACATAGGCCTTCTAGATCTGAATGGGATATAAATATGCTGGTTAGACAGACAGACAGACAGACAGACAGATTTTTTTACACCACTAAATATATATTAGAGGTGGAGATATGGAGAAATATAATACTGCGGTACATCAAGAGTATATGTGGTATATCAGGATATGTACTGTTTCAGACTCTCATCAGTTGGAGCTGTTAAGTGTAAGACTGTAGAGTCTTTAAGTTCACCAACAACATCCATTTAGAGGGGTGTGTCTAAACTTTTGACTGGTAGTGTGGGTAAGTGGGTGTTTTCTGAAGGAAATTCGGTTATTCAGTAGCATGTTACAGCACAGTTAACGTAGACAATATACACAAGTAAATTATACAGACTATATACACACAACATACACTAAATACACACTATATACCTACAATAGCCCTAAGAGACTGCAGAGGCAGTATACAAAAATGTACCTACTTTCAGTGTAATGAGGTCATGAGGAAAGGAGAAATTACAGTGACTTGGTATGCAAGATGAAGACAGTCAGGCTAGCCAGTAGACCATATATATACATAATGCACATAAATGTGTATAAATACACATACATAGATCTGTTTGCAGAATTCTAGATAAGTGTACAGGAAGGAAGGTGTAAAGACAAGACTGCAGTGACTTGATGTACAAAAGAGCTTGAAGTATACACAGTCAAGTCACATTATTATGACCACTTCCTACCTTTGATGGCAGCAGTGCGTAGCTCTTGAAGGAAGTCACATTTTTGTGGCATTCTCTGGGGCCACTTATCCATGTGGAAGACACTCTCAACCGATATGAGTATGAATCCATCTTTGCAAATCACGTACACCCATACATGCTGACTGTGGGGGCGGATGGGATATTCCAGCAAGACAATGCCACATGCCACACGGCTAGAAACGTCCAATGGTGAGGAAGAGCATGAACAAGACTTCCATGTACTACCCTGGCCGCCTAATTGAGCATCCGTGGGACCACCTCGATTGTTGTGGTCGTTCTATGGATCCTCCCCCATGCAATCCTCCAGCACTGCAGTCAGCATGGCTCCAGATACCTGTGACAACCTACCAGGACCTTATTGAGTCTCTCCCAGCCCGTCTAGCTGCTGTCCGTGCTGCACACGGCGGTTACTCTGGATATTAGGTCATAATAATGTGACTCCACAGTGTATATTCATATACAATAATGCATATGTATAAACCCACACAGACACAGGGAGACCAGGCAAACTCCACACAGAAAGGACCCTGGACGCCCCAGTCGGGAACTGAGTACCAACAAAGGGTAGACTGCATGTGACCATCAGCATGGCTCAAGGCCGTTCAACTCAGGCACTTGTACTCATAGCTGCCCTACCCTTTGTGCTAAAGTTAGCGACTGCTGATAAACATGGTGCTTTGGATTAATGCAACTTCAAGGGAGCTATTTAGACAAAAAATGGATACACGGATCATGTTATGATATACACCCACCAGTCAGATCATTCGTTACACCTCCTTGTATCTACACTCATTGTCCATGTTATCAGCTCCACTGACCATATAGGCCAGTGGTCGAAATTCATTCAGTTGGTGAGTTGGAACCTGTTCAGATATGTCATACATGTGTCTTGTGATTAACCTGCCATTGTGTATCTACACTCACTGACCATATAGGAGCGCTCTGTAGTTCTACACTTACAGACTGTAGTCCATCTGTTTCTCTGTATACTTATTACCCTGTTCTTCAATGGGCAGGACCCCCACAGGACCACCACAGAGCAGGTATTATGTGGGTGATGGATCATTCTCAGCAGGACACTGACGTGGTAGTGGTGTGTTGTGCTGGTGTGAGTGGATCAGACACAGCAGTGCTGTTGAACACCTCAGTGTCACTGTTGAACTAAGAATCGTCCACCAACCAAAACTAGCCAGCCAACAGTGTCCTGTGGGCAGCATCCTGTGATCACTGACGAAGGACTACAGGATGACCAACACTGCACTGTGCAGCAGCAGATGAGCTATCGTCTCTGACGGTACATCTACAAGGTGGACCAGCAAGGTACGAGTGTCTAACCAAGCAGACAGTGAGTGTCTGATCCACTCAATCCAGCACAACATGCTAATGAACACTTAGGCAGAAGAGAATTACAAGTGCTGTCTATATATATATATATATATATATATATATATATATAGAACAGAGTTTAGTTTAACTTGCACAAAGAGCGACTACTGCAGGGTACTATGCACCTTAACTCAGACACAGTGTACCACAACAAGCCCTGTATGTCCTGCCACATGCTTTCCATGCTAGTCTCATTGGAAAACAACCAGGAGTCAAACATGAGTCATAGTAAAAAGGTGGCTGAATCTCTGTAACCATACAACTGAATACAAACAAGTGACACAGATTTAAAGGTGATCCTTCTGATTTCCCCAGCTTATTGTAGAATTACATTGTCAAGATATAAACTGCACCATTCCAACTAAACTGAGAGGAAGCAGGCATTTGAAGCATCTACAGTTACAAACACCTTGCCTGATCTTCCTCTGGTAGTTTGCACATAACACATCTATTACAGGGGTTCTCAAACTTTTCTGCCTCAAGGTCAGCTTGATAACTACGAAGCATAGTGGCCCACCAGAAAACTAAAACCAACTTTCATACACCCATCATCAAAAGAATAGCCGCACAAACAGCTGCACCCAGAAGGAATCAACCCACAAGAATGAAACTTGGTGGGCAGGTTTGACATTGTGAGACATGCTAATGATTCAAGATTCATGCTCAGCCACGCATGTGAAGTAAGCAAGGACAGGCCTTATCGCTGTACTTGACTGACACAACAGCCAGGATTGCAGACACTCAGTGAGCAGTGATGCTCTCCATGAGTCATCATATTAGTGCCAGCACTACTAGCAGACAGCTGCACGACCCAAGACTACATGCACACAGATGACAAATGCCCTTAACACCACGTCAAGCTGCATGGGAGGGATTACCACAGGACACCATTAGGAACCTCTACAACTCCATGCTGAGACGCCCGATGCCATACTGAGACACTACTTCTGTATGTGTAGCTCAATAAATATTGCCCATATCAGTCTAAATTTATCATCATTTATTGTTCCTGGTAACCTTTATCTTCCTTCCCAATAGCACTGCAATCCCACACTTCCTTCTGGTTCCATCTTATGATTAATGTATATGCAAGGGCATTTCCAAACATCGCACTAGCGCGAATCATATACCCACAATCAATTTAACATTTGTGCTCCATCACAAACCGCAGCACAGCAAGAACGTGGGGTCATCCGGTGGGTCCCAAAAGACTTAAGCCACTAATGTTCCTTCTAGGCAGCATGCTGGTAACACTCAAGAATCAACAACCATAATTTTTCAAAACACTTTATTTTAACACTTGCATGCCTGTATAAAACACAGGACCAACACATGGAGCAGGCAAACAAAGATAAGAGGAAACACTTCTAGGCTTATTTACAAATAATATTTAGTAAAAAGATTAAGATAAATACCAACCAAAAATTCCTTAGATTCCTTAAAAGTCCTTAAAAATAGTGTGCTTAAAACCACCCTGGTCTAAAAATCAGTTGGGGCTGCAGTCAGAGCTTCCTCCCTGCAGCAGGAACATTCCAAAAACGGTCCTGCTGCTTTACATTAAGGGATAGCTGGCTTCACTTGCAATGCCACAGTGGTTCTGCTGATCCTTGGCCATGTGGATGTAGCCTTTGTCTCCCCACTTCTCACTCCAGCTAGATAAATGCAAAGTGGGAAAAGAAAAGGAATTAGAAGCTGTAAACAAGCAGGAACTGATTAAAAAGAAAACAAGCTTAAAAGGAACAAGCCTTAAGGATTAATCTGCCAAATTCAGGCTCCATTAGGCAGGTCCTTAAGACTCATCTGCAATTGCTGGGTCTTTATAGCCACTCATCTCCAAGCAACAGATTGAAAATAGAGGAAACAGTCTTATGGGAACACAGATTACAGCCAGGTGAAACCTAGACTCCTTCAGTGTGGTAGATCCCCAGGACCAGGATTGGGAACCCCCAAATCCAGGTCAGTCACATTTGCATTTTCAGGTATGATTAAAATTCCATGTGCACAGAAGATGAAGACTAAGTGGGGGTACTGGAATTCCAGCCTACTGATCAATTGCTCCAGCTGTACCTGTTCTTCACAATCCAGTACTTCTTGCCATCTTCATCTGCTCCTTCAAAGCCATACCCGACCGCCAGAACACCATGATCCAAGTCCTCAGTGCTGCAATCCTTCTCAAAGTAGATCCCTACAGAAAGCAAGGGGTCAATAGATTTGTAATGAAGGGAGCTCTTGGGGCATCTCCTACTCTTGAAGTGTCACAAGCACAATTCACATGACAGCAGGACTAAATGATGGTTAATTTAGTCAAATAATGCATTTGAAGCTACAGAAGGTCTCAAGACAACCAGCTACAACACCATTAACTCACCTGATTGGTAGAACTGGAAGGATTCATGACCAGCATCAATTGCAACTGATACAGGGCCAACAGCAGCCACAGCCTTCATCAAAGCATGCTCTTTACCGCTGGGGATGTTGACAAATCCAGTGACATTAGCAGAGTTGAACCGAGGGTCATAATGGCACGATGGACCATCCTGCAAGAAGCAGAGGGATGTGAGCCAGTCAGCCAACTCCTATTTGCATAGGATACTGCATCCAGACAGGGCACAGTTGTTTTGATGCCAAGCCTCCAAATGGTCACTTCAGTTTTCTTGTGCCTTAACCAACATCCCAATTAAAAACCAGTTCAGATTTCAGAAGGCAATTTTCAATCCCTGGTGTTGAACATGAGCCAAGATGATGTCCACATACCTTTGCAAGATAAGGGTAAGACTCCTCAGAATCAATACCATTGTTGTCCATGACGTACTGGTAGCCCTGCACCGCAAGACCGCCATTGCAGCCTTGGTTACCCTGGGGCTGAGAGCAGTCCATAAGGTTCTGCTCACTCAGTGAGACCAGCTTGCCTGTTTTACGAAAGTGCTGGCCCTCCAAAACTCCTGTAGTACTGAAAGCCCAGCAAGAGCCACACTGACCCTAAAGCCACAGACAGATAGAAGGGTCAGTCTCAAGTGTGGTAAAAATCATGATTGCTACTACCAACTGCATATACAAGTGAGCTGTTAAGGGCATGCTCAAATAGCTCATCTTTATATACAGACACACTGTCCCTTAGAACGCTTGTATTGAGGAGAAAGGAAAAAGAAGGGTCTTCCCTGAAAGGGCCGTTTACCTGATCCTTCACTGGAGTGACATAACCCTTCTCTCTCCAGTCCACCTGCTTGGGCACCTCCAAGAAGTTGGGCTCCAAGAACAGGGAACCTTTGGACTTCCTGTTGGCTTTGCCTCTGTAGCCATTCATCATCTGCCTGAACTCATCATTGGTCTGAGAAAAGATACAATATCAATCAAGTTAGATCAATTGGACAAGTGAGCTTCATTCTGGAGAAAGAAACCAGGTAGCCGCGAGAACAGCTCTTAACTAGGATACAGTAAACATCCTATCAAAACCACTGAGAACCCTTTCTTTACTGAAAACCAATAGTAACCAGTGTTGAGTTGGAATTGAACCAACTTCAGTTCATGCACAACTGGGCCCTTACCATGTCTCCAAAATGATTCATGCCCAAACGGTAGGTGTGCTTGCCCATTGAGAACTCAAGGTTGTGAAGTTCAATTTTCTTCAGGTTCTTCTCCCACACCATCCTCCTCCAGGTTTCCTCTTTCTACAGGGAGGGAAAGAGTTCAAGCAAAGACTCAGCAAAATCTCACCATGCACTTTGTATGAAACCAGCCAATAAAGCCTCGAGAGAGACCCCACAATCAAAGAGTTCAACCAAGATTTGTAAGAATATGAAAGCCAACCAATACAGGTAAAACAATACACTTTCAGGTTACTTTAAGGCTGAACCAGTTTTCAATCAATCAATATATGTAGTTCACACAGCACCAAGCTGTAAACCAAACAAAAGATTACAAAGCAGAAGTGAGCCAAGATTATTCTAATATCATTTTGTGAGTTTATTACAGGCTGCACAATATATCATTTTAGCATAGTCATCACAATGGGTGCATGCACAACATCCACATCATGTGCAATAGACATGTCTGTGTAGCTATGTCAAGTGAGGCTAATTACAATGTTTGGGGGGGCAGGGGGTTGTGCTTGCTGCATGACCTTGTTCTTATGAATCGCCGTTTCTGAAATGTTCAGGATGGAAGGAACCAGATGCTCATTGTATCTGCCAGTAAAGCTAGAACCAAGCCCCACCCCTGTTCCTCACCAAGAACGTTTCTCTTCAGCTCTGTGGTTGTATTTTGACTACTCTGAATGTTTGGGTAGTAGCAGCACTGCGTTTGCCATCCAGCTGGTTCTATAAGGAGAGAATAGTGATGACGGCAGCAGTGGGTTTATACTATTGCTGGTTAGGATGGGATCTGGTTCAGGTGATCACCTAATCAG
>CM067496.1:18377734-18395108 GCA_034552555.1 Semaprochilodus insignis
TGGGGAAGGGGGTCTATACTGGTGAAGGGGGTCTATATTGAGGAAGGGGGATCTATTTGGAAAGGGGGATCTATTGGGAAAGATTTTACATGTTTTGGGATTGCCCCATTATTGACGAGTTATGGTGCAAGTTAGCACTAGAGCTCTCTATCCAGCCCTCGCTGACTCTACTTCTTCTAAAGACGACTCCTTATTGAAGCTCTCTCTACCCCGACTCTTTCTCACTGCATTATCAGCAGCAAAAAAGTCAGTTCTTCAGATTTGGTTTAATCCCACCATTCCCCTTCTGAATACATGGTTATAGCATTTCCTGCACATCACTATCCATGAAAGACCGTGTGCTAGATTTCAGGGTGCCTCTTGCCAAATTATTAGAACTTGGTCTTTACTTTATCATGTATTATCTGTCATTTATCATCTGTATATTGTAAATAATTAAAAATTGTTCACAAAATATATTATATCGGTACTGATATCTGATCCTAATATCGGATCGGTGCATCCATAACAAGGACACACTGGGCAGATATATCAGTATCAGTGAGACCAACAGACTGTAATGTAATCATTAGTTTTGCAAATCTTGCAAAGCAAAAAAAGAAATGGTGTGATAGAAGAAGGAATGATGATGGTCAGCAGACATTACTGATCTTTCATGTCTATCTGTGGATGACCTAGAAACTGGGTTTCTCAAATCCAGCCATAGAGTAACACTGCCCTGCAGATTTCGCATGAATTGACCTCGGCTCCACGAGGTTCGAACTTTAGATGTCTGTTTCAGTCGCTCCTGCAAAATGCTGAAAAGGATTCAGTGCAGCTCTGTATGAACCTGCTGACTGGAAACTCACTTCTAACAGACACTAAAGCACAACCGCTGAATTCTGTGGTGAGATGAATAGAATTCTGGAATACAGCTTTACACCACTGGACAAGTGACATGTTGCGCTGACTTTCTAGATGAATATAACACATCCTCTCCAGGTGACATACATAGATCTGGCATTGTTCTTCATTTTTTGTTCATTTAATATATTTCTGTTTATTTAGTGTTTTCAGTTAGTATGTATATTAATGCTGCTCTGCTGTAGAGCGATCACTGTTCCTCACCACAAGCATTTCAATGCGTGAACGTCCTGACATGTTTATTGTGCACAAACTTGAAACTTTGTAGATTTGATTGGGTTCCTGAGGAGTGGTTTGTGGAAAATCGTAGTTTGTGAATGTACGGGAAAACGCACATGAAGCGGTCATATACACTGTCAATAACATTGAACTGCAGTTATAGGAGTGTTTAACAGGGGCTTATGTAGGTTCATGATCACAGTGAGACCAGTCCGCCTCAACTCACCAAGCAATCGGCACTTAGTAGCATTTACATTTACATTTACAGCATTTAGCAGACGCTCTTATCCAGAGCGACTTACAACCGTGCTTAGTGTTCCGTTGGATAATATTCCAGCTAGTACAGGAAGTTCAGAGCCTAAAACTCACCATGAGCTCAGACACTGCCCGAACAGGGGGCCAGTGCTGATACCTAGATAGATCAATACATACATGTATAGAGCAAAAAGAGCACTACCTGGCAACCCCAGCCCAGTGCTCACACCTACAGAAAAGAAAAAGTCATTATAAGTGCAATAAGCAGTAATGCTAAACCTGGGCACTGCCTCAAAATGACATGTTGTGTTGATTTTCTATGTGAATATAAGTTAGCATGTCCTCTCCAGGTACCATACCTAAAATCTGGCATTTTTCTGCCCAATTTTGCATTTATTTGCTGAGTTTTAAGAAACATAAAATATAGAATACGACATAACTTTTTCACAAGCCACATTTTATGTTTTATATGGAGGACATGCACTTATTTTCACCTTAATCAATTCATTTCACTTGAATACAGGAATGAATATACAAAATATACAGTATAATTTGACCATGTCCCCCAAACCTTTGCATATGAACCCACAAAAGCCCCTGCTAAAAAGTCCTATAACTGCAGTTGAAAAGGGTTAAATATATGACAGCGGTGTTGAAATATTCTGTGCTACTCAAGTGCATTTTTTCTGTACACAAATGTATATTCACAAACTACAATTTAGCACAAAAAGCTCCTTTTTATCATAGTAAAGCAGATTTTCCAGATTTTTAATTTTTAAAATGTTTTTTATTTTTACTTTCCCAAACTGAAAGAAGTTTCTACAAAAATGGCTAGAAATATGGTGAACAAATAGATGTTTATCTCCAATCTCTTCCGTTCATTACGGATTCAGAACAGTTGTGGGTGCTCTCCAGGTGTTTGCTTGCTATGCTGCGGTATAATATGAGGAATAGGACGAGGCCAGGCCCCTTAACAGATTCCGGTGTTACCACAAATTCTCCTCCCTGGAAAACTCGTTGTGTCTTTGAAAGAATTGTTGTACAGGTTTACAGCCTTATTTAAGTCAAATTTCTATAGCTGAAACCTTCATAAAAGTGTTCTACAACAATACAAGTAAATGTTTACTGACTGAAATAAGTGGCCTCTATTACAAGCTACTTTCGAGTAACCTTTAAATTATTAATTATTATTAAATTGAACTTTTATTAAAATGTAACTTTTAAATTATTGATATTAGAATCACTGATTATGCTGAAAAATACTCCCATACTCCCGTAAGTCAGGTAGCACACTATGCACTGCAGGTTAGTAGCTCTAGTAGGACTAGATTTGAGAAACTGCAGGAATTCTCCCTACAAACACTTTTCAGAAATAAAAAATGACATCAAATCATGACATCTCCTTGTGCTATTTCCACTACGTTCACATTCAAAAGTTGATGAAATCAGTTTTAAAACAACGTACACTATTAGGCACCAAAGAGAAGGATCCTTCTACTTGGCTTTAAATAACTCAGACGTTCAAACATACAGCATTAGACAGTATGCAACAGGTCCTTACTGATAAAACAGACAGTCATACAATTGGAACTTGAGATATTTCAGTTTGAAGGCCATGGCTCTGGTATAAACAGTTATTACACCATCTCGTACCTCCTTACAGAGACACGTACCTCCGTATAGTGCAATTGTCACTTCAATATGTACACACTTGGATTTCCCTTGATATCATTAGAAAAGCAGGACTTGACCTACAGAACAGCTCAAGACAGAAAAACGAGGGCCATGTCTCACATCGTTATTATCAGTGCCTTAAGTAAACACCCTCTTCAGCTTCCCACAATGTACATCTATATTAGTTCTCAATCCAATCCTTCAGTCCACATTTCAGACCTACAGTACTGCACAAAAGTCCAACTTTCATTTATCTCATTTCCAGCCAAAATGGAAATTAAAAATGAAAATTTATGGCAATTAAATGCAGGCTATGAATTTTACTCAACAACATATTCATTGTTCATTTGTTTTAGATCATTAAAAAAAATGATTCAAACTATAAAGAGAAAATGAAACTGGTAGCAAGTCTTGGTAGACCACCAAAACGGCCCCCCATCAGATGAACTGTATTTAAAGCTTTCATCTTTGAGAGAGAGGAGAACTTCAAGCTCTACTCTTGATCCAGATCTGGAACAATCCACTGGTGTTTCTGTCCATCCTTCCACTGTGAGAAACCATAAGGATGAGTATGGCCAAGAACCTGACGATACAATACGTATCATGATACAGGGGTTACGATTCCATATATTCCGATACTGTAAATATCATTTTAGGCCAAATGCTATTGTCAGTTTGCTAATGCTAACGTTAGCAGTGCGCCTATACACTCTGAACTTTGTACAGTACTGTATGTCCAGTTGGGTGAACTCTATTGTACAATTCTTCATTACCTGAATTCGTAGACCTGTGGACGCTGAAGACAGGGTTAAATATCACTGCTGTAAACTACAGTCACACAATCACATGTATCCACGTTGATCGTTTCTCTGTTTGGTATTTTTGATAGTTATTCTTTTGATCTTTCTAATAAACCTAGAAGAAAGAAACCAGGGGGCTGTTCCTTGGGGATAACAAAGGGATACTCTAGTCAAGTCTCTGTCTGACCACATCAGTAGCATAGATCAGATTAAAGATAGTAGTTTTTAGATGTTTGCCTGTACTCAGTACAAGAACTCAGCTGTTGACTCTGACGTTGCCGAAGTGACGGCCCATTAGCTTCTGTTGTATTATGTGTTCTGAGTCATAGGCTTTGCAGCTCTTTTCAGGTTTAAATGACTCTTTCTGTGGTACAGATGTCCAGTACAGATTAGATAGAGATCAACATTAAATATGCAGGTCCAAATAATAGCTAAGAGGAACCGGAGGGTCTCCAACACTTAGCTTAAGTTATCCAACTGACTGAGAAATCATAAATGACCTACAGCTCATGGAAGTGGATGTTCAGGTGTTTTTAACGATATCCTTCATTGCTTCGTGCCTAACAGGCTTACAACAGACTTCATAAACGTAGGAACGAAATCCTTCAAAAGCAGGATGTTAGGGCTGACCCAAACATCTCCAGATACTCAATAACTCATTCTCAAAAACTCCCTTAAAACATTTACTCTATGCAGTTAACTATCATTTTATGTATGTTTGTCGTTGCAGTTCCAAATACATCCAGTAGGTGACGGTGCATGTCTATGGCTCTGAGTGCTAGCAGTGGCTCTTTGCCCTTACAGTAGTAGAACATGAAACCGAATCGGCCTCCCTTTGGGGCCTGTAGTTCTTCCCGCTGTGTAGATCAGTAAGGCCTCCAAAGACGAGGACAGCAGTGCACTGTCTTTTTCCCGTCTCTAGTTCAATAACAGTACCTACTTCTAATGTAGACCATTTATGTACACAACCTACATATAAACAAACCCAACATGGGCTAAACAACATACTCACGACAGCAGAACAAGGACACGACAGAACACAACTGAATAAAAGAAAAGCTTCCAGGTAAGGCAGGGGATGGGGAAGGTAAGTGTTCAGACTGTGCACCATTACAGCCTACAGTACAGTACAACCAGTACCTCTACACAGCCTAGACTGTTGTTTCCCAGTGCAGGACAGATGAGCTCTGCCTAGCCCTGAAGCTGAGGAGCCTTGGCCAGGTCAGAGGAAAAAGTCCATGTAAGCAGCGGAACTTTGGCTCAGTGGACACTTCCCAGGTCCGTTCTCCCCGTCTTCTCAGACTCATTCCCCACCTATCCCACTGGAGAGAGAGCTTTGGCACTTATTCACATTGTAAGGCTAGAGCAAGGCCTCTTACTCGAATGACATGAGATTGGCCGGTGTCTAGAAGGGAAAGAGAGAGAAAGCAGTTATGCATACTCAAAGAAAACATGGCCAACAGTGACTCTATGGCAAGTGTGTCAAACTGGGTTCCTTCTAGGCCACAGCACCGCAGACTTCAGTGGTCGTCCCCATTGAACACCAGTTAATTAGCAAGGCCTCCATTTGCTGGATTCAGAAGGCAAGAAGAAGGAAAACACTCATTTGTGCTGGACTGGGATTTGGAAGGAACCAGGTCCAAAGAACAGTTCCAGATCCCGGCTATACAGTCCAAGGCTTTGTTTACACAATCTGGCATTTCTCTTTTTCTCTTTCTTTATACAGGCGGCTTTTTTTCCTTATCCTACAGTTTTCTTGATTTGACCTTCCTTCCAGTGGGCTGTTTTTGTTACTGTGGTTTTAAGACTGATATATGTGAATCAGTAATCACTCTGTATTATGGCTCATTTATAAAGCTATTACTTCAGAATAAACAGCTGTAGCCTCGATTCATACACTCTTTGTTATTTCATAATACTGTAGCTCTAATATTACAGACTGTAGTCCAGCCTTTTCTCTATATACTTTGTTACCCTGTTGTTCAATGGTCAGGCCCCCCATGTGTGGCACAGAGCAGGTATTATGTGGGTGGTGGATCATTCTCAGCACTGCAGTGACACTGACGTGATGGTGGTGTGTTAGTGTGTGTTGGGCTGGTGTGAGTGGATCAGACACAGCAGTGCTACTGGGCACTGCAGTGTCACTGCTGGACTGAGAATCGTCCACCAACCAAAACTATCCAGCACAACAGGGTCTTGTGTGCGGCGTCCTGTGGGCAGCGGCCTGTGGGCAGCATCCTGTGGGATGAAGGACTAGAGGATGACCAACACTGCACTGTGCAGGAGCAGATGAGCTATCGTCTCTGACTGTACGTCTACAAGGTGGACCAGCAAGGTAGGAGTGTCTAATAGAGTGGACAGTGAGTGGACACAGTGTTTAAACACTCCAGCAGCACTGCTGTGTCTGATCCACTCACACCAGCCCAACACACACTAACACACCACCACCACGTCAGTGTCACGGCATTGCTGAGAATGATCCACCACCCACATAATACCTGCTCTGTGGTGGTCCTGTGGGGGTCCTGACCATTGAAGAACAGGGTAATAAAGTATACAGAGAAACAGATGGACTACAGTCTGTAACTGAACAACTACAGAGTGCTCCTATATGGTCAGTGGAGCTGATAAAGTGGACAGCGAGTGTAGATACAAGGAGGTGTACCTAATAAAAAATGTTATTAATACATCATAAATGAATGTTACATTTCTCTAACGCTAATCCAGGTAAATGTAGTACCAAATGTAGTCTGCACTTTCTGGATAGGGGGATCAGCCCACAATTCCCATATCAGAGCACTCCTAGTTTTCCCCAAACACAGTTTTGAACTTATCCGCCTTGCTTATTTGAGTACTGCTTTGTCTTTATGGCCTTTGGCCCACCACAGACAAACAGTTCCTCCCCCAGGTTTTGAATGACCTTGAGGGGCTTGCATCCAGTGCACATTCAAATTTCCAAATAATAAAACTGTTTTCCTTCTAGATTGCTGGAATTATGAATGGATTATAGGTCTACCTGCGGTCTGTTGCTCTGACAAGCCTCCTCCAGGTGCTTGTGCCAGAGGATTGCAGAGAAGCGGGACCCTGTCTGAAACTTGTAAACATTTCCTGGGAAGCAGAGACATTTACTTTCACATAAACATGTAAACTAAGACTAAATTAAAACTAAGAACAATCAAGAAACTATCTAAAAAGCAACATTTAAAGTTGCTCAGAGTACAATTTGTTACCTTTGTCTGCATCATTCAGCTGGAAAATATTGGGTCGTGTTGGATCATCCGGCAGGACCACCATCCAGCCCAGCACAGACACTTTCTTACAGGGTGTGGATTTGTACTACATGATAGAAAAAATATGTTATGCACTTCTATGCACTTAGAGTGTCATACTAAATGGCTCATATACTAAATGACCTAATGGCACAAAGAGACACACACTTACATGCTTTCTTTCTGTGCCTCGAAGTGCTTTGGCTCCATAGAAAGTCAATGTAGAGCCTGAGAGCGTGATCCAATACCGTGTCCATGAGGAAAGCTAAAAAAAAGTCAATACATACACTACTAAGATGTTTGCTGATCAGAAGATTTAATTCTACCACCAAACTGAAACATTTATACTGTTAACCCACAGTATAAAAAACCCAGACTAACATATTAAGACTTATTATTCATTATAGTACAGTTAGTTCAGATCCCACAATGTGACTGGCTGAGAGACATTCTATAAGTGCCAGTCTGAACAAAGCTCTTCTAGTATTACTCTGGCACATACACACGTAACCTAATAACGACGCAAACGCAAGCTAGGTTGGGAATTAGACAGATGGATTGGTAGGTAGGGAGGTAGGTAGACAGATTGGTAGGTAGGTAGGGTGGGTAGGTAGGTAGGGAGGTAGATAGATGGATTGGTAGCTAGGAAGGTAGGTTGGTAGGTAGGGAGGGAGGTAGGTAGGGAGGTAGACAGACAGATTAGTAGGTAGGGAGGTAGGTTGGTCGGTAGGTAGGGAGATAGGCAGGGAGGTAGATAGACGGATTGGTAGAGAGGTAGGGTGGGTAGGTTGGTAGGGAGGTAGGCTGGGAGGTAGATAGACGGATTGGTAGTTAGGGAGGTAGGTTGGGAGGTAGATAGATGGATTGGTATGTAGGAAGGTAGGTAGGGAGGTAGACAGACAGATTGGTAGCTAGGAAGGTAGGTAGGGAGGTAGACAGACAGATTGGTAGCTAGGAAGGTAGGTTGGTAGGTAGGGAGGGAGGTAGATAGACGGATTGGTAGGTAGGAAGGTACGTATTCGGCACAAGGCTGCAGTACACTAGTGCCAATATCTCACGTTATAGCATTCCCTTGTGTGTATTATTGCTTAATTCACTACAAAGACTACAATGCAAGTTGGTATATTTAGATTATAGAGGTGTGTAGTAACATTTTTGGCACACTGGTGGGCCCTGGCCTTTTAAGGGGTTAAGTCAAGGACTGTCAACCAAGTCATGCTTTAAAATTTCATTTCCTTAGCCAATGCTAAGCTCACCCTTGGCTTTCTGCCCTCCTTCAGCAGGGTCTTCCTCTTTACAGCACCCTCCATAGGGATACCGCTTATTTCCCCATGGCCTCGCCCAGGTTCCACTCCTGATGCACTGTTGGAGTGGAAATATTTACATGAAGGAAACATGAATGAAACATCCTGTAGACCACTATGTTAGTTAATATGTGCAGAAACCTGCTTGCTTTAGGGCCCCACCGATATGAAACTTCTGTCACTGACACTGATATTAAGAAGCTGCAAATTCTAACAACTCTCAACCTCAGCTAGCTAATATACACTCATCATCAAAAGAACAGCTGCACCCAGAAGGAAGTGTGGGATTGCAGTGCTACTGGGTAGGAAGATAAAGGTTACCAGGAACAATAAATGATGATCAATTTAGACTGATATGGGCAATATTTATTGAGCTACACATACAGAAGTAGTGTCTCTCAGTATGGTGTCGGGCCGCCATATTTGCTAACCCAACATGCCAGGCGTCTCCGCATGGAGTTGATCTGTCCCATGAAGCTTCCGCAGATTGTGCGGTAGGGGTGGAGGTGGAGTGACACCAGGCCTTCTGGACGTGTGGCGTGTGACGACAAACATCTTGGTGCTGACCATGGTGGCTCCACATACGGATTTGTTGGTCGTCTCCACCAAGACAAAAGCGGGACTCGTTCTCGTCCCAAGATGACCCGCTGCCATTCTGAGTCACTCCATGACAGTCTGGCACGACACCATTGCAGTCTTTGGTGACATTGACGTGGTGTTAAGGACAGTTGTCCTGTAGTCCTGCGCGGTGCAGCCGTCTGCCAATGGTGCTGGAACTAATAGGATGACTCATGGAGGGCGTCTCTGCTCGCTGAATGTCTGCAATCGCGGCTTTTGGGGCAGTCAGGTACAGTGACAGGTACTTGCTTACGTCACGTGTGTAGCCAAGCGTGAAACTTGAATCATTAGCATGTCTCACAGTGTCAAACCTTCCCTCCAAGTTTCATTCCTGTTGGTTGATTCCTTCTGGGTGCAGCTATTTGTTGAACGCTATTTTGATGATGAATGTACTTATCTGCTGAGGCTTCTGTGTAAATTTCTGTTCTTTTTTTCCCCTGATATTGAATAATGGGTGGTCTCTGACTTTCGCACTGTACTGTATGCATGAATGTCCTGGACTTGAGAGTAAAGCCTTACTGGTGAGACTTTCATTCATATCGATAAACCCAGTTTTATCAGACAGATGATATAACGGTCGGGCTCTAGAAAGCAAGTATTTGTAATGGTGTTGATGTTGAAAAGCTCACAGCTTGGCCAAGCATGGCTCTGCAGGCTGAAATGTTCAGTGACTAAAGTAAGTTCAGATGATCTGGCCTTGTATAGGGGCTCACTGGAAGCCAGAAATTAGAGATTGACACTTGGAAGGAGACAGGAAACGTGTCAGATGCTTGGTCACCATCAAACCTGCTCTGAGAGCTGCTGGAAGGAGTGAAGTGAGCTTGGAAAAGGTCAAATGAGGTAGAACTCAGAGAGTAAGATGGTGCTGGAATGTGGACCTGCTTACAGAACCCCATCAACCAAACCTCCACCCAACAGACACTACTCACACTATGTGAGATGACCATCTGACCCAAGGTGAAGTCAGAAATGAAAGTAATGTGTCTGGGACAGGCTAGAAGAGAGGAGTAAAAGAGAGAAGGTGAAGAAGACAGGTTGCATGCAAAGACGGATCGTGACGGCTTGGGGCGACAGATGAGGTGACCCTTGACCCAAGCTGTGGACTGTACCTGCATGCATAGCTGCGACTTCTGGGGGAGTTGCGGAGCGGGACCCTCCAGTTGGGGCCCAGTGTGGCGTACATGCGCCCCCTGTTTGCATATTTGGCACAGTCAGTTTGCAGACTTGTTTTGGGACTCACCATTCCTCAGTCCATGTTATGATGAGACAGTGTGTGACTAAGTCTGACTGACACACTGTCTAGCTAGCTAAACTGAAATGCCATTGGAGATTGACAATTCCGAATTACTATAGGCTTGTCTTAATCTGAGGCTAGCCCATCATGTTCTAGGGATAAAGTCATTTATAGTCTGTTCATGTTGTCATAAACATATTTACTGCCCTGTAGATGCCAGTTGCACCAGCTGTACAGAAGTTCAGACATAGGCTAGCTGCAATGTCAGTGTTTACTAAGCTTAGGTTTAGGCATCATTGAATTAAATTGGCTTGTACCAAAACACCTATACTATGGAGTGTAGCAGGTGGAGCAGGTGTAAGTGATGGGAAAACCATGGAGAACACCACGAAGACTCTAAATGTCTAAACTGAGGCTGCGTGAGGTTGTGTCAGTCAACCAGAAACTGACATTAAACAGACAATAACTACAAATATCCCGTGTTATTCAGTGTATTCAACTTAATCTACACAGTCATATCAGAATATTATGAACACTCACTGTCCATTTTATCAGCTCCACTGACCATATAGGAGCACTCTGTAGTTGTACAGTTAGAGACTGTAGTCCATCTGTTTCTCTGTATACTTTATTACCCTGTTCTTCAATGGTCAGGACCCCCACAGGACCACCACAGAGCGGGTATTACGTGGGTGGTGGATCATTCTCAACTGCAGTGACACTGACGTGGTGGTGGTGTGTTGGGCTGGTGTGAGTGGATCAGACACAGCAGTGCTGCTGGGCACCTCAGGGTCACTGCTGGACTGAGAATCGTCCACCAACCACAACTACCCAACAAAACAGCGTCCTGCGGGCAGTGTCTTGTGGGCAGCGTCCTGTGGGCAGCGTCCTGTGGGCAGCGTCCTGTGGGCAGCGCCCTGTGACCACTGATGAAGGACTAGAGGATGACCAACACTGCACTGTGCAGCAGCAGATGAGCTATCGTCTCTGACTGTACATCTACAAGGTGGACCAGCAAGGTAGGAGTGTCTAATAGAGTGGACAGTGAGTGGACACAGCAGCACTGCTGTGTCTGATCCACTCACACCAGCACGGTACACACAAAAATGTTCATCCCCACATTATCTCTGTATATATATTTAATTTCATGCTTATTTGATCTTCCTCTTTATATGTTTTATATTTATTTCATGTCAGAAGGCAGTTGTCAAAACATTGTGCTGCTAGTTGTCCCCTGTTTGACTATGTATATATGTGACGATGTGAAAGTTCGGTGGAATCCCACCTTTTAAATATGTTTTGCTTTTCGAGCATGTACACATATATATTACACATTTAAACATGATAAAGACACAGAAATACATTTCATCACACGTGAAAACAGAGCAACAAGGAATTGACAGTTTGGGAAAAATAACCTTTTACCATACGGTTAATGCTGAACTTCACTCTGTTAACAGATATGAATAAAGACGAGGGATCTAACCTTTCCACTCTCGCGGAGAGATCCTCACAGAACGAACTCTCGCTGCTTCCTGAAGAAGAAAACATATGCACCTTATTTGCACCAGAAATCCAAGCCTTTTTAAACACTGTAGCACTATGTGACGTACCCAGGAATACAGATACGTAACAATCAAAACATGCAGTGATATACAGATATGCTATAGATTCGACTGTGTTGGTACCTATTGATATGCCATTGGACACTGAAGAGTTGTTGGGGTTGTTTCTGGCGGGGCTCTGTGACTCTAAGAAGCTGTCGTCGAGCAGATGCCGTGGTTTCTCCACAGGAAATGTGGCACTTTTACTCTCCACCATGCCAAACTGCCACATCATACTGAGAGAGCGAGAGTGCAGAGCAGTCATGGATCATAATGTAGTAGCAATAACAGTCAATGAAAATGTTGCCATGACAAGCAAGGCGCAGTTAACTTGAGTAAATATTAAAACCCCCAGTGATCTCAATGGCTTTGTTTTGCAGGATGGGGGGCCTTCGATATGTACATGCAGGTGTGCTTGAGGAAGCAGGTGAGACAGAGAGAGAACGAGTGAGATTTTGAAGTCAAAAATACACACTTGTTGCCCACACTATGGCTCTTCCTATGGCGCGATGGTGGAGGGGTGGGCATGCGGACCCCCACTGTGGCATCGGGGCAGGTGGGCCGACGACTGTACCGCACGGAGAGGGACATGTCTGAGGAAAGACAGAGAGAGAGAGAAAGACAGTGAGCATCAGTCACAAGGCCCTGAATACCCAATTGTAATGCGACTTGCTGAGAGAATAACCATTTGAGTCAGCACTGATGATGATATGCTGTAGACCCTCAACACTCACTAGCTTACTAGGGAGCTTCCTTGCTTCCTTTAACTTCCTCTAGAGGGAGACAGATTCACATTTATGACCACTCTTCATTTGGCGATAAAACATCCACAGAGTGAATCTCGTCCTCATAATCGCCCAGACATGGGACCAGAACAAAATCACTCAGGCCGCATTAGGAATACAAAGGGGGTGCAGACACTGGCAGGCTAAAGGGACTTGAATCACAGCACTTGCCTACCATGCAACCCAGCTTCTATTACTTCTAATGTCAGTAGTGGAGGTCATACAGTGGCATGCAACATGCCTGCCTTGTGAACAGCTAAGTGAGTACACTGATTTCCAAAAGGGATGAAGTTAAAGGTGAAACATTTCTTCACTATGTTTACCCATAAGAACCCACAGTGACGTATCACAAGCCTGTAAAAGGTCTGGAAAGTTCCTTATACAGCTTTATTCCCTCACTTAAACTCACGGAGTCCCTAAGTGTGACCTATCCTGAACATCCTGGAAGCAGTCACATGACAGTTTGTGAATTTATGAACATGTGACCTAATTTACAAATTGGCAGTGTGATTGGATAGTGCATGTGACAAAACCAGATCATTTAAAAAGCTTGTTTTTGTATCTGAAAGGTCGGTCGTGAACCCATTTAACCCATTCCAGTGCTTTGATGACATGTTCTATGCTACATAGAACCCATTCTGACCCAATGTCTAGAACAAAATGATGCAAGATACAAGTTACATTGTTGTGACATATATGTTTAAATAGGTACAGAATACACCATGTGACCTCTTAGTCACAATAAGACTGATCTTTTATACTATTATAACTGATCCCTCATTATTTCCCTTTAAGGAGAAAGGGCTCTGGGCTCTAATGGGTTAAGCAAGACTGCTTTTCTTAATTTCCACCTTTTACAGTTTCAAGATAATGAACGTGATGGACTGGCGGCCTGTCCAGGATGGTATAGGCTCTGGTATAGGCTCCAGCACCCCCAGCGCAACCAGTAAGGATAATCAGCTTAGAAGTTGAATGAATGAATGAATAAATTAATAGTTAACAAAAAAGGAAAAGTTCTGCAGAAAAAGTTTGGGCACTGCATGATCAGTACTTGGTAACACCCCCTTCTGCAAGAATCACAGCTTGTAACACTTTTTGTTGTAGCAGCTAAGAGTCTCTCACTTCTCGTTTGGGGGATTGTTCCTTCCCTGCAAAAGGCTTCTAGTTCATGGGCCGTTCTATATGGACGGCTCTTTCGAGGTCCAGCCAATGATTTTGGATGTTGTTTAGGTCATGGGACTAGAAGGACCATGGCAAAACCTTCAGCTTGTGCCTCTTGAGGTAGTTCATTGGGGATTTTGAGGTGTCATTCACAAGATAACACCTCACAACTTATACAGGTGTGGGCGTTCCCAAGTCGTCCCCTGAGGTAACACCACTTCATAATCAGTTAACATATTGATATCACATGACTGGTGGTATGTCAATGTATATTTGTGCTTTTTCCAGTGGTGGATTGTGATATCTTCACCCCGGCCCTTTGTTGACATCACTGTTGTTTTTCTTGGCCAACCGATTGGATGTGTTCTTGTTACTATACTGGTGGCTTCTTTGGTTTTCTGGACATTCCAAATCCTTGGTTATGCAAATTTGCCTCTTTCCTTAGTTCTGTTTCATCATACTCTGATGAAATGCTGCAGAATGGATTGTCAAGGCATCCCATTGTCTGGTAATCTCCAAAAAAACAAGAAAGAGAATGAAGAAGTCTATTGGCCACTATAAATATGGTGCAGTGTCTTTGAGCATAGTGCAGACTGCACACCCAGCTATTTGTAGCAAGCGAAACAAAGGTACCACAGTCTGACAGGCTTCCTTGACTGTTTAAATGTTTGTCAGCAGTTTGTGGGATTGGCTATGTCAACAGGTTTGCTCTCTTAGGCCCAGACTGTACCCTGATGAGAGGAGACAAAAGTGGTTCTGAATGCTGCTGACGGCTGATTTAAATATTTCTATCACTAGGAATGGAACAAATGTTATGAAGGCACCATAGCTGTTTTTTCCCCAACAAATGTCTGTCTCTCCCAATGAAATATACCACATATAACATAACCTACACTCATCATCAAAAGAATAGCTGCACCCAGAAGGAAGTGTGGGAAGGAAGATAAAGGTTACCAGGAACCGGTAGGGGTGGAGGTGGAGTAACACCAGGCCCTCTGGATGTGCAACAACAAACTGTTAATCTTGGGACTGACCACGGTGCCTCCACACACGGATTTGTTGGTCGTCTCTACCAAGACAAAAGTGGGACTCGTCACTGAAGATGACCCCCTGCCATTCTGAGTCACTCCATGACAGTCTGGTACAACACCATTGCAGTCTTTGGTGACGTTGACGTGGTGTTAAGGACAGTCGTCGTAACGGTCTGTGTGCATATAGTCCTGCGTCATGCAGTCGTCTGCCAATGGTGCTGGCACTAACAGGATGGCTCATGGAGAGTACAAATGTGTCCTGCATTGTCCCGTAAAGGCGACTATGCTGTCCTTCATCTGAGCTTGGTTGTGGTCTAGTGTGATACTATAATAACATTTAGCTGGGGTCTAAAAAAAATGAACATGGTCAACTGAACTGGGCCGAGATGCAGATCTGAGATGCAGCATAGCCACATTGTTGCTGTTCCCAGTAGTGAATAAGGCTGATTTCTTCCACCATTCATTCACAGGAGACAAGAAGAGCCTTCAGCAATGTAGCAGCACGGAAACAGCAAGAGACGGCATCACGCTGAGGCACTTACGTGCTGTAAAACACTTGTTTTATGAGCAAAAAGTTTATTAACTATCTGGAACCCCTACAATCAACTAGACAGTCTGGAACCTCTTGCAGTTTTGACACTAAATAACGGGAGTCTGAACAGCTACTTCCAGCACTATTCCTGAGTCAATGAGTCAATGCCCTTTACAGCAATAGCACAGAATTAGGCAAGCTTTCCCCAACTCATTAGAACTTTCCTCATTAGAACTTTCATTAATGAGCTGCTAAATAGTTACCTGGAATATCCACTGAGACTGGGATGGTATGGAATGGGGATGCTTTACGGGGTGACAGAAAATTGAGTAATGCATGATGCATTATGACCAAACACAAAACAATGCAGCAAATAAGTCTAAGCATGGCAAACTGCAATGATAACAACAGAGCGAGAGCAGTCTAGCTGGCCTGTGGGTTTACCACACATGCTCCCAGTTATTGTCAGGCACCTATGAGCCAGGCTTTGCCAGTGATGGCCAACGAGAAGAGTTAATGAAAACAGTTTGTGCCTGTGTAGTGAGAGCACAGAATGTGCTCTGCTTGAGCTTCGAGGAAGGTGATTTCAGAGGTTACGTATTTCATGTATACTGATTGCCTGAATCAGTGTCTCAGTGACCGGTGTGTAGCCAGGACTCACAGTGGGGTGACCAGGTTAGACCCAGTGAATTTATCATGGTGGTTAAGGTAAAAGGGAAAAGAAAACTGATGTATCAATCTTTATACAATTTAATTAAATGCATCGCTTTTTCTCAGTGCATTAATGTTGGTATGCTAAGAAATAGAACTTGGGCTGCCTTCACTAGAGGTCACTCATGGGACTAATGATATAGCAGCCAAATAGCAAAGTATAAGGTACCGTTGTGGTGATGAGCGTGTGCCATGAACTGCCTTATAGGTCATGACTAGACCTATATGTGTGCACCCACAGGTCTTCATGTACGGGAAGCCAATAGAAGTTTATAGGTACAATTAGTGTTTTTAGTTCTGATTGTTTTCAGTTTGTCCCATTATGCTCTAAATTGCATCTTAAATATTGAATATAACTGCTTACCGAATGACTCAACTGAGCTAAAATATAAGCTGGGTATAAAAACAGCACTGAAAATGATATTTCACTTTAAATCGACTGGTTTATTTCCACTAAGTGTTCATTTATCAGAGGTCAGGATTCTGATTATAGTCAGATTTGTTTTTAAAGTTCCTTCTTTTATTCTTCTGGTCTTATTTTTATCAGTTTTGTCATTCTATAAGCAGTTCAAACTCAAAATGAATTGTAATTTAAAAAGCTGATGGGACAAAATTTAAGAACTGATTAGTGATAGGGATGCACCGAATGTTTGGCCACCAAAATTATGAATAAGTGAAAAGGCAGAATAATTTATACTGAACAATGACGCTTTATTTCTCCATTGTGAGTCACACCGGAGCACGTTTTCCAGCTCTTATTCAGTTTCAGGCATTCAAGCCACACGGAACTCCAGAGTAAAGAACCGAACAGAAGCCGTTACAGTGAGGCAGACAGACAGCAGCTTCTCAGCGCCTGTGCGCACACACACACACACTCTCTCTATATCTCTCTGGGTCGTTTTCTTGGTGCCCACATCCTCCTTAAAGACACATAAACCCTAGTTTCACAACAACGCGATAAAACGACAGCCAGCGTGGAGTGAGGCGCTCTGTGTGAATGCAGCACACATGTTGCCACATTAGTGCCACGCCTCAGCCAAAGGTAGGCAACTCTGCTGTATCTGTGCCGGAAGTGAACCAGATCTGTTTTGGGACAGGTGGGCCAAATGCATGTTCTGAAATTCTGCATGACTGCTGAAGTTAAACTGTAGTTTCCCAAAAGCACTGAGTCCCACACTTCATAAGTCATTCCAGTGTGGGAAAGGGAGACCAGATGTGTGTGTGAGAGAGAGAGAGAGAGAGAGAGAGAGAGAGAGAGAGAGAGAGAGAGAGAG
>CM067496.1:18404615-18424127 GCA_034552555.1 Semaprochilodus insignis
GTTGACATACTTCATGTGAAAACACAAATTAATTAAAATTTAGAACCATTTGGCATTTGTACTTGACCCTCCACTCACAAGGCTGGTTCCCTAACCTCCAGCCCATGACTGCCACCATGACAACCAAGTGTTTTTCCTCCTTTTGCACAACATGCATTCCAACATAAACACCTACCCTATCTTGTAAATCAGTGTTTCTCAGCCCTGGTCCTGGATGCTCTTTCCCTGCTCTCAACACACCTGATTCAACTTATCAGCCCATTAACATGCCCTCTCAGAGCTGCGGGTGGGGGGGGTGGTTGGGAGGATGGGGGCTGTGTTAAAGCCAGGGGTACGCTAACACTGCAATAAACCCTACTTTTATCAAGATCAATAATGCCGCAGCACCTTCTGCACTGCTCTCACAAACGCTACGTTACTCAGTGTTAAAGGTGCAGAACAAATCCAAAGTGATTATGTGGGAAATGGGAATTTTTATTAATGGGAAAAAAATTCGGAATTTGAACAAAGTTTTTCCTAAACCATAAGACGGATCAAAAAGTTGTACATAAGCACACCATTCCAGATCAGACTCCTCTTCTATTCATAAAGCATTTAGTGTGTGAGGTCAGCCTCCATAAACAGTATGCACCACATAAACATCAGTAGCCATGCACACGACATCACCGTTTTCAGGAACATCCGTCCATATGTGACCACAGAAACTGAGCTTGAAATCTGGCCTGGAGTGAAGATTCCCAAACAGATTCCCAAAAAAGTGACCTGAAACAGGCTTTTCTCACATATCTGTGAGGACGAGAAGTTCCACGTGTATTACTGCACTAGCACCAAATAAGGATAATTTGATCAGGCTGTTAGGGAGAAACGCAGCTCATCTCTTCAGCCAATAGTGTTTATTAGCACAACCAAAACAGAGCTCACCGTAAAGCAGACAACCACACAGCTGTTTACTCACAATGCTGCGATTCTGTCCTTCTCTGGTGCGAATGTGCTTTTTTAGATCCTCACACATGACTGTCACGCTGCGGAGATGAGCTCAGTTTACAGGACTGAGGAAATCTTACAGGACGCTCGGTTTGAGCTGTTACAGTGAAGTGTTCCAAATATTTGGCTTGTTTAGCTGTGAATAACCCTGTACTGTAGCTTCTGCCATCTGAACTTTCCCTTCCTTCGTTCAAGTGGTGCAAACAGGGAGTGCAAACATCATCATGGCATGGATTTGTTCCAGTGACTTTCTGTTCTTGATGTCATTGATAAAGTCTTGGCCCTGCTTGGCCCCCCTACACCTACAAGTGCCCTCTTGGCCAGAGTGTACAATAATCATTCAGCTCAGCTTTAGCACGTGGGTCTACTTGGGTTCTACAGGCCTCATCGCTTTTGGCACCCCCTCTGGTGAAGTACCAACAGATGTTGATGTCTTAGATAACTCCGACCTCTCATGCACCACCACAGCACTGGAAATTCCAGCGATAAAGCACTGATCATCTCTTTAAACAACATAAGTGGTGTAAATAACTTGCCTGTCATCTAAAGAATAGTCACGCTCGGCTACGCATGTGACGTAAGCAAGGACGGGTCTTATCCCTGTACCTGACTGATCCAACAGCCACGACTGCAGACATTCAGCGAGCAGTGATGCCCTCCATGGGTCATCCTGTTAGTGCCAGCACCATTGGCAGACGGCTGCACGACGCAGGACTACATGCACACAGACCGTAACAACGACTGTCCTTATAACACCACGTCAACGTCACCATAGACTGCAATGGTGTCGTGCCGAACTGTCACAGAGTGACTCAGAATGGCAGCGGGTCATCTTCAGTGACGAGTCCCGCTTTTGTCTTGGTGGAGACGATCAACAAATCCGGTTTGTTGTCACGTGACACACACGTCCAGAAGACCTGGTGTCAGTCCACCTCCACCCCTACTGCATATATATTCAGTATTCAAGCTGCATGGGATGGATTATCACAGGACACCATTAGGAACCTCTACAACTCCATGCCGAGATGTCTGGCGTGTTGCGTTAGCAAACATGGCGGCCCGACGCCATACTGAGAGACACTACTTCTGTATGTGTAGCTCAATAAATATTGATCATATCAGTCTAAATTTATCATCATTTATTGTTCCTGGTAACCTTTATCTTCCTTCCCAATAGCACTGCAGTCCCACACTTCCTTCTGGGTGCAGCTACTCTTTTGAAGACAAGTGTACAAGTTGTAGGCTGGAATTCCCATTTAGGTCTTATCTCCTAAGTGCTGTTCTGGGGGTACTTGGAAAGCTATGCTTCAAGATATCATTTCTCCTGAGATGTAGAAGAGCTGACCTTAGGAAAGACATTTTTCCAACAGCCCCTCACGTTCAAAAATTCCATGCATGACATTTATGGTTTCTCTTTCCTGAACCAATTCCACAATTTCCATGGAATTTCTTTATAGGAATCCAGGCTATAAAAAAACGATTTCAGAAGACTTGAAGTGCTTTTAGCACAGGTAGTGTCATCATTACGATGGCAGCTCAACACAGACATAATGCATGGAAGAACTGAGCAACAATCAATAAATGCTAATGATGCCTGGTACATTCTGACAGCGGATCACATTAGCTTAGGTTATGCTCGCCATTTGGTGAGATGGCTCTCTGACCACATGATTTTATGAAGGGAAAAACTTCCAGAGCTTATAAAGCCAAAGTTTATGAGTTAGATATGTACAGGAAAACCATACGCTTCTTCTCCCGGTGTTCCTTGAATGAGGAGAATAATTACCTTGGAAGAAAAGGGGAAATAAAAACATTGTGTTGAAGGCATTTTCCTCTAGTCTTGTAACAAGGCTAAAATGCATTGTAGCATGTTGGCGTGAGGCTGAATGCTTACAGACAACCATGGCAACTCCCCAAAACAACTTAAAGAGCTGAGCTTTGTGGAACAATGGCTAAGACCAGCCTATAGGCCGTGTTAACACGCTTCAGACCATGACGGAGACTGACTGCAGACAGAATGATTGCAATAATAGAGAAATAACTTTATTGGCTTGCTGTTTTTTGCGTGACTGGGCCATGCTGGAAACCGGCCGGCAGGGTTTTACAACGTGTGGCCCTCCGCATATTGGTGAGCATACAGCATTTACAATGTATGACTTAACTCTGCACTTCAAAGGACAACAAAAAGTATTCCTCGTCCACACGTTCATGAACCGCACTGTGCTTTTACTACAGGCACCAAAAGCTGCAGTTTACAGCTTTCAGGGCAATGCCCAAGCTATTGTTGTGAAGTCCAAACCCACCCAATCCCCACCAGGATCCCACTGCGAACCTTTCCAAAGCAGACAGCTTCCCATCCAAATTCCCACAATCCCATCTGGACGCATTCCAGATCGCCTAAGTAACCAGCAAACATGGTAGATGAAAGGAAATGGTAACAGCACCGTAACAGCACCATCTGGGCAACCACAGGGGGCGATTCAATCAACCCTGCACTGTTGGTGAAGGCCATAGCTTACATGTCATTACAGTCTGCCTTTTTCAGAAGTGCCAGGGTAATTATCTGGGTAAGCTGATGCTATTTCAGCTAACTCGCTAATGTTTTTGTTAGCTTAGCTAATGTTAGCTTGTGGTACAGTACCTGAAAATAAGGCCCAATGCCTCTATGTCTGAGCAGTTGGCAATGGGTGTCTGGGTTACTTGGAAATCAACGGGAAGACAAGCCATGATCACACATTGGATGTTGATGATGTGCAATATTGCATATTATTTTGATCATCATTTTCTGATAAATTGTTATAGGATATTTTATAGCTTTCCAAAGGTGCTACTATTATCATTTTCCCTTTCTTGGTTGAGAGATATTTGTCTGCTAACTAGTCCCACAGGTTTCGAGATATCAACACCATTCCAACTCAGGAATGTTCGGTCTGATCAGGAATGGTGTGCTTGCGTACAACTTTTTGATCCAACCTACAGCTGTTGGAAAAACTTTTAAATTCCGAATGTTTCCCCATAAGAATGAATGAGGTGGAAAAGTACACACCCATCTGCTGTACTGACCCCTGAGCACAAATTCAATGTTGGTCTGACCTGTCCCATTCATTTTCAAACCCTATTGTTTCCTTTAACCTACAGCCACCAAACTGCATGTACTCACTCAGGACAGATCCCCAAACTCTAATTCACAGCCATACTGACCCGCACTCTCCTCTATGTGTAGTTTGATCTTTTCTTTGTTCCTCCCATAGGCTACCATTTTTTAGCAACACCTAGCAATTGACTAGCAACAAGCTGCATTTTCTTCAGGAATTGCACTTTTCTAGTTTGATTTGTCCATCCCAGTTCTTAGTTCTTGTTAGTTTGTTTTCTTTTCAGCTCTATGTTTTACTGTGTAGCCATTTTATTTAGGCTGCTTTTCTGTACTTTATTGATTTGACATGTTTTCATGATTGCTGCCATTTCCAATTTAGAAATCTTTATCACAATCACTCACTCTCCTTGCAGTTTACATGACCGACAGCCAAGTTCCAGACATTTGTTGGTGGGGTTCCTGAAGTGTTCATTATCTACCAGTCAGTGATTTGTATGCTGTCACTAAAGCTTCCCAAGGGAACCATTCTACACCCGCTGATAAACACACAGAGACTATTGGTCCAGATTTGATCCAACCCTAGAGACATGCAAAAATGTGTATAAATCAGATTTGTGCTGTGACAGCCCTACTGACTCACACTCATCTATGTGTCGTTTACTCATCCCTTGTTTCTCTTAGAGTCCCATTCATTTTTAGCGACACCTTAGCAAATGGCTAGCAAGCTGAGCAATGACTGTTCTCAGATAAAATGCACTTTCAAACAAAAAAAATATGAAGCAAAATTATGAAAAAAAAAATTGAAAAACAATTGGAAAAAAATCTGAAAAACAATTGGAACAAAAATTACTCAGCTACACTTGAGTTTCAGCCTAAGACAGAGGTACTATTTGATGTAAACAGTGGGCAGGAGGTTAGGGAGCTAGTCTTGTGACCAGAACGTTGCTGATTCAATTCCCTGAACCAACAGGACACGGCTAAAGTGCCCTTGAGCAAGGCAACTGCTCCCTGGGTGCCATGGATAGGGCTGCCCACCGCTCCAGGCAAGTCTGCTCACTGCTCCCTAGTGTTTTCACTAGTGTGTGGTTCATTTTCAGATAACTACTAGATCATGCTGAGAGACCTACTGGAACCTACCAACGAACATGAGAAAGGAACTCCTGAAGGTCCAGACTAGGGTCCTAACCGAGGTTCATGTGCATGTTCACATTCACTGCTTTTTCTGATGGCAGTGGGCACCAGTGTAGCGCAAGATTCCACACCCCGACAGCGTGTGGACCTGAAGCACTTCTGTGGTTGCCGTATCTCTGAGACATATGATGGGGATCTCATATACACGCCTGTAAAGGGAGGAACCTGATCTTCTAATCTCCCTTCAAATTCATTCATCATGAGCAAGGTTGCATATGTCAACAATGAATGTAGTTTTATATACTGTATTTCTCTAACACTCTGTCTTATTCTCTCTCTCTCTTCTTTTGTCCCTTGATTCTTCTATTCTTCCATTGTTCAATGAGTGACAATAGCCTGTAATTGGTACCTTCCAAGAAAGTGTTTTCACACTGCAACAAGCCAAGGTGTGGTTGATTCGGACCGAGAGCACCTCTTTTGGTCCGGACCAAACTGCAAAGTCCAAATTAGAATTAGAATTTAGAACCATGGACCATTTGTGTTCACACACAGAGGACTTTGACTTCTGCATTTAACCCATATGCGTAGTCAAACACAAACACATACACACACGCTAGGGGGCAGTGAGCACACTTGCCTGGAGCGGTGGGTAGCCCTATCCCTGACACCTGAGGAGCAGTAGGGGTTTAGAGCCTTGTTCAAGGGCACTTTAGGGAATCGACCCAGCGACCTTGTAGCCACAAGGCTGGTTCCCAAACCTCCAGGCCACGACTGCCAGGCAGCCTGCACCAAACACGTCCTGACCATACAGTTTTTCAGAAAGTACCTGAACATTTGAGCCACCCATTAAAAAGCCATCCATTGTTTATTCGAGTGGCATATACTTTAAATAGTATTCTTTCAAATGGCTGCTGGTGCATTTCAAGTCATCTTTTGAGGAGTTTCCTTGCAGAATCCTGCAGGTTTGCATCCAAAATGCCTGAGTTCAAAACGCCTGAGATCTTATCAATGAACAGAAGCTCACTGACACCACTGCAAGAACTCCAGACTTTGAGGTTTCCTCCTCTGTGATTTACAGTACAAGCTGGCTTAGTCTTAGTCTGACAGTCTTAGTCCTGAAAGAAACAAAATTTTCTTGATTTTACCTGCAAGATCTTCTTTGGAGGAGGCCATGCGTGGAGAACTGTTCCCAGGTTCAATCTTCAAAGAAATCCTGGAACATAAAGCAATAACATAGCCTCAGTCAAAGGGTCCTCCACACGAAACAGCCTTAATCCACATCCTTAAACATTTAAGTATCATAATCATCATGCTATACATGTACACCCACCTGCTACTTCATTACGTACACCTCATTGTATCTACACCCATTATCCATTTCATTAGCTCCACTGACCGTATAGGAGCACTCTGTAGTTTTACAGTTACAAACTCTGTAGAGACTCACAGTTGCTCTGGGTACTTTGTATACACAATTCCCGAACAGACCTAACATTCCAGAGTTGGAATGGGGTAGACGTCTTAAAAACTGGGGGACCAGTTAGTTGTGTACCAAGAAGAAGAACTGCCAGATAACAATAATGTTGCACATGGTTGCTGGTTATGCACATAGCTCTGCAATTGTACTGGAGTTTATACCCATGCTGAGACTTACTGCAGCAACAGAAACGACTTTGTGTGGTTCATTTCTGTCATCTAATGATGATCTTGCCTGAGGGTTTAATAACGCAGTACTCACTTTGTTAGGGTGGTTTTTCCACTGCACATTCAAAACAACAGGAACTGACCCAAACATGAACCAGCTGAACTTACAGTTCATTTTCATTTTCCACCTGCGTGAGAGACACTTGGAACTCTTTTAATAACCACGATTAACTATGTAATGGTTAATATTATTTTGTGGTCAGACTCGTACAAATGTCTACATTAACACATGGTCCTGTGCAGACACTGTGCAGACAAATCCCAGATCTTTTCTTAAAATAGCAATCAACAGACATTAGTTCACATAACAATGCTCTTATGATCATGTATATGGGGGTATATGAAGTGGGGTATATGGAGTGGGGTATATGGAGTGCAGTATATGGAGTGAGGTCTATGGAATGGGGTATATGGAATAGGGTATATGAAGTGTGGTATACAGAATGGGGTACACAAAGTGGGGTATATGGAGTGGGGTATACGAATTGGGGTATATGGAGTCGGGTATACGAATTGGGGTATATGGAGAGGGGTATACAAAGTGGGGTATATGGAGTGGGGTATACGAATTGGGGTATATGGAGTGGGGTATACAAAGTGGGGTATACGAATTGGGGTATATGGAGTGGGGTATACAAAGTGGGGTATATGGAGTGGGGTATACAAAGTGGTGTATACAGACAAACAGACTGCAGGTATATGGAGTGGGCTATATGGCATGGGCTATATGGAATGGGGTATATGAAGGGGGTATATGAAGTGTGGTATACAGAGTGTGGTCTACAAAGTGGGGTATATGGAGTGGGGTATACAAATTTGGGTATACGGAGTGAGGTATACAAAGTGGCGTGTGCAGACTGCGGGTATATGTCGTGGGCTATATCATGTGGGATTTTGGATGGGGTATATGAAGGGGGTATATGGAGTGGGGTATACGAAGTGGGGTATATGGAGTGGGGTATATGGATAGGGTGGTGGAATGTTTGTCTGATCAGGAATGGTGTGCTGGAACTCCGGAACTTTGGTTCATATCAGAACCAGTGCAAAACGGTAAATGGAAGTGTGCATACATGGAAGTGCAGGTGCTAATCAGAATGCAACTGGCAGAGTCCTGACAGTGTGGCCAGGCCAACACCCTAAAGGTACCAGACTCGATGTGAATCCCCCCGTATCGTTCAACCCTACAGGGTATTTCTGTGAACACCAAATGGGAAAAGACTGCTACTACTGGCAAGCTCACATTCAAGTTATTGCACATAAAATCCGCCCCAACTGGATCAAGGGGTGAATGAGCAGTTAATAGAGATTAATAGAGATGCGGATTCTGCATGTGAGGTCTGTAAAACATGCAAGCTGTAGCATAAAAAGCCACTGAAACTTTGACCTCTAATTTACATCTAATTTATTGTGTACAATCACTGTAAAACAGTACTTTTCTGTGCTCTGAACTGTTTTTACAGTTAGGAATCTGAGTTTTTAATCACAGAATGCCGTGTGGAACACCCACTGAAGGCAACCACTGGTACACCTGAATGATTTACAGACTCGGGACAGGATTTCTGAGAACTTCCTAGGACGAAACCACAAAGCAAGCCCACATATTTCTGGATTTTAACTCAGCCACAGTTCTGGCACAAGTACAAAAATCGAGAAGGCCGAGGCGGACCCCGGAGGCCAAGGCTTGCTGGGGCAGAACACCGTCAGCGGTGCTATGATGTAAACTTCTGGACACACTTCAGTAGCCCACCCTTCAGATCTCTTTGTGGCTACATGAACCCTGGTTGATAGGTGATGGTGTGGTTAGGCTCTTGGATAGACGATCCACACTGAAGCCACATGGGAAATAGTGACCACCGTTCTCTATATCCCAAACCCGCCTACTTTTCCATGTCTCTGTAATGTGTTTGCCATTAGTTCATTAGGTACACCTAATGCAATGCAGGAACAGTAATTGGTCAGTTTATCAAAAACACCTACCATATAGGAATAGAGTTACTGCCTGTAGCCCATCTGTTGTTGCTAGTGATGGCTCAATACCGATACTGAAACCTTGACTATTGGCCTGCAAATTGGCTTGCAAATCTACAGTAATTATTTCACTTCTATTGTAATGACACACTGTAAAACATATTTTCAGTATTAAAGTACCAATTGAATTTGAATGGTCAATCCCCCTTAAAACAGGCTAAATTAATATAAAAAAAATGTACACATGCTGTACTTGTGAACTTGCGAATTTACAGAAATAGAATGTAAATTCATATTTGCATTTATTTGAATGATTGCTGCTGTTATTAACACAGTAAAACACTGTATGTCAGAATAACTAGTCTAAACTGATGAAACTGCTGAAATAAATAGCAGTTAAATTAATTAAATTAATGTAATTTTACTGTTTATACTACAAATAAGAAAACATACTTTTACTGTTTATTAATGGTTTTTACAGACCCACTATACTGCTAGATTTTTCACTCTTTTAATTAGTATTTTATTCACAGCGTCTTTTTTAAACGGTCTCAGAGATTGATATTTGACTTAATTAGACACTAAATTTTATTATATTACTATATAATGTTATATAATGCACATATGTTCTATATAGAGTACACTGTACATCGGCTCTGTAGTGTACATATGTTCTATATAGAGTACACTGTACATCGGCTCTGTAGTGTACATATGTTCTATATAGAGTATACTGTACATACGCTCTGTACTGTACATATGTTCTATATAGAGTATACTGTACATACTCTCTGTACTGTACATATGTTCTATACAGAGTATACTGTACATACGCTCTGTACTGTACATATGTTCTATACAGAGTATACTGTACATAAGCTCTGTACTGTACATATGTTGTATAGAGTACACTGTACATATGCTCTGTACTGTACACATGTTGTATAGAGTACACTGTACATACGCTCTGTACTGTACATATGTTCTATATAGAGTACACTGTACATATGCTCTGTACTGTACATATGTTGTATAGAGTACACTGTACAAACGTTCTGTACTGTACATATGTTCTATATAGAGTACACTGTACATACGCTCTGTAGTGTACATATGTTCTATATAGAGTACACTGTACATATGCTCTGTACTGTACACATGTTGTATAGAGTATACTGTACATACGCTCTGTACTGTACATATGTTCTATATAGAGTACACTGTACATATGCTCTGTACTGTACATATGTTGTATAGAGTATACTGTACAAACGTTCTGTACTGTACATATGTTCTATATAGAGTACACTGTACATAAGCTCTGTACTGTACATATGTTGTATAGAGTACACTGTACATATGCTCTGTACTGTACACATGTTGTATAGAGTACACTGTACATACGCTCTGTACTGTACACATGTTGTATAGAGTATACTGCACATACGCTCTGTACTGTACATATGTTGTATAGAGTACACTGTACATATGCTCTGTACTGTACACATGTTGTATAGAGTATACTGCACATACGCTCTGTACTGTACATATGTTCTAGATAGAGTATACTGCACATACGCTCTGTACTGTACATATGTTCTATATAGAGTACACTGTACATACGCTCTGTACTGTACATGTTCTATATAGAGTACACTGTACATACGCTCTGTACTGTACGTATGTTCTATATAGAGTATGCTGTACATATGCTCTGTACTGTACATACGTTCTATATAGAGTACACTGTACATACGCTCTGTACTGTACATATGTTCAATATAGAGTATACTGCACATACGCTCTGTACTGTACATATGTCCTATATAGAGTACACTGTACATACGCTCTGTACTGTACATATGTTGTATAGAGTATACTGCACATACGCTCTGTACTGTACATATGTTCGATATAGAGTATACTGCACATACGCTCTGTACTGTACATATGCTCGATATAGAGTACACTGTACATACGCTCTGTACTGTACATATGTCCTATATAGAGTACACTGTACATATGTCCTATATAGAGTATACTGTACATACGCTCTGTACTGTACATATGTTCTATATAGAGTACACTGTACATATGTCCTATATAGCGTATACTGTACATACGTTCTGTACTGTACGTATGTTCTATATAGAGTACACTGTACATATGCTCTGTACTGTACATATGTCCTATATAGAGTACACTGTACATATGTCCTATATAGCGTATACTGTACATACGTTCTGTACTGTACGTATGTTCTATATAGAGTACACTGTACATTTGCTCTGTACTGTACATATGTTCTATATAGAGTACACTGTACATATGCTCTGTACTGTACATATGTTGTAAATATAATTTACTTTCTTTAATCTTTTTATGCTTCTTTACTGAGTACTGAGTACTTAGTACTTAGAACTTGTAGTCAACTGCTTGTTTCTCTGTGCAAATGGTTATAAACTGAATCTGTAATCTAGAAAAATCCAGCTTTCCAGCTTGACGTTAAGAACATCCTCTCAGGGTGCTTCTACATTGAGAAGAACCGAGAAAAATAACGATGTTTAGATGGGAAGCCTCGCTGCTTTTGTTTAAACATCAGTTCCAAAATCTAAATCTTCTGTGGCGACACATTTATGGTACAGTTCCCATAGATGAAGGAAAAATGAAAACACCAGGAAAAGAATAACTCCGCTTTTCAAACACGTGCCATGAGTGTTTCAAGCGTATAACAAGGTAGTCACTGTAAGGATCTCACCATAGACTCACAACTTCTCCATAATACCTATTATCCACAGTAAAAATCTGTGAACTGATGCAATGTTGGCTTTCAGTTGGATGAAAACTGTAAATCATATCCTGTTTGAGAGCGGGTCATATCAAACCTTCCACATTTCTTCCACATTTAATTTCATTAGTGTGAGTTAATATTAACAAGCGATGATATCACCTCCCAGACAGGCAATTGCTTTGCAACACAAACATTAAGTTCAACCTAATGACCAGTTCTTAAATCATTACTTTGATTCATTGTAATGCGCACAGCTGGGAGTGAGGCGAACCAGATGTGAAGAAGAGCTTGTGACAGATTTGTAATAACCGCAATAAGAGAGCAGAAAGTAGAATAAGCTTCTCTGTGAGATCACCAACTGAAGCTGTTAAAAGGCAGTACACGGCCACCTATACACTATATGGCCAGAAGTATGTGGACATAGTGAGGTGTATAATATCAAGCACATGGCAAGGTCTAGACAAATACTGGTGGTATAACGGGTTCTTCAGAAATGTGGCCAAGTCATGTCATAACTCCACGGAGTATAGGTAGGAGCTTTTACTGTGGTATGGAAGCTTCTAGGAGCAAAACAGTCTCCATTACTGAGCAGCTCTAAGATCAGTATGTCCAATGTCAAACACTGGCTAGAGCGATAAAAAGCTGGGCTCTTAAGCAGTGGAAACATATTCTCTGGAGTGATGAATCATGCTTCGCTACCTGGTAGTCTGATGAAGGAATCTGGGTTTGGCGGTTCTTAAGAGAACACTACCAGTATGGATAGTGCCAGTAGTAAAGTCTGGAGGAGGTGGTATAATGGTCTGGGGCTATTTTTGGGCTGGACCCCTCAGTTCCGGCATGTATCTCCACAATGATGTTAATGCTACAGCATGGGCACACATTCCCACAGACATACTCCAATATCTTGTATGAAGTCTTGTCAGATGAGTGGCGCCTGTAATATATCTATCTATCTGAGTTTGTATTGCTGGCAAATTGTGTTAATGTTTACGCAAGTGAGCTAGTTCAAGCATCCGACAGTATTTGCACTGTTTTCTGTCTCACTGTGACGCTGTGAGGTGGGTTACCTAGTGATGAAGGTGACATGCACAGACCCCTCTCCTGCTTACACACACACACACACACACACACACACACACACACACACACACACACACACACAGGTTTATTTTTTTTACTTCTTTTGATCAATCAATTAACACCAATCATATATATATATATGATTGGTGTTAATTGATTGATGTTAATAAGCCCTAGCCCTCCTATATTACTCAATAAGAGCATATTGTACCAACTATTGCATTTTCAGGTTGCAATTCTTGTGTTGTGAGACCAAAGATGATCTTGTTCAGTACCACCAATGTTCACCCCAGTTACACCCCTAATTACAACCTATCCAACAAAAGTCATATATACCATCAAACACTTCCCAGGTTATTTACTGTAAATGCTCCTGATTTGTCAAACTGAACATTTCTTAATCTTAAAGGCAGGTTTAAAATACTAACTGATGAAGGTTTCAGATGGTGAAACACTGTTTTTTTTAAGAGTTATGACCATGTGCAGGATTGATCTTTCATGCAATTCAATTAGTGTATAAAACATTTGGTCTGAAGTTTCAGGTTACGTTGGTCACAAAAACGCAGATATATTGTTATTGTCTGACACACTAATGGCCTGCGACAGTAAGACTTATCTCTTCTTATTAACTTGCACCATGTAGTCTCCATTCTGCTGTTATGAGGGACCAGAAATTTATCTTGACCACCCTCAAAGGCAACACAGTGTTTTTAATAGAAACACATTACCTTAGTCTCAGCCAGTATTTATTGGTACAATTAAAATGTCTGTGGATGGTTACGGTTACATCCCATTGAGCACGCTGGCCACCAAAAAGAATCCAAGCATGGACTAGCTTGGACATAAAAAACTGGGGTCATAAAAGCTCCTCATGGGCCGGTTTGG
The DNA here is from genome assembly GCA_034552555.1 of Semaprochilodus insignis. NCBI lineage: Eukaryota > Metazoa > Chordata > Actinopteri > Characiformes > Prochilodontidae > Semaprochilodus > Semaprochilodus insignis. The sequence continues at coordinate 18,418,253 of CM067496.1, forward strand.
CCGGGATATGACCTGAGAATTTCCAGTGGCTGACCTCTGAGTCCGTCTGCCGTACGTCCAAAAGTGCATAAAGAGCCATAATCATTCCTTTGTTTCTTTCCGAGTCCTAAATAACCGGCTGTAACGGCCTGGAGGTCATCCTCACTTTGGCCTACACTAGGCCGCGCTCTCTGTAAAAGCAATCATGTGAGGATGGTGACCGAACCTCCCCACCGATCCTCCGACTCCACAGGGGCTGTGGAACAATGGGAGCGAAGGAGTGGACTTCCACTTACTTGAAGTTGTCGTCTTCCACGAACTTCTGAAGCTCCTCAATGTAGCGAACAGACATCAAGTACTTTTGCACATGAGGGAGGGTCACGAGGTGATCTGTGGAGAAGAACGAGAGAGTCCAAAATAAAAAGATGGAAAAAAACAAAGGGAAAACGAACAAGACAACAGACAGCGTGGCAGGGAAAAAGGCTCCTCATGCTCATCGTACACTGAATTTACTTGATTTAAATATGAACATCTTTCGTACAGGACTATCCACTCAACGGTCACTCCATTAGGCACACCTGTTGAGCTGCTTGTTAACGCAAATATCTAATGAGCCAATCACATGGCAGCAACTCAGTGCATTCAGGCATGTAGACATCGTCAAGACCACCTGCTGAAGTTTAAATCAAGCATCAGAATGTGGGGGGGATTTAAGTGACTTTAAATTTGGCATGGTTGGTTTTATACAGGCTAGTCTAATGAACAACTGATCTAGGAGTGATATGGTCCATATTATATATACGTTATTGTTTTTGCAAGATTGTAACTATTTATATTGACATAAGAGCTTACTTTTTAGATTTGGTCTGATTATGTTGAAATAGTGGCTTATTTTTTCAAGATTTGGCTGATTATATTAAAATAATGTTTTTTTTTGCTTTTTATCTCAAGATTGAGACTGTTGAAATAATGACATATTTTCTCAGGATTTTGACTGATTATGTTTAAATAAAGGTTTTTATCACAAGACTGATTATGTTAATGTACTATTTCCCTGAGCTTTTGACTAATTATGTTGAAATAATTGCTTATTTGCAACAAGCTACTTCCACAAGGTTATAAACAATAAATACAGTGCTGATCTGAAAAAAAATTGCTCTTCCCTTTTCAGTCAAAATCAGGTGCCCATGTCATAACTTGCATCTTTTTCTTTTCTTTTTTTTTTGCTTGATAACTGAGATAAGGGGAGCACTGATTTCAAAACATGGATGTTTCCAAAAATGGTGTTCTTGACAGTGTATCAGAATTTTAGACCAAACATTGTTAAACCATTTATTTATTTATTTTTTGGTTAGCGGAAACCACTGTCACATGATCAAAACTAGGCATCAAGTCATGGTAAAAAAAGAAAAGAGTGGTTAGGAACTTATACTCTCAAATGACTGAACTTTTTTTTCTGAAGTTGCTTATAAGCAAACACTGAAAACACACCTTTTTAATTTAGCTTTTAATGGACCAGTCTTTTTTACTTGTTTATGTTGTATGTTACTTTTATGTAATTTTATTTCAATTCTCATTTTATTATTATTTGTTATTTTGTGTTGAGTTGTTGTGTTTTAAACAAGTTACTTTTAACCTTGACCAGTTTTTAATTATTTCTGTGTATGTAGTTTGTCAGTTAACTTTGCTTAATTTTATTTTACAATATTGTTGTGTTTTGTTTTAACTTCTTTTTAATGTTCAGCACTTTGGGATGCACACAATGTGCACACAATTTATATAGCAATGAAAGGTGCTATATAAATAAAGCTTATTATTAGTATTTACTATAAAATGGATTTTTCCTATGTAACATAAAATATAAAAAAATAGAATTAATCTTGATTTCAGTATTGAACATTCTCAAACCTGGCAATATATGTGGGCATTGCTACTTATTTCAAAAACTAAATGTCAAATTTTGCATTGTCGTCCTTTCTGTAACACCATTCAGCTATTGGTTGCTAGCATAATCATAAAAAAACAGGTGCAGCCTACTGGTCCATATAGTTCTTCTTTTTTTAAGGGTTCTACATAGTACCAAAAAGGGTTCTGCTATTATTACCATGTCAAACTAGTCACAATAGCAGAAACTATTTTGCCCTATATAGAACCATTAATCTTCATTAATCTGAAGAACCATTTCAACATGCAAAGTCCCACTTAAAGAACAATTTAAATGGTTCTATTCATTGCCTTCACCAAAGAATCCCTAAAGAATCAACTTTTTTTAGGACATTGATGCAAATTTGAATCAAGTAAAAATTCAATGCATCACTTCTTTTGGCCAGTATATGGAGCATATACGGAATATTTGTCCTATGATTACCAGTGCAAACATTCAGAAGAGTCCTTTCACACTCTACCACGTTCTCACTGAAGCACAGCATTCTACACGTGTTGGATTTGCATATGTTGAGATTTCTCTGGCGTTCTCCCTGCTGGATCTCGTACGCTCTTCCAAATATCCTGGCACTGCAGAGTGTCCGAAAGCGAGGGATTAACTTCATTTAAACAAGGCAGCAAAGCCGTACAAAGATTTATTATACTCGGAAGCAAAGGTCATCTCACTATTTCTCCACTTCTGCCAGAGTTCAAAAACTAAACATCTTAGCAACAAGTGAACGACTGCATCAGCGCATGGCTCAGAGGAACGTGGCATTATTTGTTTTGGACTCCTATGAAATAAATAAATCAATGCAGTTGAAAAGAAATCCCATTTCAGATCCACACAAACATGGGATTTGGATAATGTTACCTGTAGGACAACATTTAACAATAAAAGATGTGCATGTCGTTCTCAATCAACTGAGTACGCATGTTTAGTCTCATTCTTGCCTGTGGGGAACACCAGAGCATGCTTATAAGAAAAGAACATCATGATTGTGCCGGTTTAACTGACCGTAATTGCAGGACATCTGCAAGTCAGAGATCACTCTCAGGAGATTGTTCATCTGATTTGTTCTCTGCTCTGTCTCAATGATGCTGTCTGATGCTGGGTAGGCTGAGTCAATGTAGATCAAGTCCAGCAAATAAATACCTGTAGGATGAGAAGGAAATCAGAGGGAATAGCATTAACAATCAATCAATCAATCAATCAACCAACCAATCAAATCAATCAAATAAATCAAATCAACAATCAATCAAATCAATCAATCAATCCATGAATCAATCAAATAAATCAACCAATCAATCAAATCAACCAACCAAACAGTCAATCAATCAATCAATCATTTCTTCCATGTCAAATCGCATCACAGCTGTTATTGGTGCTCATGGAAGTATTACACGCTATTAGGCATGTTTCAGTCATAGAGGACTCATTTTATGTCTGGTAAGTCTGTTACAGCAGCATAGTTGATAATGTAGGCTATTATATATATTGCAGCTCATGCAAATTGAAAATTACATCCTTTTAAATTATGATTTTCATTACTTTTTTAACCAAATTTCAACCTCTAGTCCTAAATTATCCCGCTAAAAATTTTAAGATAATTTAATTAAAAAAACAAAATTGTAGCCCCTGCAATTTCAAAATTGTATTCTCTCAAACAAGCGAGAAAAACGATTCATCTTTCAGCCCCACTACTGTCCATTTCATATCAAAACAGGAGAATTTATGCAAAATATGTTGTACATTTGTTGGATGTTGGAACATTATGCATAGGGCATTTTTTATACTTTGTGTATATTGTGTGTGCAAAATTACAAGATAATTAGAAAGGAAACATGGTTTAGGGATCAAATGGAATAGTCAAGGTTCATAAAGGGTTAATATACTGGTGCTAGGAAAAACGTCTGTTGGTGTAGAACATTCACATTATGTAGAAGTTTGAAAAGGGCTCTTTGTATCAGCGCATGACGATACTTCAGAAAGCACCAGCTATAGAACCAAAAGTTCTTCTTTAGCATCGCCCCCAAAAGAACCCATTTTGGCGGCTGTATTTTTAAGGAGAGTGTGGACATATTGCACACGGATTGACATGGACAAGTGTAACAAGAACCACATGTATTTAAGCTGCCAATGGCCTTAATCACTTCCTCTACTTATCTTCGTTGTCATAGCCCACATAAAAGAATGGAAAGTTAATTCTGCACTGATTTTCACTGGGAGATGACATCAAAATCCGCAAAGGGTGCAATGAGACGACGACTACGCACGGGAAAATCCAATGCCTGAATTTTCTCCACTGCAGTCAAATCAAGCCAAAATCTCTCTCTCTCTCTCTCTTTACATATATATTCAGAACAACAGTCCTGGTCTAGGATTTCACTACCTTGACCAGCACTCCTGCTCTGGGAAGCTTTCGGAAAATGGGTCCAGGGTTAAAGTGTCAGTTTAGAAGAAGGTCAAACAGAGTTGTGCAATGTGTTAATCACTGTCGATTTCGCTCTTTGCATTACTGATATCGCAGTAAGATAAATTCGAGATGTGCAAATGAGACTCCAACCAATCACTAAATGTGTGCACGCTAAACTTTCTGTTATTTGTGTAACCTTGTGTTTGTGCTGAAGTATTCTGATCAATCACAGATGCTGCAGGATGTTTCCCTGACATTCTTATGCTGGAGTGGGCGACAGACCAGACTCCATAATTTTAAGACAGGAATGATTCGTTTTTGGACTGAATCCATGATCTATGTTACGATTCTCTAAACACTGACATTCGGTACATGTTGAATACCTATATTTAGCTCATCCTGAGTACTTTTCTTTTATGTTAGTGATATGTAGAGATTGTTGGTGATATGTTAATAGTGGAAAAAAAACAATAAAAGGTTATTAACATCAATCAATCAAACAATCAATCAATCAAACAACCAACCAACCAACCAACCAACCAACCACAGATGCTGTAGTAATAGTGCGGGTATTTCCCGGACATTTTTATTCTGGAGTGAACGACAGACTTGATTCCATAATGCTAAGGCAGGAATGATTCATTTTTGGACAGAATCCATTAACTACGTTAAGATTCTCCAAACACTACCATTCGGTACATACTTAATACCTATATTTAGCTCATCCTGAGCACTTTTCCTTTATGCTATTTATAAATCATTAAAATTATTGTTCAGTCAATCAGTCAATCAATCAATCAATCAATCCACCAATCAACTAACCATATATAATATAAAATAATTTTCACCAAAAATAATTAATATTTTGAACATAATAATTAATATAACAGGTTAATATTGGAATGATATTATATAAAGGTTTCACTGATGTCTTTTTATTACAATGTCAGTTATAATGTAACTGAATTAAAATATGTAGCTATTAAGGCTATCAAAATCAATGTATTAATATGATAACTGTTTAAAAATGACAGTTGTTAATATCACTTTTTTGTAGACTATAAGTGTATTTTCCTTGTTTGGCCCTTTTATACTAGGACTACACTGTGTTTTGTGTGATGTGAGTTTTTGACCTATGTTAAAAAAAAAATTCCCTTTATATTGTGTGCATATTTCAGGATGAATGGACCAAAAGAAATGGCCCGAGATTAAAAAGAAATGATTGACACTAAAAGTAAAGTATAATTTTCCCTCCCATGTTACATTAAGCGGACATACACTACCATTCAAAAGTTTAGACATGGCAACTCATAGCAGGTTCTCCTTCTGTTTATCCTAATGCTCTACTGTAGAATAAAAGTGAAGACATCAAACTATTAAATAGCACTCATGTAATTATACAGTCCACCTTAAACACCTCCAAAATGGACCTTTACAGGAGGATGAACCAGCTTTCTTAACCTGCAGTGGAGGCTGATAGAACAAGGTTTATTTCTAAGCAGTTTTGGAGCAATTCTATTGGTCTGTCCATCATGAATATTCACTAAACTGAAAGG
>CM067496.1:18433737-18484137 GCA_034552555.1 Semaprochilodus insignis
TTCGTTGGTCGTCTCCACCAAGACAAAAGCAGGACTCGTCACTGAAGATGACCTGCTGCCGTTCTGGGTCACTCCATGACAGTCTGGCATGACACCATTGCAGTTTTTGGTGATGCTGATGTGGTGTTAAGGGCATTTGTCGCAACGGTCTGTGTGCATGTAGTCCTGCGTCGTGCAGCCGTCTGCCAATGTTGCTGGCACGAACAGGATGACTCGTGGCGTGCATCACTGCTTGCTGAGTGTCCGGAATTGTGACTGTTGGGTGCATGTCTCTGTGCATGTCGGACAACTCATTAGTTCTCTCTCTCCATGGTTTGTGTAGGTCTCCCAGAACCTTTACGTTACTGGTGCGTGCCTTCTTTTCTTTTATAACTCTTCTCTGAGGCACATACTTCACTTGCAAGGGATGCTACCAACACAACAGCACGAGTCAGGATGGAAAGCACACGCAACAGGATGACCTTATATAGTCAGTCAGGTACAGCGATAAGGCCCATTAGCATGTCTCACATTAGCATGTCTCACAATGTCAAACCTACCCACCAAGTTTCATTCCTGTCGGTTGATTCCTTCTGGGTGCAGATATTGGACACACAAACAATACACACATATGGCATATTGTCAGAAAGTTAGCTTCTCTAGTTTAAGGCGGAATTGGAAGGTGTGTTGATATTGCAAACAGATTTTATTAAGATTTTATTATTAAGAAGCTATTTAAGTTTTAACACAACATCTCCTGGACGTGTTGCTGGCACAACATTCATCCCTACAATGGTAAAATGAGCTGCTAATGTGACAAAACACAAATACAAGGTGCAAATTCACCAGTAAATATGTATGAGATATTATCACTCTTCATATGAGACATGGACGGACGCCAAAGATGGTTGGTACTCGGCCACAGCCAGTGATCACATACTTACATAAGTGAATTAAGGAAAAACTAAACATGCACACAAACACAAATCAACACCAGCACACACACACACATTCCTGAGTGGTCTACATCATTCCCTGTGTTCATTTTCCATCGGGAGGATCGGCTGTGACATGCCAATAAGAACTGTTGTAAACTGTTGCTGGTATTTTCACAGATGGATTATGTTGCTCATCACTACAGCTGGGTTCTAAAGGGAGTCTCATCAGTGGAGCCTCAGTCAGTTCCCTACATCTGTCCTTTTGTGCCCTCTGGTATAAGTAGGCAGTACCAACATTTCCATATTGCTGTATTGGTTTTGAATGAGTGAATACAAGAACTGTAGCATTACACCTTCCACATTCAAGCGAGCCTGATTCCCAACCATGCTGTCATGTGAAAATATACACTGCCTGTCAAATGAAATAGAACAACTTCCTGCTGTAGTCTGAGCACTCGTCCTGCAGCAGCTCCCCCATTTTTCTCTTTCTTGACCCAGTTATGAAACCATGTGCAATTTTAGCCCCAATTTTTTTCATCTCCAATAAAGTTTTTGAATCTCCGATTGGATCAGCTGGCGGGACATCGCCAAATGGGTTCAGAAACTAGAACAGCATGTTGCTCAGGCTCCATTTGAGGTCAAGTCACCTCGTTTATCTCAGAAACATTGACCAATAATGATCATAGTTACTGCAAAAAGTTCTCTAATTAATTACTTAGCAATTAGATATTTTGTCATTATACAGTGCTGCTTGAACATTTGTGAATTTGTAGAGAAATTTGACCCGAAATATGATCAGTGCTTCATTTGTACAGTTACATGAAGATGTAATCATCATATTTTCAAATTCACATAGAAATTGAATTTGTGTGTGTGTGTATACTGTATATATAGTGTCCACGATTGCGGACATTCAGCAAGCAGTGATGCCTTCCATGAGTGATCCTGTAGTGCCAGCACCATCGGTAGACGGCTGCACGACACAGGACTACATGCACGCAGGCCGTTACGACAACTGTCCTTAACACCACGTCAACATCTCCAAAGACTGCAATGGTGTTGTGGCAGACTGTCATGGAATGACACAGAATGGCAGCGGGTCATCTTCAGTGACGAGTTCCGCTTTTGTCTTGGTGGAGATGACCAATGAATCCGTGTGTGGAGGTACCGTGGTCAGCACCAAGATGAACGGTTTGTTGTCATTCTCATGTCACATGACCAGAAGGTCAAGGTCACTCCATTTCCACCCCTACCGCACAATCTGCAGGAACTGTGTGAGAATATTCAAGCTGCATGGGATGGATTATCACAGGTCACCATGAGGAACCTCTAGAACTCCATGCCGAGACGTCTGGCATTTGTGTTAGCAAACATGACGCCATACTGAGAGACACTATATAAATAGTGACTCAATAAGAGACTCAATAAATATTGACCATATCAGTCTAAATAGCTCTGCATTCCTACACTTCCTTCTGGGTGCAAATAGCTAATGATTTACTCATAGATGCTAATATTCATTTAATGTTATTATAAAACGTTACCCAAGTAGGAAATGTAAGTCCAGTATGTTTGGACAAAGTATGTATCACAATCTTCCAGCATTAATACAAACGATAATCAATTCAGTTTCAAGTTTCATATAAGCAGTTAAAAACATTGACTCATCTGACTCTTAAATAAATAGATGACCTAAAATAAGCTTCTTTCATTGTGGAGGAACAGACACACTGCCAAACACTGAGCTCATCTCAGTACGGTAAGTCTACACATTCACACTTGGTGTTCAGGACTGTCTCCTAGGCTCTGGGTTCTGTCAACCTCGGGCCTGGAGAAGTAAAGCATACGCCTCTTGCGTCTTCAGAGCAGATGGATCTGTCGTTACCTGATTTGAACCGGAAACTCGGTTTGGACTACGCATGCGCAGCTCATGTGTGTCATTTCCGGTATTCTTTCCAACGTCGAGTTGGCGAGTATTTCGTACCTGTACTAGCTACTGGCTTTCCATCTGGACGTCAACACAAAGTAGATTAAAGTTGTTCCTCACTATGGAACTCTCAGTTTAAGATGATCTACTTCAACCAGCAAACACAGACACAATCACACAGCATGGCTGCTACTTACAGGCTGCTGTTGGGATGGTGTCGCTAATAAAGGTGGAGCTGCTCCTCTTTTCAGTCTCTTGAGGGTCAAATGCACAGTGAATCCGCTCTGCATTGTCCAAGAGTTTGAGAAAGTGTCCGGCGTGAAACTAACAACTTGTAGTTCAAGCTGTGGCAATTAAAGTTGGACTCCTTATTCAGCAGCTTGTTTTCTGTTCCACCTTAAACGGTGTCGCCGCAACGTTCTGGCACCTGTACAAGCTGCAGCATTTAAGGCGGAACAGAACATTCGATTAAGAAGCTGGCAAACAGGAACTTCAGGCTCATTTAAAGAACAAAAAACATCAACCATGCCTGGTGACAGTTCGGTTCTTCGGAAAGGATATGAAAAGTGGCGACATTCCCATTACGTAACAGTCTGGGATTTAGGAATTGGCCTGTTTCATTGCCTTCTCCTGCAAATGTGGGATCTGTATTTAAAGGAAGATTGTATTTGAAGCAGTGTTTGAGGTTCACGGTACGTCAGTTCCATGTACTGAACTCTACTTACTGAGCTAAGCCAATGTAAATACAGGGCTCCAGTCTATGGCGCCTGTGACTGAGTTTTAACGGTACATCACATTCACTTTCCTAGGGGAAAGCAGCCTATTTGTACTATGTGTACTAACTTGTCTGCTTGTTCTAATGTCAGGAAAGTATCTGTAATACAGATTGGGAAAGCTTTGAATGGGGTTTAGGAAATAATTAATATCAAATGATAGAATGCTTTCGTTATTGCTGCAATAACTGTGACTAAAGCAGGCGGTGAATGTTGAAATGTTAGCCTAGGAAACAAAGAGACAGTCAAGTCTGTTATGACAAACCCTTAACTAAACAGAGATAGAACCAGACAGGCAGGCATACAGACAGACAGATAGAGATATGCTTCATGTCACAGGACATTAACTAAAACAGCATAAGGCAATCCATGAGGGAGCTGCGGACAATGAACCAACAACCTTTGACATTTTGGCAGTCTTATGAAATCACAACATTCCAGTTACATTTCAAGTGAGGCCGAGTTGGACTAACAGGACAGAAAGGAATAGACTTGCATGCCTTCCTTGTATTAGACTACCTTTACAGGCCTCGGAGGTGATGCCACTGTCTATAAAGTTCCCTATGGAAACTGTCTTCATGCCTTGCAGCAATATTTCCAAAGCAATATCAGATTAATGTGCGAGTGGGGACACAAGGAGGTAGGATATAAGTGTAAGTAGGCTTTACTCATCTATTTCCATGAACCATTATGGTAAACCATGCAGGACAAATAAATACAGGACTACTACGCAGTAGAAACACATGCAGGACTTCACCAAATACACTGATACAAAAATTATTATTTATTATTTATTTATTTTTAACCTCCATTCCACACTACACACCTCACATACTCCAACCCGTGCAGCACACAGCAACTTACCATTAGTGCTTCTGATAAAATGGCCAATGAGTAAAGATATGTACTGACATGGGAATATTTGGCTGACACCCAATCATTTTCATATGCATTTCTTCCAATACAGCTGACAGTAAGTAAACATTCCCAAAAGGCAGAAGCTGGGGCAAAAGCTATCTGGATTAGCAATATAGAGTAACATCACATTGATTTGTGATGGTGTCTAGTGGTTGGTGTAGTGTAGGGGGTAACGCCCATGCTGTAGAATGGGGTTTGATTCCCTACCTGGGCTAGTATCCTACACTATACCAGTAAAAGAGTCATTGGGCAAGACTCCTAACGCTACCCTCGCCCACCTGTGTAAAAAAATAGCCATAACATTAAAACCACCTCAATGTATCTACACTCATTGTCTATGTTATCAGCTCCACTGACCAAATAGGAGCACTCTGTAGTTCTACAGTTACAGACTGCAGTCGGTCTGTTTCTCTGTATACTTTATTACTCTGTTCTTCAATGGTCAGGACCCCCACAGGACCACCACAGAGCAGGTATTATGTGGGGGGTGATGGTGGACCAATAGAATTGCTCCAAAACTAAACTAAACTTAAGAAAGCTGATTCATCCTCCTGTAAAGGTCCATTTTGGAGGGTTTTAAGGTGGACTGTATAATTCCATGAGTGCTATTTTATAGTTTGATGTCTTCACTTTTATTCTACAGTAAAGTTTAAGATAAACAGAAGGAGAACCTGCTATGAGGAGCCGTGTCTAAATGTTTTGTCTGTTTTTAAAATCGATCATTTGACCTTCATTTTGAGGAACTTTCCCCAGTTAAAGAGACAGGAGTCTGGACTTGTCTGGCAATAACTGCCTGGGGGTGTTGCAAAGACGGCCACCGAGTAACCATACTGTCCCATATGGACATTGATCCATCTTAGACAAGGTAGGTCCATCATAAAGCTGCTGCCCCACATTGTAGATGCATGCAATAAAATGTCCAAAAGCAACAGCGTATCTACAACAACATGGAGGACATACTAACAAGACACTGCTGAAGTAGATGATAAGGTTGGTGGGCACAGGCAGAATTAATAGGCTCCACAGAGCACCAAGCTGTAGCCAGAAGGTTTGTCACGAGAGAATCTAATAACAATAAGAGTTACTTATGATCCAATTACCTTTTATAGATAGTTAACTTTATGGGTATATGACTAATCCTTGTACATGGCAGGGGAAGGTTGATATGGTGGGCATATTTCATAGACAACAATAAAGTACCGCTGTAGTTCCGTCTCTGAGTAACCTTTTCTGTGACTGAGCATGTTCAGTTGACATGTGAATGTATTGCTGGAGTCAGCCCTTGACCGGAGCCACCATGAATATCTCCTCTCACACTTATTCATGTGGTGTGGCAACCGGTCAAACCAAAGCTGTAACCAGGACTGTGGCTTCCAGTTCTTTACTGCATCTTATTCAGACACACACACACACACACACACAGACACACAGACACACACACACACGCACACACACGCACACACACACACGTACACTTCAAAGACAATGAGGATATGATCCCATTTCAATACATTTCAGCAGCTTTCCAGAATACGGAAATTAATCAGCAGAAGGACGGCACACACACAAATGCTCAGATTCTGCATGGTGGTTTGGCTCAAATCAAGTCATGCACATCTGCAGCAAGTAATGTCCTTCAGTGGACCGGCCTGCAGGGTCACAGTATAAAGAGGAAGACGGATACTGGCAGGGTGGAGCTAGCACACAACTGTGCTCCAGTTTCCCTGAGAAATCTCAAGACAAGGATATAAAACAAAATGTAGCATATAAATTAATTTGGGTTGATTCATTTGGTTAAACAAGAGGGCAGTGAGGTCGCTGTCTCGCACTGAATCGATGTAATGTAAGCTCACCAGACAAAAAAATGAGTCACCTAATAGCGTGTAATACCTCCAAGAGCACCAATAACAGCTATGATTGGATTTGGCATGGACTGGATGTAGGCCACATCAATGTTCAGACACTCGTCCATCAAAGAATTGGTCAGTTGGGCCAGATTTGGTGGATGCCTTGCCTGGTGTTTTACTGGTTGTTCCAGGTAGTCCCACAGATTTTCAAGAGGCTTAAAACCTGGGGTGAGGTTGAACACTGGTCAGTGTGCTCATGGCAAGTCAACGAGAGTTATCAGATTTCGAACGAGGCATGATAGTGGGTGCCAGGCGGATTGGACATTCCATTCCAAAGTTGTGCCGGCATTTCATATTCCCTGACCCACAGTGCCATGTGTGCACCAGGAATATGTCATTGAAGGATTACCACCCAGAGTCAGTGCAGTGGCCACCCACAGGTGCTTAATGATTGTGACCGGCGGCGTCTGGCTAGACTTGTCCGTGCGAACAGACGAGCGACTCTGGCAGAAATCACATCCACACTCAATGTAGGAGCCCCACACGCATATCCCACAGGTCAGTGCAGCGCTCTTTAGCTTCCATGGGATTTGGGAGCTGAAGATCGACCAGAGTGCCTCTGTTAACACCACCACACCAAACACAGTGCCTCACATGGGCTCATCCTACCTGGACCCTAGAGGACCGGTAACATGTGGGGTGGTCTGAAGAGTCACAGCACCTGTTGTTTCGGGCTGATGGTAGGGTTTGTGTATGGTGCAGACCCCATGGAACCATGGACCCCAGTTATCAACAAAGCACTGTGCAAGCTGGTGGTGGTTCCATACTAGGGTTGGGTCCACTGGTCCACCTACAACTTATTTGGGTGTGGGTGTTACGAGCTGTCCCCTGAGGTAACTGCACTTCATATTCACTTGACATACTGGTATATCCCATAACTGGTATGTCAGTGTAAAGGTAAAACAATAGGGCAGTTATCATTTTTAGCATTATTTAATGAATAATTAAGACATTAATTTGCCATTTAGCAATAAACTACTTAGTAAAATCCTAAATATTGTTAGTACTTGTTTCTGTCATTAGTTTGTGATTAATTGCTGCATTACTAAACTGTTAATGATGCTTATTACTCTCTGAAGTACTATTTATAGATGTATTTAGTGGTATTACTGTTATTGTATTGTGTTCTTTTCTCAATCTATTGCCTACTGTTAACAAACTACATGAAGTTCTTTGCAATAAGCAATAATAGTACTTAATGCTATTATGATTATGGCATTAAATAGTAAGACACTCAAGGCTATACATAAAACTGCAGCAATTTTACTACAATTAAGAAGGTTATTAGGCAGAACGCGAACCAGAGCACCATATTATTTATGGCAATGACTGTAACTCTGTAAGGTCTCACGACATATTGCTATAATGAGCGCTGGGTTGGGGTTGGGGTACTACAAGACCATATAAATTAGGAGCTGCTGCTTTGAAAGCATAAATCAGCAAGCTGGGATTAAAGTAATTCAGTGAAGTTGAAAAGGGGGGAGCTCCTGTACAATACCAGCTCTTAAATAACGTGTTCCTGAAGGGGTCAGGCCACGTCAGCCTACTGGGCCTGCCCATCCACATCATCATTCAGAGCTCTTTTGTTCTTTGATGTGTGTGTTTGGTCTGACTCGACGTTCTCCCCCCAAAACAACACCTCTTTCATAGTGCAACAGCTCACCCTTCTCTCCGTCTGAATCCCCTTCAGTACTCAGTAAATCATTCATGGAAGGCCCGTTTCTGTGCACGCACCGACTTAACAAGCCGTGGTGTTGAAAAGCCCGGAGAGGAAAGCCTGATGACGCAGCACTTCATTTTCTAACAGAGTAGATGCCAAGAGACAAATGACTTCTCAGTCCACCACTGTGAAATATTACATCAATATGTCTTCTCACATTTTTATCACAACGACTGATTTGGTCCAGCCTCCTTAAAACAAAGCCCAACTACGCGACCTACAAAGAAAACTTCAACGGGGTTCCTTCAAGGAAACTGTTATTGGTGGGCAATAAATGCTAAACTACAATCTGTGACTTTTTACTAGGCTAGGTTAGATGAGCCCCCAAGGTAAACAGCTGCAGGAGCAGGACTATAAATTGAAATATTGCTAATTTGCTTTTTATTGTGGACCTAAACTGCAGAATATAGCATGACTATTGCATTTTGAGTGTGAAGCTAGAAGCTTTTTTAGCTAGAAGCTACCACGCCTCGTTGCTAGCTCAACTCAAGCACTTTCTATGAATCAGGTATCTATAATGCATTATAAGTGCATTCATAAAGATCTATAAAGCCTTTATAATGCCTTATCATACTAGACATAAGCCCTTGTAACTGTGCATAAATGTTCATAATCACACACATAAACATTATAACACTACAGTATAAGGTTTCATAGCACAATTGACATATTGTGTTATAATGTATATATTGTTCCTGTTATTAACATCATTGACAAAAGAGGTATTATAAAGCCTAATAACTAATGTTGTGTTCATATAAGGATCCACAGTGAGGCCTCCTGACCAATGCATCCTGAGCTTCCCATGCTTCTGCAACAACGAGGTTCAGACCACTGTTTTCCTCATCATCTTCCTAACACAATGGGCACATAAACACACCAATTAGGTTCAGACAAGCCCTGGCACCCACCTGCAATCTGACATAAATCACAGCAATAAACAAGCCTGCCCCAGACCAGACATGGCTCCCATGATGATGACAAACGAACATAGGTTTGCATCCAGACAGTGGAGGCAGGAGCCAGTGTGACACGACTGGACTGGTCAGACCAAAGAGCTGCCAAGCACTGTGGTGGATGGCTGCAGTCTGAAGACCATTCCAGACACCTATGGTATTTATGTGAGGTCAACCTCCCAGTGAAGACATTGATCTAACCTGACCTGGGCTGACGCAGAGAGTGGAGAGGGTGGTGACCAAGAGAAGAAGCAACTCAGAGAGAAGAATATTATCACAGGCAGGGTCAATTTATGAAACACACATATACACCCACTGGCTACTTCATTAGGAACACCTCCTTGTGTTTACACTCATTGTTAATTGTAACAGCTCCACTGACCATATAGGAGCACTCTGTAGTTCTACAGTTGCAGACTGTAGTCCATCTGTTTCTCTGCATACTTTATTCTGTTCTTCAAAGGTCAGGACCCCCACAGGACCACCACAGAGCAAGTATTATGTGGGTGTTGGGTCATTCTCAGCACTGCAGTGACACTGACGTGGTGGTGGTGTGTTAGTGTGTGTTGTGCTGATGTGAGTGGATCAGACACAGCAGTGCTGCTGGACACCTCAGTGTCTCTGCAGGACTGAGAATCATCCACCAACCAAAACTATCCAGTCAACAGGGTCCTGTGGGCAGCATCCTGGGGGCAGCGTTCTGTGACCACTGATGAAGGACTAGAGGATGACCAACACAAACTGTGCAGCAGCAGATGAGCTAAAGTAGGAGTGTCAGAGTGGATACCTGCTCTTTGGTGGTCCTGTGGGGGTCCTGACCATTGAAGAACAGGGTAATAAAGTATACTGGGAAACAGATGGACTACAGTCTGTAACTGTTGAACTACAAAGTGCTCCTATATAGTCAGTGGAGCTGATTGAATGGACAAGTGTAGATACAAGGACATGTACCTCTTTTGCTGAGGGTAAACCTTTTACTGTTGGCCAAAAGACACCAGTTATCATAAAGGCTGTATTTGCCACCTTTGATATCAAGTTAACATAATGTGGATATCCCTAGTTAATTGATGTGCTCTGATGGTTTTAAATGAAAATAAGTTAACATATTCTCTCCAGGGAACAAACTGAGATATTCAATTTTTACTTACTAATTTTAATATAAGCTCACCGGACAAAAAATGAGTCAGCTTGTGTGTTTAAGTTGCTAGTAACTGCAGGGTGTGAGTGAAGGGATCAATAGATTGGTACGGTGCAGTGAATGTCTCGTTCCATGTGTGTAAAATGGCTCCAAAGCAGATGTTAATGATTGGCTAAAAGGAGTGACTGCATTTGGGCAAAGGTCATAGTGTGGCTGAATCTGCAGGTGTATGGAAGCGTACGGTCCTACGGGTCTACCAGCAGTGGCTAAAATCCCAGCCTACAGGTAACTCTCCTCGGAATTGTGCCAGGGAAGGCATTCACCAAATCTGGCCCAATGCACAATTCTTTGATGGAAGCGTGTCTGAACAGTGATGTGGCCTACATCCAGAAACTTGTCCAGTACATGCCAAATCCAGTCACAGCTGTTATTGGTGCTCGTGGAGGCATCACACGCTATTAGGTACATTTCAGTCATAGGGGACTCATTTTTTGTCTGCTGAGGTTATCAGTGCATATGCATACCTACACTGGGATGAAGTGGGATGTCCATTAGGGATGCACCGATCCAAATGTTTCAGTTCTGATACCCATACTAATACATGAACTGTGTATTGGTCAATACCTGATCCTGATTCAGCACTATTGTTGAATTAATAAACCGTATACATCACCATGAAGGATTGACTGCTGGAGTGCTGCTGACGTATGGTGTAGCACGCGACGCAAACTAATTAAAGCCAATGGATTGGGCCCATGGATGGGCCTAATTATCGTATACCAGATCCAGCTATGTTTTTTAATATCAGGAGCAATATCCGATCCTAATATCGGACTGGCGCATCCCTATAGCCCACTAGAACACACATGGTGAGGACTGCAGTTGTCACTAGCACTAGATTCTCCATATTGCCATACTTCTCTCCTAAACCTTCCTTGCGAGTTCCACAATCTTGGACCTTTGCACTTTCTGCATAATGTCATATGTAAGATTTTTGGACAAATCCTGGAAAAGGGATTGAAAACAACGTACATGAATTAAACTATGTTCCAAATGTCTTGTTGAGTTTTTCAGCAGCGCATTTGTCAAATCCCTCCGAGCTGTCAGACGTAAGTTCAGGGTGGTCCAGAAGGGTGACGAATCCTTGCAAGGTAACGCAAACCTGCAGCTGGCAGAGTTAATCCAGGCAATCGAGAGAGAGCTGAGTGAGGACAGAGCATGTCATTTGGCATAGTGGCGGAGATGGCGTAATCCCAGCTGACAGCTGTGAGAGTTTATGATGCTAAGCAGAGGGCCTGTTGCAATGCATCACATCACGCCCCAACACAATAGCACTCTGATCGCTGCTACTTGCGTCCAGACCGGCACCATAAAAGACACAAAACATTAGCATGTGTGTAGATGCTCAGTGACAACTTAAACCCTTTCTGCTCCACCAGTGTTTATAGACTTAATGCAATTTGAAAACCTTTATAATAAAGCTCTGGGATAATCCACTTAAGGAAAGTCAAGGTTTTTGGCACTGCAATGGGAGAACTTTTTAAAACTATAATCCATGTTTTTTAATCTCACTTCAGAAACAGCCATGTGCTGAAAGGCTTATTTTAACTGCTCTAATCTACCATTAATAGACTAAGTAATTAAAAATGCAAGTAAATTTACTTTAAGTATATTTAAGTTAAATTTCTTTACTTTATTCAGTTCAGATCTACAGGGATCTATGCATATTAATAAATAATACTGTAAATGTGGCAGTAACTTGGCTAATTTTCAAATGCAGTCCATGGGAAGGTACAAAAAGATAAAACAGTAATAATGCTTCAAAGAAATGATGACTAGAATTGAGGTAAGAAGAAATAAACTACTTGAGTATGAGGAAAGAAGGTTGAAAAATACAAAACATATAGGCTCAAAACAAATTCTCCATGGAACCCTAGTAAAACACCTTTGTACACTGCAAAAAAATTACATATTAGAAAGTAAAATGATCTTATATTTAGTTGATATATCTTAAAAGTCTATTTTAGGTCATTTTAGGCTAATTCTAAGATGTATCCTATTTCCAGATATTTTTTTTTACTTATCAAAACTATCTGCCAATATAGTGAGATAATTTTACCGAAATCACCTAAAACAAGTAAAAAGTCTTGAAATAAGTGCAACCCCATGGCAAGTGCTTAATTTATTTTCAGATGTTTTTTTTTACTTGTTTTAAGTAATTTTTCTAAGCCCAATTTTCTAACCATATTAGCAAATATTTTGACCTGTTTCAAACAATCTGCTGATATAGTGAGAAATTTTAGCTTTAGCTAAAATCACTTAAAATCTTAACTAGAGATGTTATCTCTAACATCCTAAAATTAGCTTAAAACAAACGTCTCAAAATTAGAAATTTAAGATATGGGATATACATATAAGATAACTTTACTTGCCAAGATCACTTTTTGCAGTGTACTTACAGCATCTACTACCACACAAAGCAAAGCTCCTACGGTGATATTTTTCTCTTATTGGGATCCTTTCAGTCTAAAATATTATGGCAAAGTTCAAAACTGACTGAGACATGTGAGCAATAGCTAAGCAATACATGTGCTGTCACAAACCGAACAGAATGAAATAAAACATGCAAATACATAAAGCAGTAAATTCGTAACTCAGCTAAAGTGGATCTCAGTAGATTAATCCTAAGATTATTTATCTTATTTCCAGATGTTTTTTTTAACTTGTTTCATGTTATTTTAGTCAGCCAATATATTATCACTATATTATCATATAAATAATTCTTAAAATATGCAAAACAGTCTGCCAATATATTGAGATAATGTAGCTTACCAAAACCATTTAAAAAAGTACAAATGTCTTGAAATAAGTGCAACTGCACGCAAAGTGCCTATTTATCTTGTTTTCAGATGTTTTTTACTTGTTTTAAGTTATTTTAGTAAGTCAGATTTTCTCACCATATTGGCAGAATATCTCTTAAAATAATCAAAATTATCTACAAATATTACAATACAAGAAATTTTGTCTTACTAAAATTACCTAAAACAAGTAAAACATCTTGAAATAAACTAAATAATCTTAAAATCTACTACCACACAAAGCAAAGCTTCTAGGGTGATATTCTTCTCTTACTGGGATCCTTTCGGTCTAAAATATGCCAAAGTTCATAATTGACTGAGACATGTGAGCAATAGCTAAGCAATACATGTGCTCTCACAAACCAAACAGAATGAAATAAATAAAGTAGTACATTTGTAACTCAGCTAAAGTGGATCTCAGTAGATCGTATATTACACAAAGTTAATGTGTTATTATTTAAATCTGCACTATGTACGTTTTGGGCATTTGGAGACCTCTCTGGTGGAAACGTGCAACTGCATGAGAAGAGAAGAGAAGAGAAGAGAAGAGAAGAGAAGAGAAGAGAAGAGAAGAGAAGAGAAGAGATCTTCACCAGAATACTGTTGATTTTGCACCATAGTCTGTAAACACAGTTTGTTGCGGCGAATGCAAGTTAAAACTCCACCATACAGCATCCAGAAACATCGCCGCCTTTTCTGGGCCACAATTAGATATTGTTCCTAAATCGTTCTGCCCTATAAAGTCCACACAGAAAGAAACCCTGGACAACACAGCTGGGAATCAAACCCAGGCCCTTCTTGCTGTGAGGCGACAGTGTTACTCACCATGCCACCGGCCATGGGTTGTACTTAGTGCAACTTAAAAAAGACTACAAGCAACAAGCTTAGATGAACTAATTACAAAGAATAAGGATGATGAATTTGGATGCCCAGTTTCCCAAAAGCACTAGTGCAACGATCACATTACGCTTATTCCATGACATTCCTAAAAACAGGGGTTTCCAAATGAGCATCACTGCTTGCTGAATGTCTGCAATCGTGGCAGAGATAAGGTCTGTCCTTGCTTACATCATATGTGCGGGCGAGCACATTACTTGTATTCTACGACATTCAGCACTGACTAACTGATGTGTACAACTTTTACATTATGTAGAGGAGCCTTAAAAAGGTTCTTCACACTCTCACATCTCACTTACAACGTGTCTTTAAATAAGAAAGTCTTTGGCTTTACTGCAAAGAGCCCTTCAATTTTATCAGTGCATTTAACCAACATTTACTACGGTTCAGAGAAACCAGGACCAGATGAGCCCACCGCAGATCATGTTTACACTCGCTCTTCCATTTCCCCCAGACTCTCACTGTGCGTCGTAGGAACTTTCTGACCCACTCAGGTTTCTTCAGCTTTACTAGCTAACGCTCCATTAAATTTCCACACTACACAAGTCCCTTATCTCCTCCACTGTTTTCCTAAATGCCAGGTGTGTCAGCTCGTTAGCCCTTTAGTGGGTGCTTATGTCACTGCCTGGGGCTGTGGCTATTTCAGGGTCCACTGCTTGTTAACAACACCGCTTGCAATGGTGATAAGTCAGTGCAGACAGACCGAGCATTATGGCTGCTTGGAGAACATAAAGTTTAGGAGGTGATGGAAGGATGGCGGCTAGACCTTCATTGGTGTAGATTTATGTGTGTTTGTGTGCATGTTGGCATGGTAGCATGGGAGCATGGTCTGCTGTAGGGTAGAACAGTGGTATATTGATGTACTGAAAGTTGCAGTATGTACATGCAGTATGTACAATACTGGGTTAAGGTGGAGTGAAACAACAACCCAAAAACAAACTGGCTGGATTATGGTGGCCCTGCAATATTGTGCACCAACCTGAAAGAGTAATTTAAAAGACAGAGCATATCGGTTTTTCAGACCATACGTCTTTACATGTTAACATCACACGCTGGCTCAGTCTCAAATGCAAAATCAACATCATACCAATGAAGACATGATGACCATAGTAGATACTCATCATCAAAAGAGTAGCTGCACCCAGAAGGAAGTGTGGATTGCAGTGCTATTGGGAAGGAAGATAAAGGTTACCAGGAACAATAAATAATGATAAATATAGACTGATATGGGCAATATTTATTGAGCTACACATACAGAAGCAGTGTAACGCAACATGCCAGACGTCTCGGCATGGAGTTGTAGAGGTTAATAAAGGTGTCCTGTGATAATCCATCCCATGCAGCTTGAATATTCCCACACAGTTCGTGCAGATTGGGCGGTAGGGGTGGAGGTGGAGTGACACCAGGCCTTTGTGACAACAAGCCGTTCATCTTGGTGCTGACCATGGTTCCCACACCCACGGATTCGTTGGTCGTCTCCGCCAAGACAAAAGCGGGACTCACTGAAGATGACCCACTGCCGTTTTGAGTCACTCCATGACAATCTGGCACGACACCATTGCAGTCTTTGGTGAAGTTCTCGTGGTGTTAAGGGCAGTTGTCATAACGATCATGTAGTCCTGTGTCATGCAGCCGTCTGCCAATGGTGCTGGCACTAACAGGATGACTCATGGAGGGCCTGTCCTTGTTTACATCACATGTCCGGCCGAGTGTGAAACTTGAATCGTTCACATGTCTTACAAGGTCAAACCTACCCACCAAGTTCCATTCCTGTTGGCTGATTCCTTCTGGGTGCAGCTATTTGTGCAACTATTTTTCTGATGACGAGTTTAATTCAGTTTCATTCCCTCAAGACACACTCAACACCAAGTTTTGACTGAGCTCACTTTGAATACTCTTTCAGCACTTTCACAATCATCAGACTCATCTGCTCAGGGAATGGGACTGAAGCACAACCCAAGTTATGAAATGTTTTTTCCACTCGCTTCATGCAGTTGCAGATTTGCACCAAAAAGGTCTCCAAATACCCAAATAATAGGAATTAGGGATGAATAAATGACACATAGAGGAGTGCGGGTCAGTATGACCGTGGATTAGGATCTGCCCTGACTGAGTACATGCAGTTTGGTGGCTGTAGGTGACAGGAAGCAATAGGGTTTGAATTGGGGTCAAAATGAATGGGAGTCTATGGGAGGAACGAGGGATGGGGAAAAAAACAAACAAAAAAAAAACCCAACCACACGAGTACAGGTCGAATCAACATTGAATTCATGCATGGGTATCTACCCTAAGAGGGTGTATCAAAAATGGTGTCTGTGAATCGAGTAGAAGTACAGTAGACGGGCGTGCACTTTTCCATCCCATTCTCAATGGAAAAAAATTCCGGAAAAACCCATTGCTATGCGGAAACTGTGCATCCAATCAAAAAGCTGCATATACGCACAACATTCCTGATCAGATCAAACATTTTGGGGCCGGAACGGTGTCAATATCTCAGAAACTAAGATGACAAATTAGTGGACAAACGTGTACCAACAAGAACAACAGGAAGAAGAAGTGTCCTATGGGATTTCATTGGAGATGGGCTGGACTGGGAACCACCCCGGGGTGTGTGTGAGTGTGCATGGGCTGAGGGAAAGCTGGAAAGAAAGAGAGATGTGAGTTCAGTCATACAGCGACCTGTTAGAGAAACACTCTGCTTATGTATTACGTAGCTACAATATTATGTCTGCCCAAAAATGCTCTGGTCACTTTTGACCAATCAGTCAGGTCCAGGTACCCCACAAAGCTCAAAGGGAAACAACTTAATCTAGATTATCCACATGCAAAGCATTAAACTGGCATGTTGACTCCAATGAGAAGACAATTATATTCTCTTTTGAAGGCCTAATGGTAGAAGCCTGCTGGCCTAGTTAGGTCTCTTTAATGTTCCCCAAGATGAATGACAGCAATGTCCAGGCAGACCTGTTATATTGAGTATAATGACCCGATTGTTTAGGCTGATGCAGGCTAATGAGCTGACATCATGCTTGGATGGCTTTTTCACCGTTAGGGAAGGCGGAGAAGAAAGGAATACCTGTGTGTTTTCGAGTCAAAGGCGCAGAAAATGGAGCACAGTCATTTCATGTTACTAGCCCTTGATGGGTCTATGAGTTATTGGGGGTCTACACACAGCTAATAGTGTGAAATACATGATATGCTCTTAGCTTATAGTCCGCCTCAAGGCTTTTAAGGCTATGGATATTCTGTCCCTCCAGACTGAGAAACTGTTGAGGGGTAAGGAAAACAGAACTTGCATGATAGGCTCAGGGAAAACGAATGGAAAACTGCAAAGGGAAGGGAAAACTGAGGGTGGGGGGGGGCTGGGATGGCGGTGGGTCTGGAACCCTGGAGAAAAGGGAGCCCACGGTAAAACAATCCTCAGCATGCCTGAGTGTCAGCAGTTAAATAGGGTGTTGGGGGTGGGGGTGCAGTTTGAACGATGGCAGCCAAGTTCACAGTCAAAACATACACAAAGCAGCAGACTGAAATCAGACGGGGAAAGAAAGTGGTGGGAGGCAGCATGTATTCCAGAACTGATCACGTGTCTACAGTAACATGTTCCTGTTACTGTGGATGTTCACAATTAAACGTTCATGTTGGTCTAATTATACGTAATTTGTGCAGTGACTTGCATTTACATTCTGTCTACACTTCTGTTGCATGAATTAGAATTTAGTAACCATTAGCCATTAGCAATTTGTCTTCCGCATGTAGCCCATCCGTTAAAACACATACTAGGGGGCAGTGAGCACACTTACCCAGAGCAGTGGACAGCCCCATCCATGGTGCCCTAGGAGAAGCTGGGGGTTAGGTACCTCACTCAACGGTATTTTAGTCATGTCCTGTTAGCTCAGGGGACCGAACGGCAACCCTCCGGTTCCAAGGCTGGTTCCCTATCCTCCAGCCCATGACTACCCCGACTTCAGATTGACGGCAGTTATATAATGAATGTTGACTGTGATGACATGACAAATAAAACCACAGAAGAAGGGAATGCTTTGCAACACACAACAATTTTTAGATCTCTCTGAGAAACTACCCAAGTAGGTAGACCGACCTCTTTGCGCCCTTTCCAACAAGCCCTGGATTGCATTGGTAGCCTTCAGAGGACAAGAGACACAAATCACGGAATCCTGCAAATTTGTTTCCAAACTAGGTGCATCCACAGGGGCTTGCAAAGATGCCGGAGATCTGGAGAGCCAGAGGAATTTAGAGCACCATAACTCAGTGAATATAAGAGTATCCGAATATAAACTTAACAGGATTATAGGCAGTTATGCTCTCTTCCCAACCACACACAACTCTTTATTGCCTCCTTCCGGGAAACTTCCAGAAGAACTGTCTTCTGGAGATAAACAATGGTTGATACCTGACTTTAAAGCACTGTAGATTGGTGGAAGGATACTGGAACAAAGCCAAACTCCACAGGTCAGTCGAGCGTGACGTGCCCTTCCAACAAGCACTAGAGAAACAGACCCTGAAATTTCCAGACCCCTTCTTTCAGTAGTTGTCTTCTACAGAAAGGTTGGACTCTTCAGGAATACGTTTACATAGATGTTCCCTGGCTGTTTCAATGAGAAATGATCCATACAGCACTTGCACCATGCCTCTGTTTTAACGGGGTTAAGAGGGAGATGATATTCCCATAACTTCTCTGCAAGACAAACAAGATATCTATAGGATTAGAGGTGTAGGTTCTGCACAATGCCCATTTCTGACCCAGCCAGGTGTCCAGAACAGTGTGTTTTGCTGGTATTACAGCTAAATGCTTTATTAAATCTGGAGCCAGCAGACTACAGCTCAGCTTACACCTTGCTGACAACTGCACGTTGCTCACTACTCGCTACTAGCTGTAGGGCATGCATGAGAAACGAGAGCGCTGAAAACAGACTTCCTACAACCCGCGTAAGGAACAGCTTGACATGGAGCTAAAGTGATCTGTCAGACAGTAATTTCTTAAGCATGTGAGGGCTTTCACTCTGCGAAGCTCTGTAACCGAATATGTGCTAACATTAAATTGACCTGTCACACCAAACTGAAGCATACTGTACTCTCTGTCTGTTTGCCTCAAATTCCAAAATGTAAAGTATGTGGGGTCCACAGATGTGCTGCTGGAGTTTTTAACACCTCAGTGTCACTGCTGGACTGGGAATCGTCCACCAACCAAAGCTATCCAGACAACAGCATCCTGTGGGCAGTGTCGTGTGGGCAGCGTCCTGGTGGCAGCGTCCTGGGGGCAGCGTCCTGGGGGCAGCGTCCTGGGGGCAGCGTCCTGTGACCACTGATGAAGGACTAGAGGGTAACCAACACCGAACTGTGCAGCAGCAGATGAGCTATCGTCTCTGACTGTACATCTACAAGGTGGACCAGCAAGGTAGGAGTGTCTAACAGAGTGGACAGTGAGTGGACACAGTGTTTAAACACTCCAGCAGCACAGGTGGAGATTCAAACAGTAGCTGTGTGGTTGGCATTTGGCTGGTGCACCTGTCCTCCAATCAAAATATGACTACTCCACCCTCGTTCCCCAATCGGAGATGCTGCTGGCTGATTAGGGGTGGGGCTCTGAAAAATCCCTTACCTGGGCACATGTGGAGAGAGCATTGGGTGTGTGTCTGAGGCCCTCAGGTTGCTAGCGGTGCTATGGTTGTTTGCTTCTGTTTTTAGAGACATGTCAAAGTTGTGTTTTCCCCTCATTGTGGTCACTCTCTCTTATCTCCTGTATTGCTCAGTCTCTCTCTTCACAGTGCAGTGCATGGACGGGTCGTTTGGGTGGGCTTTTACACTCATCATCAGTAGTATCTCTTTGTATAGACACATTAGGTAAGGGGTGAGTGCCACCATCTATAGTCCACCTTTGCTGCTGCCAGAATCTAGTTTAGAAACACTTACTGGAAGTCCTCTCCATTACATTGATATTCATAGATCAGCCTTGTTAGCCAGTTGCTGCACGTTAGAACAGTTTGGTTTTATTTCCCTTTTCTTTTTTACCCCCTTATCAGCGCAATCTGCTTCACTGAAACTCTTGCTGTTGTGCATTCTTGGACTGTACACCCCTTCATGGGGGCTCTCCATGACCTTTCCTTGCCATCCATCCCAAATCACATGCTCCATGTTGCTTCCCCTTTTACCCCTAGAAATATCCAGAGGGGAACGTAACAAGACCTCAAACGTTTACAGAGAATCCGGGTTCAACCTTCCAATGAGCAAGCCAGAGGCGACAGTGGCAAGGAAAAACTCTCTCAGAGCAAAAGGAAGAACCATTGAGAGGAACCAAGACTCAAAGGGGGAACCCATCCTCTTCAGGTCGACCCTGGATAGCAACCAACAGAGTTCTCTGTGATTAAACAGCTGGATCATTGGATTGCAATGCAGGTGAGGCCTCCTCACAGCACAAGACAAGGAGAAGCTTCATGGCAGACAAACTGGTCAGCGGGAAGGCAGTGGCACCCAGCCGTGGCAGGTGAAGCAACAGATCAGAGCGCACAGGACGGGCAGTAGCGCCGTAGCAGACCACAGAGTTTGGGCAGTAGCTCCACATTAGACCATAGAGTTTGGGCAGTAGCTCAGCTCCGGCAAAGAAGAACACACAGACAGTTAACTCTAAGATGTACAGAACACGCTACTGGTCCCCATAAACTTTGCTGTTGTATTCAGGACAATGATGTTCTGAAGAGTTCTCTATTATCCAGAACATCTGCGATATATTCAGTGCTGAGTAGACTTCAGGAACTGTGAGAACTCTCCAGAAGTTTATAGAACTGTCTGGAATGTTCTAGAACTTTGGAGAACTGTTTAGAACTTTCTAGAACTGTCTGGGACTGCCCAGTAGTGTAGTATAAATACAGGTGTGTTAAACAGCCATTTCTGTTGATGCTCCAGCTGAGTGAGTGGATAGTAGATACAGAGCTACAGGTAATTTAGATTCATCAAGAGGCTGCAGCATCCGGCAGACGCATTGTGCTCCATCTGTAGACCAATTTATTAAGTGAGAAAGCACTCCGTGAAAGCATCTGCTAAGATGTGCGAGGCCTACAGAGCGTACTTCAGCATGCCTGTCGGGGGTCAAGACAAACCGTGGGCACCTCATTTCACGTGTGAGCACTGCAGGAGAACTCTTGAAGGTGAGGTGGACGAGTGCTGCTCGCTTAGATGGCAGAGTTTTATTGTGTAGAGTTTTGAGGATTCATTGGAGTTTTAAAGCTGTTATTAAGTAATCTGTCACAGTTTTTGATGTTCTACTAAATCTATATTATGTCACAGTATACATTTACCGCACTGCGTTAATATCTTACACATTGCTGAGCACATAAAATACACAACCTTCATTGTCCTTCTCACAGAAACAGAGTGGGTGATGAATATAGCTGTTACGGTTCACGGTTTACACATAAGCAATTGGAATAGAATACACAAAAGCTGGGAACGACGTTGCTACGTAGTGTAATCCCAGTAAAATACGCCAAGCCGCAGCCTGAATGGACGTCAATGTATGACAGCTGGTCCCCTGCCGGGTCATGTACTGCCAACCGGTTAACATCTGCGTACGCTGACACCTATAAAACGCAGTCAGTAACCGAAACAGACAGATAAAGGTCTGGTGGAGCATCTGACCTCATAGAAGCCTGCTGCCAATAAAATATACCCAACTGGAGAAGAGCACTGTGAGAACCTGAGCAGACATCTGGAGATACAATAAGAACATAAGCTGGAGGAGAAGAGAGGATAAGCTGAAGGAGAAGAGTGGACAAGCTGGAGGAGAAGAGAGGACAAGCCGGAGGAGAAGCGAGGCGTAGAGGAACATGACGGCACCCCTTACCCTACCCCAAAGACAGAGACCGCCCTTCAATTATTTCATTTGCAGTCTAAATGGGAAGTGAGTAGACGTCATTCATCTGAGTAAAGAAGAGATATTCCAGAGGGGAGTTTAGAAGAAGATAATCCAGTTGCATAAGGAAGGAGAAAATCAAAGGAAAATCAGGGGAAAAATGAGAGTTTCCAAAACTGGGGTTTGAGAAAACGATTTGAAGACAGAGAAAGCGGTTCTCCTAACAGCTGGGCTAGATCTACTACAGCACCAAAACTCTCTCCACCAGATAAACGCTAACTCTCTATCTGTCTCTCTCTATCTATCTGTCTATCTGTCTGTCTATCAACCAACCTATCAATCAACCCATCAATCAACTCATGTCTGTCAGTCTGTCTGTCTCTCCACCCATTTAATATCATATCTATCTGTCTGTCTGTCTGTCTGGCCACCCATTCCATTGCATATTTATCTATCTGTCTGTCTGTCTCTCCATCCAGCCATCCATCCATTCCATTGTATATCTATCTATCCATCCGTCCGTCCGTCCACCCGTTCCATTGCATATCTATCCACCCATCCATCCACCCATCCATCCACCCATCCATCCGTCCGTCCGTCTGTCCTTTGAGGCACAGGCCTTGAAGGCTCGCTGAAAGAATATTAACCAACATGTATATGTACTAAATGTATGAAATGAACTAGCTTCATTCTGAAGCTTCAGTTTCGGTGCCCAACACATGTGCTCCTTCAACAGATTCTGTTTTTATTTAAATCCTTCAGCTTCTTTTAAACCCTCTGAGGTGAAGTTATGGTCCCAGTGTTTGAGATGAAACTTTAAGATTAAATTGTTGTAGCAGTCCGGGATCATCTGTAACACGAGTTACATCACTTTTTCCATAACTGTGACTTCTCATGGCAGTCAGACTGGAAGATGCAGTGTTTCAGATTAGCAGATGTATGCCGTAATAATGCTATATGTCTCACATATTCAAATCACCCCGCAGTACGGAATTAAAACACTGTCTCAAAGAACACCAACCACTAATGTTGATGAGGACAAATAAGCAACCACCAATTAACATTGTGCAAATAACAGCATTGTGTTAAATGGTTGTAGTTTACATTGAGCAGGATATTTGGGTCAAATATGTCCAAAGACTTCCTTTCAGGGCCAAAGTTTCCCCCGTATCTGTGGCTGTCAAATGTGGGCAGGAAACAGGGGTCAAAGGGTATGTGTGTGGGTTGGGGGACATTCCCTGAATAGGAAAAAACCTTTCACACATATGGTGGAGTCATTACGTGATGTGGCAGAGAATAGGGCGACCACTTAAACATGATCCACAGGCTGACCCACAGCAGGAAGAGAAGACAGAGAACCTGCTAAGGAGTTTCAAATGGAAACTCATGCTCCTGCAGCAGGGAAATTGAAGGCCATAGTTTTGGAACGTTCATTTGTGAAAATTCACCTTCCACTAAACACCTGCCCACTATCCAGTGTTTACTGTATTCTGGAACCAGCTTTTATTAAAAAGCATTTTTCCTAACTTAGTCACATAGTACATAGTAAAAGATAGATAGAGAGATAGATAGATATACTCATCATCAAGTTGCACCTAGAAAGAAAGTTTCAGGAATGAAACTTGGTGGGTAGGCTTGACATTATGAGACATTCAAATGATTCTGTGCCAGACTGTCATGGAGTGGCTCAGAATTGCAGCGGGTCATCTTCAGTGACGAGTCTCACTTTTGTCTTGGTGGAAACGACCAACGAATCTGTGTGTGGGGGGGCACCGTGGTCAGTGCCAAGATGAACAGTTTGTTGTCAAGGCCTGGTGTCACTCCACCTCCACCCCTACCGCAACATCTGCAGGAACTGTGTGAGAATATTCAAGCTGCATGGGATGGATTATCACAGGACACCATTAGGAACCTCTACAACTCCATGCTGAGAGGTCTGGCACGTTGCATTACCAAACATGGCGGCCCGACACCATACTGAGAGACACTGCTTAATAAATATTGCCCATATCAGTCTAAATTTATCATCGTTTGTTGTTCCTGGTTCTTGAACCTTTATCTTCCTTCCCAATAGCACTGCAATCCCACACTTCCTTCTGGATGCAGCTGTTCTTTTGATGATGAGTGTAGATAGATAGATACAGACTGCTGGGTGGGTTGGTAAGCAGATGAACAGACAGTTTATTATACCAACAGCAAACCTGATAGGTTGGGGGGGTCGACCATTAGACAGGTGGGTAGGTGGGTGGGTGCATAGATGTATAGACAGGTTAATGGGATGCTTGGTACACAGACAGATAGGTGGATGGGTAGGCTGGTGGTATGACACATAGACAGGTGTGTGGGTAAATAGATGGCCAGACAGGTTGTAATGTGGGTAGATGGACAGACAGGTGGGTTGGTTGGCACAATGACGGACAGACATTGATGGATAAACAGTTGGATGGCTGGGTAAATGGATAGACTGATGGGTTAATAGTCAGACGTGTCGGTGGGTAGGCGAACAGACAGATGGGTGGGTAGATGGAAAGACTGACGGGTCAGTGGTAAAATGGATAGAAAGGTGGGTGCGTAGACGGATGGACAGTTAGGTGGTTGGGTACACGGATAGATAGGTGGGTGGGTGGCTACACGAATGGACAGGTGGGTGGGAGGTCCGTCCGTCCATCCGTCCATCCATCCATCCATCCATCCATCCATCCATCCATCCATCCATCCATTCATCCATCCATCCATTCCATTGTACATCTATCTATCTATCTATCTATCTATCTATCTATCTATCTATCTATCTATCTATCTATCTATCTGTCCGTCTCTCCGTCCGTCCACACGGATGGACAGGTGGGTTGGTGGGTAGATGGACAAACTTTTGACGGATGGACCGGTGGGCAGGTGGATAGACAGACAGGTGGGTGGGTGTCTAGACGAATAGACGAGTAGAGAGTAGAGGGTGTGTAAGTGGATTGTTCCGGAGATGGAGAGATATGTGGATGGGGTGTAATGGCAGTTGGGAGAGACAGCTGGGTCGGTGGGGTATACAGGTGGAGAGACAGGTGGCTGGGTGGGGTGATTAAATTTATGGAGAGACAAGTGGGTAGCTTGATGGGCAGGAGGGAATATGGACAGACAGGGCTTGAAAACTGAAACACAAAATGTGACATGAGAGAGAAAGAGAGAGAGAGAAAGAGAGTGTGTTAAAGACGTCACTGCCTTAGTGTGACATGGAGTTTACACGCGTTTTGGATTAAAGGTCACGCAGGAGTCACCTTATAAAAGCAAGAGTCTTAGTGGGGTCCTCTTTCAGGCTGGCATTCCCCTCGACCTTCTCACTGACGGACGTGTTCCGCTTTCAGTGGACCTGCTTCTAAACATTATGGCCCGTTTCTTGGACACTAAGCCGTGCACCACGTTGTTTGATTCATGCTTCTTACCTCATAAAGCCGATACGGGGAGACGTAAAGGTCAAAGCTTAAAAGCTGACGACAGTTGAGCCTGGTGACTAACTAAACTAAGCCATTCTCACTCGTATCGTCTTTAATGTTTGCTTCATCAAGCAGATGTCAAGCACTAGAACACTGAGACCAAACAATGGAGTGCAATAAAAACTCTAGCAGTTCTGAACAGTAGCATAACAGAAGGCAGAAAACTTGAGCAGCATCACTCAGGCTTTACCCTGTTTATCTTTACTTGGGCAAAATCAATAGCACTCACAACTCTGACGGCCATATGTCAAACTTCTAATAAACATGGACCATCACAGCGGAGACTACAGGCAGTTTTTTCCATTGTGCAGGTATTGTTTTCGGAGCATGTGGTTAGCCGTGGCGGTTAGCTGAGACAGAAGAATTATAACAAACTACCAATCGTTATTCATTTCCCCGTATATTCTGTCCACGTTGTCCACCAAACTCGGGGAAGCTAAACAAATGCACACGCGGCTTTCGGGTTCGATAAAGCACAACCTGGCAACGGCATTTCATGGAATTACATTATTATATAATGTCATTCAATTGCTATTAACCAACTGATGCTACATAATGCCTTATAATGCTAGGCATAAGCTTGTATAACTACTTCTAACTAGTTAT
Source organism: Semaprochilodus insignis (assembly GCA_034552555.1). Taxonomy (NCBI): domain Eukaryota; kingdom Metazoa; phylum Chordata; class Actinopteri; order Characiformes; family Prochilodontidae; genus Semaprochilodus; species Semaprochilodus insignis. The sequence goes on from CM067496.1 coordinate 18,459,707, forward strand.
AATTACATGCATAACACCTTCTAAAACCAGAACATGCAACTTTATAATGTCAGGCGTCATAATGCACTATAATACTGTATCTGTTCATAAGAACATTATAAGCATGAATGTTGTACCAGGTCAGCTGGCTTTAAACAAGCTCTGCTTGTTCAAGTCTTAAAAAAGCAAAGCAGTATATTGACATTGCATGTCCCGTATTACCAGTTAGACAATCTCACTTCACTTAGAGCCTGTAAAGACCACTTATAATGCTCCATAAGGTATAATGTACTGAAATGAAATTTATTGAACATTTAAATTACATTAAATAGATTCCCTTCACCGTAATGTAATGTAATGGCCCGGCATAAAACTCTATAAGGTGTTGAACTACATGATGCATTAGAGCATTAGTGTTTACAGTGTTCTTATAAGCAGATATTATAAGCTGTTATGAAAACAGACATTAAGAAAGTTCCATAGTCTTGCATTATTAAGTACTATGCATGTCATTATAACTACTTAAGAGACATTAAACAAGATTATGCCGAGTATTATAAGGTGTTCATATTGCATTATGAATAAGGCATTCATAGGAAGTGCTGTCAATGTATTTAATGCATGTCTGGTTTATAAAATGCAGATAAACCCAATGGCAAATAATCCCCAAAAGAACATGGACTCATGCACACTGGACACTTTCCAAATAGTGAAGTTGGGGGTTGGGTGGTGAAGAAGGGGATCGACCCTTCTTCCTGCACTGCACACAGTAATGATCTGTCCTTATGTGAGAGGCCCTTATCAATCAGCACCCCGTGACTCCCACCCCCACCCGGAAAACAGCACTCGGGCTACAAAGACACACACAAAAGAACTTTTACGAAACCGACAACTTCTTTACGATCTTCCCCAAAACGTTCCTTCACTTACTGTAAAGTTGCTCTTATTCCATCCACTTTTACAGCTAGGGGTGAAATGTGTTGAGCGCTGCCAGAAATATGACTTCATCCATGGAACATCAAGCGGAAAGCCGAACATTCAAGTTCGGAGTGATTTAAAAGGCCTGAAAATAGTTTTATTACAGGGATAAATGAAAGAACATGAGTGATACCGAATGTGCTTGAATCAGCAAGTCTTGACCGGCTCAAATATCTATTACAAAGGAAAAAAACTCTCTGTGTCAAAACACTGCTCATCTACAAGTGCAGCTCATTACACTAATGGGCAATCACTGGTGAAACTTCATTTAAGTGTTCTCAGTATACTTTTTTGACCTTATGATTAATGTACTGAAAGTGTGCTGTTCAGTATATTGATTGATTGATTGATTTTCATATACTAACTATGTACTTAGTATTGCTAAACATATATAATTAGTGCTATTTAAATATACTTAAGTAGAACTAAGTGTATTTAATTGTACTATTTTGAGACACCACTAAGATTCATTTAGAGATAGCTAAGTACATATTAAAGTACATTTCTAGTATATTAAGTACACTAAAGTACTCCTGAGGTAAAATGTCCTTGTAATCATTACAATTGTAATATATACATTTTGAACTTAGCACACAAAACAATAATATACTTGAAATGTACTTGCTAAGTATAATAGATATATTTAGTGTGTATATATGCAACAATTTTACCTCACTAGTATGTAAGTGTACTTAATATAAGAATACTAATTTGCACTCCCAGGTAAACATTAAGCATATCTGACTGTACTAGAATTGTACTTTAATATGTACTTAAGTATATTTATGTGAATCTAAGTGGTGTCTCAAAATAAAAAATAATACAGTCTATTTAATTGTATTTTAATAGCACTAATGATATATATTTAGCATGCAAGTACATAGTTAGTATATTAAAATAACACACTTTCAGTACTGTAATCATGCGTGAATTGTGTGAAATGAAGTATACCAAGAATACTTAAATTAAGTAAACTCAGTGCACTTTTTCTCTTGGGTTCTTAATAGAATGATTCTGCACAAAACCTCGGTTCACCATGGTTAATGCCAAACATTAATCATCCAACTAATCGACCAACATCTGAATGCAATTAATCCCCATTCTCTAGTGTAAGAGTAGAAGCGGTTAGTCCAGAAATGATGTGTACTGTGTACCGCCAAGTTACATTATCTATCTCAGCGGACAGCATTCTGGTGGAATCTGCTACATGGATTGCGCAATGCAAATCCTTTGTAAAAAGTTTTAATCCCATCCATACCCATAAAAAAGTAGTTACTGAAGTTACTTAATTTAAGTATACTTAGTATACTACCTTGCACTCATGAGTAATTTACGGAAAGTGATCTAGTTTCGATATACTATGTACTTATACTAAATAGTATACTAAATATATATTATTAGTTCTATTAAAATACATTTAAATATAACTAATTGCACTTAACTGTACTATTTTGAGACACCAATAAGATTCTTTTAAATATACTTAAATACATATTAAAGTACATTTCTACATTTTACTTAGAAGTGCAAATTTATATATTATAAGTGCAAATAACTATATTATATAAGCTACTGAGGTAAAATGGTAATTATTACATTTGTAATAATTGTAATATATACTTATACATATATAAGCTGTGCTGGAAATGTACCTGATTAAATTAATTAAATTAATTTCTAGAACATTAAAATGTACTTATTTGTACCTGGGTATGTTCAATGGTTACATTCAGTATGCCATACATTTAAACGAAAAGCTATACATCATCAGTAAATATGAAAATAATATCTGCCTTTTTCTAATTAAACTCTGCTTTGTAACCAATTATGGGGAAATGAAAGCCAATAGGGTCACATAAAATCTTCAGAATCCATGATAAAATACATAACCATCCATAAAATCACTTCATTATTACTAATAATCACAATAAACACTCACACTGTAGTTCACTAACTTTGGGCATAGGTTGACAAGCAACATAACAGCCAAAGATTGATTCATGAGCAGTGCAATGGTGTTAATAACTTGGCATAATAACTTGGCATATTAATACAGAATTCAACTGAGGTACAGTGCAACCAGAATTATGCATTAGTCCCTTTTCAGTCTCGCTCCACATGGCTGTTGTTAGAGATGCTGACAAAGTACTGACTGCCTGCCTTGTACATGAAAAAGCCACAAATTCTCATTTAGGAAGGAAAATGGCCATGACCAGCAGCTCTGGTACAATAAAATAAACCCACACTTAAAGCACAATATATGCTAGAAAGTCCCAACGTTCTTCCGACTCTTTGAAACAAGTGACCATAAAGACAAGATCGCTGTGACAGTGATTGAAAGTGTGTCTTTGTGCGTGCGAGAGAAATCCGTTCCCTCCCAGAGTCTGTAGGGACTGCAGCAGTCCACCTAATTCTGGCCTTTCCACACTGACCTTTTAGCCCTAATTGCAACCAGCCGTGCGTCCCAAACTAGAGGTCACGAGAGAAGTCAAAATAAAACACTTGTATCCCGAATGAACTGCCAGTTAGAAATTAGGTCCAGTGTTCAGAATGAGGCACGCACATCAGTACACCCCTATTATACTTCGTTAGTTCATATGACTACGCTACACTAGGGAAACCTACACCATGTGAGATTTAGGGGTTTGCTGACCTCTGTGGTGGAAATGTGTGATTGCAATTGCAATGTGCTGAGGACCCCTTTCGAAGAGGATGAATCTGAAGGTTGATACCATGCTGAAAGAGTATTCAAAGAAAACTTGGTGAATGAGGACGTTGAGTGAACTCTCAGTATAATGTTGATTTTTGTATTTGAGACCCACGTATTGAGCTGGACCTTCTTTCAGAGTCTGTTCATATGATGTTAATATATATGAGGGGTTCCCGAAAAACTCCCATGATATGTGTCCCCACATTTCTGGCCTTTAAAGTATTATTTCAGGCTATACAGGGACACGTATATTCGTATAGTTTAGCAAAGAAGTGTTACGGCCCGTACCCGTACATTTCCGTACAGCAACAATTTTCGACTTGACCATTTTCCAATAACTTGTTGGAAATAAAAATAATTAATAAAATAATTCAATAATAAAAAAAATAAAATTAAATGTAATTGCTGTGTCTTGTTCTGATTGGCTGCCCTGTATTGCACCTTGCTCATAATGCATCTTATAATTATAATAAAACACTGCTCATAATTTCAGTGAATTGGTGTGGCTAAACTGCTATATATATATACTGTGATAATGTAGGTAAGCTGATATATTGTGATTTTATAAATCTAATTTTGGTAAAAGTATGATAGTATAAACACAAAAACAACAGCATATGCATAGGCTTGCGTTCTACATGTTCATGAATATTTGCACACTAACTATTAATTATTAATAATAAATACTCCCCGTTAAAAATTTTGTATATTTGAATGTACTAGATATGTACTTTACTATCAGCAAGTACATTTCAAGCATATATGTAGTACAAATGTATTAATCACAAGTGTATTACTGTACCTCAGGAGTACTCCAGTGTACTCTGTAAAAACTGTTTCGTTGGCCCCACCTAAAAATTGATTTCAGTTTTTTGTTGTTTGCAAATAACTCAACCTAAAATGGTTTTTAGGACTTTGAACAAATAATTCTTTCATTCAAAGTAATTTTTTTTGCATTGAGTAAACTTATTCAATTGCTTGTAGGTTGCAGTTTTTACAGTGTACCTAATTTTAATTTTATTTTGCACTCCCATGTAAAAATGTATTTTAATGTACTAGAAATGTACTTTAATATGCACTTAATTAAGTGAATCTTAATAGTGTCTCAAAATAGTACAGTTAAGTACAATTAGTTCTATTTAAGTATATGTTTAATAGCACTAATGATTATATTAAGCATGCTAAGTACATAGTTAGTGTATGAAAATAACACTCTAAGTACATATATCACAAATACAAGGAAGTATAATAAGTATACTTAAATGAAGTAACTTCAGTCTACTTTATTTTTTCTGGGCTTTGTTTTTGAGAACCGATACAGTATCACAGATCATAAAACTGCGACACTCAAGACAATATCTCTTACACTTCTACCTGCAGGATTACTTACTATTCATGCACCAGTTGCAGAAAGCCCTTAGAGACACTTACAGTAGCAATATATTCCGTTCAGGGAAATCATATTTGTGTTTTCTGCACTGTTTAAATTGAATTAGTTTAGCCAGAATATTTGAGCAGCCAATGGGATAAAGCATGTGTGCAATTTCCTACCACAGGCAGCCCAAACTGCAACGTCATAACCTGGAAGATTAGTAAATATGACGTGCCATAACAATAACAACACAGCATGTGTTTATTACCATGAGGTTCAGTCAATTAGGACTATTGTTGCTATTACTACTCCAGGTTCAGCCAATAACAGAATGACTCTTTTCCGACCAAAACACCAAATATTCCAGTTTCGGACACTGGATTAAGCTCATGGATCTCATTAAGCATTACCTAACGTACACGGCCACCCCAGGTAAACCCAGTCCAGCTTGTTTAGATCTCCATAATACTTTCCATCACTACAGTCACATCACGCTTCTCGTCCGCGCCATGACAAAAGCAGGAACGTTCCACATGTGGGCAGACTTTCCCACTGCTCACCCCTGTGGAATCCTACGTGGTACAGAACAGCATGCTGAAGCAGACACAGAAACCACTTTTCACAGTCACAAGGTTTGTCCGAAATGAAGACCAGTTGTTAGCAGCCGCAGCTGGGCCGAGTCAGGCAGGGCAGGCGACATCTCCTACTATCCGGACAACAACAACGACCAAATACTTCCAAGCCTAATGCACGAAGCTGATTCTCAAGTGGCTCAGCTCAGAACCTGATTGAAATTCCTAATCAAAACATTCAGCACTAACGAGAACTAATGAGTCCTCCGAGTGACACTTTCGGTATTACATGGGAAACAAAACACAGACGATTTTCCAGACAGAAAACTGCACAGCCGTTCCAATGAGGGTTAATTGCAGTGGCTCTTTTTAATGACTTTAATAGGGTTTAATAGTCATATGAGGTCATATTGAATTCAGAAGACTTATTTACACTGGGATTTATGAGAAAATCATTTCTGATTACTGGACATTCAAGTTGTGCATGGCAATTAATGGATGCTTTTGAATGTTCCAGTTTTCAGGAAAAAGCTGAACTGAATAATGAGAGTTGAAATACAATCTGTGGCAGTGTCAGCACATAAACCACCACTTTGAAAACTGGAGGGAGAGGGCGGCACGGTGGCGGAGCGAGTATCGCTGTCGCCTCACAGCAAGAAGGGCCTGGGTTTGATTCCCAGCTGGGGCGTCCAGGGTCCTTTCTGCGTGGAGTTGGCATGTTCTCTGCCTTGGTTTCCTCCCACAGTCCAAAGACATGCAGTCAGGTGGACTGGAGATGCTAAATTGCTAAACCCACTAGGTGTGAGTGTGTGAATGTCTGCCCTGTAATGGACTGGCGACCCGTCCAGAGTGTTTCTCGCCTTCCATCCAATGAGTGCTGGGATAGGCTCCAGCACCCCGCAGCAGGATAAGCAGCTTAGAAGATGAACAAACTTGAGCGATAATTGAGCCCACTCCAACGGGTACTTGATTTTTTGATCTTTCATAAATGATTAGCATACTAACCAGCCTGTCCTGTCTCGTAATACAACTTTGTACCTGAAGAGGTGATAGTGAGTCACAGTAGCGTGGAGTGGAAGTAGCACTGCTGCCCCGACGGCATATTCTAAATTCTTTTCAGTCATGTTGGAAGTCCCACTCCTGGTTAGATCATTTAAGGACTGGTCATGTTGAAGGTCCTGCTCCTGGTTAGAGGAGAATAGTCCAGCAACCAAACTATCCAGCCCAGCAGCGTCCTGTGGGCAGCGTCCTGTGACCACTGATGAAGGACTAGAGGATGACCAACACTGCACTGTGCAGCAGCAGATGAGCTATCAACTCTGAATGATAGCTCTCATGATAGCTGTCTGATCCACTCACACCAGCACAACACACACTAACACACCACCACCACGTCAGTGTCACTGCAGTGCTGAGAATGATCCACCACCCACATAATACCTGCTCTGTGGTGGTCCTGTGGGGGTCCTGACCATTGAAGAACAGGGTAATAAAGTACAGAGAAACAGATGGACTACAGTCTGGAACTGTAGAACTACAGAGTGCTCCTATATGGTCAGTGGAGCTGATACTATGGACAACAAGTGTAGATACAAAAAGGTGGACTTACTGAAGTGGCACGGGCCACAAGTAAACAGTAACCATGCACGTCTGCATGCATGTCCAATATTGTGGATAAAAACAAAAGAAAAATAAATACAGAAACAAAACAAACAGTCACGTTGAACAGCAGATGAAAATGAGCTGTTACAGGCATAACCAACATTGTCACATCATTGGAGCACTCAGACAGCACAGCTGTAGGCACTCTGTTTTTGAAGGATGGACCGTGTCCCTCTTCCCTGTCTATTTTACTATCCTAGGCTTTTGCATGGGCAAGTGATGGAGCACAGCAGACCACATTAGAGTTTTCCACAAGGCTCTGCGGTGATGTCCCGCCACAGCAAATACAAAAACAGGGAACGTGGGGTGGGGGGGAGATGCAGAGGGGGACAGGACTTTAACCAAAGAGAGCGTGTGTGTGTGTGTGTGTGTGTGTGTGTGTGTGTGTGTGTGTGTGTGTGTGTGCTTGTTTTACTACTTTTCCAGGACAAAATGTTCTGATTTTGAAGGGAAACCATAGAAGAACATGCGTCCCCTAAAACCTGACCTGCCACAGCCGACCAAACCGTGTAAACTTTTTAAAGTCTTGAAGTATGAAACCATTTCTTTCTGGGTCAACAACAATTCCACCAACTGGCAATTGTGGAGATGTAAATAAAGTCAACCAGAGTGGTTAGACATGAAATTGCACAGCAAACTAATGGCGATTGCTGTCGCCTCACAGCAAGAAGTGCCTGGGTTCTATGTCCTGGCTGGGAACTGGAGTCCTTTCTGTGTGGAATGTGTATGTTCTCCCTGTGTGACATAAATACATGCCAGGCCCTATTGCTGTACCTGACTGACCCAACAGTCACGATTGCAGACACTCAGCAAGCAGTGATGCCCTCCATGAGTCATCCTGTTAGTGCCAGCACCATTGGCAGACGGCTGCACGGTGCAGGACTACACGCACACAGACCGTTAAGACGACTGTCCTTAACACCACGTCAACGTCACCAAAGACTGCAATGGTGTTGTGCCAGACTGTCATGGAGCGACTCAGAATGGCAGCGGGTCATCTTCAGTGACGAGCCCCGCTTTTGTCTTGGTGGAGACGACCAACCAGTCTGTGTGTGGAGGCACCGTGGTCAGCACCAAGATGAATGGTTTGTTGTCACACGTCACATGTCTTGAAGGCCTGGTGTCACTCCACCTCCACCCCTACCGCACCATCTGCAGGAACTGTGTGAGAATATTCAAGCTGCATGGGATGGATTACCACAGGACACCATTAAGAACCTCTACAACTCCATGCTGAGACATCCGGCATGTTGGATTAGCAAACATGGAGACCCAACGCCATACATGTCTAAATTGATCATCATTTATTGTTCCTGGTAACCTTTATCTTCCTTCCCAATAGCACTGCAATCCCACACTTCCTTCTGGATGCAGCTATTCTTTTGATGATGAGTGTAGAATTTATCGCTTCATTACTTAAGTAAGCCTAAAGCCTAAGTAAAGCCAGCCTAAATCTCCATCTAATCACCATCACAGAATAAACCCCCTTTGAACCGTTCTATGACTGGACATATAGCTTAACAGACATCTTAACTAAAATGCTTCAGGCTCCTGATAACAAATTCGTACCCATTTCATGCTAAAACGTTCTGCAATACAACTTTAGGAGGTCCTGTTCCTATCACCACCACTTTGTATGATTCTCTAGAACAGAGCATTTCATATCACACCACTGTCACCAGTTCCTCATTAGGGTTAGGGCTAGGTTTGTGTCCTGACACTGTATTAAAATAACCTCTTTGTGTGTGTGTGTGTGTGTGTGTGTGTGTGTGTGTGTTGGAAAGGGGGGAAGGTGGGGTTCTGTGGTGGTAATTCACTGAGGTCTGCTCCTCCCCTGCTAAGGGGAGGGCCAAATGAGCAAACTATTACCACAAGCTGCAGAGCTAATGCCAAAACAGAGGAGTAGACAGAGGAGGAGGAGGATGATAAGCATAACCACGTTAAAAGCCATGAGGTAGAAGAGAGGACAGAGAGAGGGAGTGAGAGAAAGAGGGACATGGCACAACACAGCCCAGAGCTGAACGTTTCACACTGGTCTTCATAGGATGTCAGCACCTCCCTCGTGCAGAGACCCTGCAGCACAGCCGAGACTTGCCATGCACTTTGAGCCTGTTGAGGAAGCCGGTACACGGACTGACTGACAGCAGCAACCGAAAAGACAGAAGTGGATTTAAGAAGATACCCAGACAGAGAGAGAGAGAGAGAGAGAGAGAGAGAGAGAGAGAAAGAGGGACAGAGAGAAAGAGAGAGAGAGAGAGAGAGAAGGAGGACAAGGGACAAGAGGTTACTAGACTGGTGATGACTATCTCTGTGGGAGCACCTCTATCCAACCTGCTGGCTGAGCAGAAGGTATAAAGACAAAGAAAGAGAGACAGAAAGAAAGAGGAGGAAGAAGCATCTGCCTGGTAAGTGGGCTTCTGACACCGAGTCGGTCTTCACATGTTTAAGAACTCACGTGTGACTATGAAGCAAATAAGGGTGGGATTGTGGGGGAGGTGGAATGGGGATGTTCTAATATTACACCTGTGATTATCAGTAATATTGCTATCAGTATTGACTTCTCTGATTATATGTACGCTAATTTCCATCACAAAAGGTCATAAAACAATTGTTCATGAAAAAGAACCTATGGGAACTAAGTTATCTTTCACACTTATGGTGGTGACCTGTGACACAGCGCATAAATACACTAAATCTCCTGTGTAACATAATTAAGTACTAAATGCCAGTTATAAACATGTTATACACATACCGCTTGCACAAGTCAAAAGTTTGGGATCACTGATTTCAATAATAACATCATTCAACTGCATGTATAAACCAACTATTATGAGGTTATTTTTTCATGAATTTGCATGAAGATCTGAGCTCATTTGTATGAAGCTGTTAAAAATAAAGATGTTCAGAATGATGAACATGGCTGAAAATAAGTTTATGGCAACTGAAAAAGAAATTACAATAGCCTAAATATTCAAAACAGCTTTAATTTAGTAATAGTATAATTAGTAATAATTAGTATTAGTACTATATACAGTAATATTCAGAACACCTCGTGGTCTCAGGCAGATGATACACTATATTGTTTTTTTGTTAATTTATTTAAATTCTTAATTAATAGCTTAGTTCTTAAAAAACACCTTAATTTATGTATAATATATATATAAATATAAACACTACCCCAGACACACCCAGACAAATGGATGTTGTTGACTACTTTAAAGACTCTACAGTCTTACACTTAACAGCTCCAACTGATGAGAGTCTGAAACAGTACATATCCTGATATACCACATATACTCTTGATGTACCACAGTATTATATTTCTCCATATCTCCACCTCTAATATATATATAGTGGTGTAAAAACTTTGATCTCTTTTTCTGCACAGTGTAAAAGCTCTAGTTCTCCTTTCAGTTTAATGAATATTCATGATGGACAGACCAATAGAACTGCTCCAAAACTACTTAGAAATAAACCTTGTTCTATCAGCCTCCACTGCAGGTTAAGAAAGCTGGTTCATCCTCCTGTAAAGGTCCATTTTGGAGGGTTTTAAGGTGGACTGTATAATTCCATGAGTGCTATTTTATAGTTTGATGTCTTCACTTTTATTCTACAGTAAAGAATTAAGATAAACAGAAGGAGAACCTGCTATATATGGGACTATGTATCTATCTCTCTATCTATCTATACACACACATATATATATATATATATATATATATATATATATACACATATATATATATATATATATATATATATATATATATATATATATATATATATGTATGTATGACAGGATTTTGCAGTCTGTAAACACAGACCCACATGTGCGCACACATGCGCACTGCACACATACACAGACAGACAGAGAGAGAAAGAGAGAGAGAGAGAGAGACAGAGAGACAGAGAGAGAGAGAGCTGTAAACACTAAACACGCTCTCAATTTTCTCCCGTGCGACAGGAGAAAAGCTTAATGGCAAACAGACACTGAAGAGAAGAGGAACTGAACGGAGGCCAACACTAACACATTACACATGAAACGAACAACTCCCTATAATCGCATGTTACATCTGCAGCATTTGTTCCATGGAAAACCCCCCCTTTAGAAATTCCATTATATTCCATGGAATGCTATGTGGGTTTGTGGTGCTGTTGATCATTTGTCCTCACAGATCCCATCCAGTCCTTCACACAGAGGGTTGACACGGAGTTACAATTCAGTTTAAGGGCATCGCAAATGAAATCGGAATTCCAGGGGTGAAAGCCGTGTTGCTGGTTATAACAAATATGGCACTAATAAAGGCAGCAATAAAGTACTGCTTTGATGGTACGGCAATATTCCACTTCAGTGAGGTTTAGTGCAACGTCATCTGCTGCCTTAAAGTCAGGGGCGTTGTGACATTCCTACTGTATTTCTGCAGTTTTGTAACTTTGCTGTTGCCTCACAGCAAAAAAACAAAAGGCCTGGATTTTGATTCCCAGCTGGTCTTTTCCCCGTGAACGCATGGGTTTCCTCCGGGTGCTCTGGTTTCCTCCCACGGTCCAGAGACATGCAGTCAGGCTGTTTACAGAGGTTAAATTACCCTCCTAGGTCTGAAAGTGTGTGGGGGGTTTGTACTGTGATGGACTAGCCGCCTGTCCAGGGTGTTTCCTGCCTTCTGCCCACTGAGCACTGGGATAGGCTCCAGCAACTCCCACCGCCCCCAACCCACGCCCCAGAAGGATAAGCAGCTTAGCAGATGAATGAATGAATGTAACAGTCACTGGCAGCAGAAGGATCTTGACAGCTGCCCACTTGACCTATGACCTTTGAGCAACCTGGCCACCAGATATTTCAGCTGGCTAAAGCAACTGGAGTGCATGTGTGAGGGGTTGTGTGGACTCACTGAGTGGGGATACGGCCAAAGGTTAAAATAAGGCCCTGACCAATATGCAAATCTTGGTCATGCAAGTCACATACGCAGACACGTTTTGTAATCAAGACCTTTGAGTTTAGGTCAAGGCTGTTACTGAGTCAAGACCAACAAAACTTAAAAGTAGTCAAGTCTGAGTCAGGATAAAATACACCACCTACAGTCAAATCAATCTGGTTTGAGACCAATGAACATCAAGAAACAAATAATACTCAGTTAAGCCATCATGGAACCCAACAGATTCTAATGAGAACATTGGGTTAAATATAGAGGTCACATTAATCTGTGGCAAATGGTTCTAAATTCTGAATTCAATTTAGATGGTTGCACCCCCCAGTGGACCATCATGGTACAACAGTATTTCTACTGAACATATAGCCTAAACTAGTCAAACTGAGCCAGAAACTTTGCTTTGTTCTCTTTAGCCTTTGCGTTATTTAAAGTGTATGATATATATATATATATATATGATATTATATATCATATATATCATACACTATCATACAAATGTGTATATATATTGAATTAGAAATTTGACCTCTATATTTAAGCCAACCATGATGGCTTAACTAAGTATTATTTGTTTCTTGATGTTCATTGGTCTCAAACGAATGCTGATTTGGTAGCTTCCAACTTAGTACAGCCATCTACTTTAGTGGTTGGTATAATGTAGTGGGTAATAGTTCCACCTTCCATACTGTAGACAGTCGTTCAGTCCCCTAACTGGGCAAGCGCCTTACACTGTGCCAATAAGAGTCCCTGGGCAAGACTTCTAACATTACCTTCACTGACCTGTGTAAGAAATGATAAAATTCTCTGTTTGCTTTTTTTCCTCAAGTTGCTCTGGATAAGAGCGTCTGCCAAATACCATAAATGTCCTGCAATTTGTCCTTTGTGCTACTGAATCTGCTCAGTAATAATAAGTTCTAAGCCCCGTGGGCGCATTAATTACATACTTAAATTAATGTTAGAGCGAAGATATTTAAATGATATCTGAGCAAATTAACCAGTAGCCATATTTGGCTTCATCTAAGGTAGTCAAATTATTTTCACAGAATAAAAGATTTCTCTATAGCCCAGCTTGGCCATACTGCTCTACAGTTGAGAGGTTGAAAAAGACAATGGAAGCAAATAGCACACAGCGACAGTCTCCTGGCAATATGTCAGGAAATGTAGCAACAAGAATACTTTTTTGTTGTTGATTATAATTTTTATTATTCAAGTAAAGAACACACAAACAAAGGAAGGAGAAAAAAGAAGAAATAAAATAAAATAAAAATTAAAATTAACAGCAGGTAATTTTGTACTAGTTAAATGGTGTTAGGGTAACAACCAAAGCAGCAGTACTTATGGTGAAATGGTCACCGGTGTAACAGCAAAATGTCCCATCCGTAGTATTCCGTGGAGGGTACACGGACTGTGGTGATGAAGAAGGGTGGGCTAACGGCATTAATAACATGAGACCCTTACTACTGCGCTCCCATTAAAAGTTGCCTTAAAGTAAGATGAGAAGACATGAGGCACTAGCCTAATGGGACGTGCTGACGTCAAAATCCCAGATCCAGATTACAAACCTGACTAGAACCAGCTACAAATGGCGTGATAGAATATATGACTGCAAAAAAAAACAGGTGACATCATGCTGATGGATGTGCATCACACCCCCCATTTGTCACTCCCCGGTAATGTAATACACTCAGGAGAGGAAGCAAGGGAAAATCATTTGAGCCCGGAGGCATCATTCATCTGCATGGGTTTTCCTAGGATAGTGAAGCATTGTTGCTTCATATGGTTCATTTCACAAGAAAAGCTCAATTAAATGTCTTGCACTTACCTTTCCCTCCCAAGTTTCCATGTTCTCAGTCATGCTCGTGTTCTTCCTTGTTTACAATAGGACCAAATAGGATCTCTGCCAGACATGCAACATTTTGCCCAGATTATGCAGCCATATTGATTGTTCTAGTCTTTCCAGCAAAACACAAAGGCTGATGAAATACAAGCTAAACAGATGTTGTTTATATAATGAGTTGGCTGTTGATTGGATACACCTTCTATACAACCACTAACACCGTCCCATCTGTTGTCTATGCTCTGCCCGCAACCATTTACCCCTCTGCCTAAGGGCACCAGAAAGGCACCAGAAGGGCACCAAAAGGCCACCAAAAGGCCACCACAAGGCCAGCACTGACCAAAAACCATTTGGGAGGTGTTCGATTCTCAGCACAGTGATGCCAACATGGTAGTGGTATGACTTGACCCCTCAAATGATATCTAATCAATGGTGGCCCTATTGTGGATCTCTACCAGCGATGAACAAAATAATCAGTGCATATTTTCAAAGTGCTTAAACCTGGTCCTGGAGATCTTCTACCCTGCAGAGTCCACCAGGCTGGATCAGGTGTGTTACATTAGGAGGCTCTGCACGGTGATAGATCTTCAGGACCAGATCTGGACACCCCTGGAGTAGATGCTATGGCCAGTGATGGCTTAATAAATTTGATCAAAGGCGGTATAAAGAAGGCCAGAATGCTTGAAAGGTTGGAAAAGAGGTGTTTCCTCTCTTGGTTAAGGTTAAAGCTCTTGAAGGTGCTCTTTCATCTGACATCTTTTTTTTTGTTCCATAGGAACTATCCTGCTGAGAGATAGAGAGCAGACATGCCTGCTCTCATTATGAAGTTTTCATTGCCAGTGCTGCTGACCCTGACCTTAACAAGACCAGATTTGACAAGGTCTGCGGAAGTTCAGGAGTTTGACAGTAGAGATGAGGTGCTGGAACGAGAATTCCTTTATGCTGGACGGAACAAGCGTGCTGCGGACCCTGCAGACAGCCCGGCACCGGACAAGTGCTCATACACCTTTATTGTGCCTCAGCAGAAGACCACGGGTGCTATTTGTGTGAACAGCAAAGAGCCAGAGTCTCTGCTGGAGAACAGGGTGAACAAGCAGGAGCTGGAGCTGCTGAACGGCGAGCTCCACAAGCAGAGGCGCCAAATAGAGTCGCTGCAGCAGCTGGTGGAGGTGGACGGAGGTGTGGTGAACGAAGTGAAGCTTCTGCGCAAAGAGTCGCGCAATATGAACGCCCGGGTGACTCAGCTGTACATGCAGCTGCTGCATGAGATCATCCGTAAACGGGACAATGCGCTGGAAGTGTCGCAGCTGGAGAACCGTGTGCTCAACCACACGGCTGAGATGCAGCGGCTGGCTTCCCGCTACCGTGACCTCGAGCACAAGTACCAGCACCTGGCCTCTCTCGCCAGCAACCAGACTGCGCTTATAGCACAGCTGGAAGAACACTGTATAAGGGGTGGCTACAGAGGAACCGGAGGAGGTGGAGGCGGAGGCGGAGGCGGCCCGGTCCGGCCTGCACGACCCTACCAGCCTCCTGCGGTCCCTCCCCAGCAGCCCCAGCTCCGTTTACCCCATCAACCCCAAGCAAAGCCATTCCACCCGCCTCCCTTCACACGACACAACCAGATCACTAACGAGATCCAGAGTGATCAAAACTCCAAGGCGATGCCACCACCTTTACCAACCATGCCTGCTGGTACCCACAGCCCATCTACAACAGACAAGCCTTCAGGTGAGTCACTCTTGGAGTCTCTCTGCTAACATAACCGCAATAGCTTAGGAAATGCCATCCATACGCATAAAAAAACAGGTTCCTCAACGGTTCTTGTTTAGATGGTTCTAATGAAATCATCACTTGGGGCACAGTCTTTGCAATATGTGGAGGTTCTTTAGATTCTTTGGGTTCTAACACCTTGATTTTTAAGACTCTGCAACTGCAAAACACAAGTGACTCTAACTTTCACTGTAAATGACAAACTAGGAATAAATTGAGATGTAAGCCTTCACATGCAACATACTGCAACAGGCAGCCATGATTAATGGAGAATGAATGAGAGGCATGTGGCCAGAGGATATCCCCCTCAAGTGGTTTCCCACCAGATGTCAGGACTTTAAGAACGCATGATCTATATATGCGACCATATGATTTGCTTACATCACGGCATGAAGAGGTTCCAAAGAAAACAGCAAAGTTTGCAGGGACACGTGGGTTTTCCTTACGCTAGGGTCAGCAAGCTAATCACTCAGTCGAGACTAATCCCTCTGCGGTAGGCCATATGAGAATTAAGCCTCCATGTTACTTGGACCATCAAAGAAAACAATCATTCAGCTATATGTCCAGTCATAGAATGCTTCAAAGGGGGTTTATTCTGTGATGGTGATTAGATGGAGATTAAGCTGACTTACTTAAGTAATGAAGCGATACATTCTACACTCATCATCAAAAGAACAGCTGCACCCAGAAGGAAGTGTGGTATTGCAGTGCTATTGGGAAGGAAGATAAAGTTTACCAGGAACAATAAATGATGATAAATTTAGACTGATATGGGCAATATTTATTGAGCTACACATACATCTCTCAGTATGGCGTCGGGCCGCCATGTTTGCTAACACAACATGCCAGACTGCTCGGCATGGAGTTGTAGAGGTTCCTAATGGTGTCCTGTGATAATCCATCCCATGCAGCTTGAATATTCTCACACAGTTCCTGCAGATGGTGCGGTAGGGGTGGAGGTGGAGTGACACCAGGTCTTCTGGACGTGTGGTGCGTAACAACAAACCGTTCATCTTGGTGCTGACCACGGTGCCTCCACACACGGATTCGTAGGTTGTCTCCACCAAGACAAAAGCGGGACTCGTCACTGTAGATGACCCGCTACCATTCTGAGTCACTCCATGACAGTCTGGCACGACACCATTGCAGTCTTTGGTGACGTTGATGTTGTGTTAAGGGCAGTCATTGTAACGGTCTGTGTGCATGAGGTCCTGCGTCGTGCAGCCGTCTGCCAATGGTGCTGGTACTAACAGGATGACTCATGGAGGGCTTTACTGCTCACTGAGTGTCTGCAATTGCAGCTGTTGGGTCAGTCAGGTAGAGCGATAAGGCCCGTCCTTGATTACGTCACATGTGTGGCTGAGTGTGAAACTTGAATCATTAGCATGTCTCACAATGTCAAACCTACCCACCAAGTTTCATTCCTGTCGGTTGATTCCTTCTGGGTGCAGCTGTGCTTTTGATGATGAGTGAAACATGTATCTTCATTTTTGTTGATTTTTACTTTTATGCATCATTTGAATACTTCAGCTGCTGTTTACACTGTGTGAACTTTTCATGATAAATGGGCCAACAGAAATGGCCCAAAACTGCTTGGAAAAAAGTCTGGTTTCATTGACTTGCATTCAATGTAGGTTTTTGCCCTCTCCTGTAAAATTGCCATTTTGGAGATAATTGTTTTTCTTTGAACAGTGATGATATATTTTACCATGTGATTTGCTCACATCATGGTACGTAGCGGTTCCAAAGCAAACAAATGTTCCCAGAAACAGCAGGGACACATGGATGTTAAGGTCAACGAACTAATATCACTCAGCTGAAACAAATCCTTCTGCGGTGGGACAAACGAGAAGCAAACCTCAGTGTATACCCAGATCATCAAAGAAAACAATCACTCAGCTATATGTCAAGTCCCTGAATGCTTCAAAGAGGGCTTGCTTAGTGTGATGAATGCTTCAGTGATTGTGTTTAGACAGAGATTTGGTTCGGCTCATTTAGCTAATTTAGTGGCACGCTGTATCTGACCTTTACTGAAGCTTCTAATTACTGTTCCACTTCCACTTAAACAGCTGAGCTTGTCTGACAAACTAATGTGTTTATACCACATGATCTTACGCACGTCACATCCACACCTTCTAATGCATACAGTTCTTTAGTTGAGCGTTGTACAGTAACTCAGTAAGTGTAATGTGTTAGTGTACTGTAAGCAGTGCGTTGGGGTACAGTAACTCGGTATGTGTAATGTGTTAGTGTACTGTAAGCAGTGCGTTGGGGTACAGTAACTCGGTAAGTGTAATGTGTTAGTGTACTGTAAGTAGTGTATTGGTGTACAGTAACTCGGTAAGTGTAATGCGTCAGAGTACTGTAAGTAGCGTGTTGGTGTACAGTAACTCGGTGAGTGTAATGCGTCAGTGTACTGTAAGTAGCGTGTTAGTGTACAGTAACTCGGTAAGTGTAATGCGTAAGTGTACTGTAAGTAGTGCGTTGGTGTACAGTAACTCTCTACTTTAACTCAGCTACATGCTACATGTGCACTTTGTCCACCACTGTTGTCGTGCTGTACTCCAGGAAATGACACTCCTCAAAGTTTCTGCATTTGTTGTTGACAGCTGTGTGCATGTTGGGGAAATGTTTATGTACCAGTCTTGTTGGTAATTCATCAATGTCTCAGCATCTCAAAGCAGCCTCAAACCAGCAGCCAGGCAGAAATAAATCAGCTTGGCAACTGGCTGCAGACTCCTAGTGAGCTACACATGTGAATGTGTTGCTTTTCCTGTTGTTGTGCACGGAACAGGGCATTCCGCTGTGTGCTGATGGAGATATGGCTGTGCAACAGGTGGGCTATCCTGAAGGCTTGATATTGTTGAAAACTTCAAAGGTGTTTTCAAAGGAAAAAAAAAAAGCTTGAGCTGCGGTCACCACGGACCCTGCCACTTGCCTCAAAAGATTTTCCAAATGGCAGAGACAAAAGCAAAACGTATTCCCATTGCTCTTTCCCGAAGAAATGGCCAGCAGTTCAAAAGTAATAAGCCGGCAAGTTTGTCCAACACTAAAGTTGAAGCAATCCAGTGACGGAGCTGACACTTCTTACTGTGCATCTGAAACGAGCGAGTTCAGGGAGTTGCAATGAATGGTTTTCCGTTAGACTATAAAATGGGAAAAAGTAAAACCTCACTGGGAATTATTAGCAACACTTTTCTATGGAACAGGAAAGTTGCATAATGGATAAAGTTGCTAATTTGCAGGCCACATGTGGCTAGGGTTTAATGAGTCAGTGTCCACATAGTTTAACCTATACACATCACAAGAAAAGGGTGAAAATGACTGACACAGCTTGAAAAAAGATTGATGACTACCTGCCAGGACTACAAACAACAAATTCCCCCTGGAGCACATTCATCTGACTCCGTGACCAATTATTCTAGGATAGAACAACAAGATTTGCATACAGTCTGTAGCTGTTGAGACATGCCTGTGCACTTAGTCAACATTCATTTTTTTAAGTCATTTATCTTCTATGGACGTTAATAAGCTGATCCACCACCAAAACCAGCATATGTTGTGTTCTGGGTGCTTGTATACTGGTCTGGAGCAATGGACCCTGATAAGCTGATCCACCACCAAAACCAGCATATGTTGTATTTTGGGTGTTTGTATACTGGTCTGGAGCAATGGACGCTGATAAGCTGATCACCACCAAAACCAGCTTATGCTGTGTTCTGACACTAGTATGCTGGTCAACCATCATGACCATGTTGGTGGGACTAACTCAACCAGCACCAGACCAGCATAGACCAGCACAGACCAGCACAGACCAGCGTAGCCATGATGAAATGGCAGTAAGTAAGATTGAGGCAACATTAGACAACAGTAATAACCGAAGCGGTTAGCTGACGTTAGCATGTGTACAGTCCTTAGCAAAGTCACATTAAGTCAGCATTAACATTAGTCGATGAGCTGAAGCAGTTTGCAACATGAAGACAGTTCAGGCATAATTCACTGAAGTGTTTAGCTGAGGTTAGCATGTGTACAGTCTTCAAGCAAAGCAGCATTAAGGAAACAGTCTAGGCCTCTATTTCTCCCAAAGGCTCCCGAGGGCAGAATTTCCACTGCATACCGCAAGTCATTTTGAAAACAAAGCAAGCTGCCAAGTCTTGCTCTGAGAATGTGCCATTCCATGTTCATTAACAATAGCTTGGGGCTTGATGTGTGGAAGCTCTCACCGACACTAAGTTATAACATGTGACGCTAAGAAATTAGCGGTGCCCTGCTACAGCATTCATAGTTACTTAGCTTACAAGTCCAAGTTCTTACAATATAGTGCAACACGTGGAACTCTCTCAGGAGACCCTTGCTGCAATCTGACACCCATGGCCAGGAGCTCTTATCAACATTGTGAACATCTTCAACTAGATTTACAAGTTCAATCACTGAGAATATCACCATACTACCTTCCATTAATATTCTCAGTGGTAAGTTTTCTTTTGGTTCCCAGAATGTTCTTTCTAACGGTAGGAGAACGTTCTCTAAAGCATTTCGTCATCTCCAGTCTCAGAAACATCCACAAACCATTTTCCGAATGCTGTGCATGTAACAGAATCTGTGGCCCTGACACCATCAAAACATCATCTCAACATTGCAGTTAAAATGTTATGTCTTAGCTAACATTTAACATTGTTGGAACATTATTTGAAATTATAAACATCTTTCAAATGTTTTTTGTTCTTCAAACGATGTTTGGCAAAAGGGAACAGTGCATCCCAGCATTAGAAGTGCATCCCAACTTTGAAACATGGTGGTGGTAGTATCACGGTTTGGGGCTGTTTTGCTACTAGAACAGCTTGAGCTGCATCAAGAAATTTGACAGGAGAATTTTGGGTTCTCTTGGTCTATCGTTATGAGTTCTGAAATCATATTTAAAGCCACATTAATACAGAAATTCACAAGACAATAAGGGGTTCAGAAACATCTTAAGCAGCACTGTATCTGTAGCAGTAGTGGTACCAGTTTTTGCAAGGCTGTAAACAGGGGCAAAGTTATAAATACTGAGAATGCAGATACATACACACAAACAGAAACATGCTGGCAGATTTGCACCTTAGTATGCCTCCATTAAATGACTTTGTACTTGGCACACTTGCACACAGTAGATTTCCTTTAAACAGGATGAGTGAAAGACAAGAGCAGACAAAGGAAGGTGAGAGAGAACGAGAAACCGTGGGAGTAATCCAGATGCTTTACTAAATGCCATATAACGGGTGGGCATTCCACCAGGAGCTCCAACTTGGAAGACATCTAACACCCAGTGCAAAACCTACCAAGAAGAGGAAAAGCTCAGAGTCTGTAACATTACGACCTCTGGCAGCCACACGCCCTACAGGCTCACAACATAAAAACAATGATCCCCTGGACGATGTCTTTGCAGGGCTAAAAGTGCAACCCTGTTTTTGGGAAAAGCTTGCTAGCATGCTGTTAGAAAAGAAGGCAGGATGTCAGGAGTCCTTGTTACAGCATTTCTTCAAGCCTGGAAAGCTGATTACATGGAAATACACAGTCAAATCAGAATACCTAATGGTGGGAATAATCACCCTTGACTCGGAAGCCACTAGTGACACTTTGTGGCATGGACTATATTAGGTCACAGAAGGTATCCAGAGGCAGTTGTGCTTATTCTGACTGCGGTAGAGCACTGAGGGCCCTCAGATGGTGTCATTGTAGGTCAGCGCAGTGAACTTGATCATCCCGGCACTCCCGGAAGTGCTCCAGTTGTTTGAGATCAGGCAAGTTAGCAGGCCTGAGAAGGACACCAAAGTCACTGTGATGCCCCTGAAACCACTCATGTGCCACTCTTGCGCAGTGAGGCGGAGTGTTAAACTGTTGATAGGTACCATTACCATCAGGGAAGAATGTCAACATGTACGGGTGCACATGATCCGCTAGGGTTGCCGAGTACCCGTTGCCGTTCAGAGACTCATGCAGTGATTACTGGTCCAAGATCATGCCAGAAAGACATGTACACTGCCGTCACCACCTCAGTTGTTTCTCAAAGATGGTTCTTATGTGTTTGGCAGCGTATACGCCACAGTTCGTCCACTTTATGCAGCACAAACCTGGATTAGTCCAAGTAGGCAACGTTTTTCCAGTGCTCCAGTGTCCAATTACGGTACTCCTGTGCAAACTGGAGGCGACGTTGGTGACAAACCTTTGTTAACATTGGCGCCTGAACCACGCGACTGCTTTGCAGGCCCAGACATACAGTAACAGTGTTCACTGAGTGGAGATCCCTGACACTTTCCTTGGTGATCCTGTGTTCATTATAGAGGTTATCTGGTCCACTGTGACCGTTGATTGCTCTGTACCACTTGCCAGAGTCATCGTTCCCTTCTGGCATCACTTGCCCGTGGAACCCCACTGTTATGCTGTTGGCCATATGAGCCAGCACACCTTCACTTCAGTGGCTCTAGAACAGTGTCCTTTGCCCATGAAGGTCATTTTGCTTCAACTGACTGGTGTGCTTTAGTACCAACTACCGGAGTTTTCGGTAGTACTTTTGGTGGCACATGCTCAAATACTGAAACTTAATGTCCGTCCAAAAAGCACCTAGCTAACATTGTTGAACAAGACACGCAGCAAGATTACTGTAGCATTAGTCAGGAGAACAAGAACAGTCATTTTCAGCCGTGATATTTATATTTAATTTCTTGGACCATGTCACATGACTTTACCGCCTAATGCCACATGCACAGGCTCAAAAAGAAGGCGCGGCTAGATGCTGACATCCCAAATCCCAAAAGTACGATGACAACAGGGGATAACTCACTCGCGTCCTGAAAAGAAACAGCGGTCACCAAGTTTTAGTCTCTTGAGTACTTGAACATCCTACTAGCGAGCTCGCAATCATCAGTTTCTTCTGCTGGGGGAAGGGGTCTACAGCACAACCCACACTGCAACAGGTTTGTTGCCTGCAATTATACGTTTTCACCAGAGAGGTCAAATCTCTGAATCTTATATGATGCAGCTTTAAGTTGTGCACTTACACACCGTCGCCTTCCAAAGAACTAGTATCTCCAAAATGGCAGCTTTACAGGAGAGACCTAATTTGGTACCACTTTAGAATAAGACTACCTTCATAAAGTGCTTATATGTGGTTTAAAAAGAATTTACTAATTAAAATCTTTAATAAGCAGTTACAACACATACATACGAAGAACAACAGTGACCTGTTGTTAGTCTGACAGTGGATCCACATTCTCTTACACTGAGAAAGCTCAGAGTTTTGATGTTTACTGTCTCACTTTGTCTTTTCCATCAGTCAGCATTAACCCTGCCAGCTTCAATGCGTATTCACATTCGTCATATGGAGGAACTCACTTCTGCCCGTTTATTAATGTGTTACAACTGCTTAATGAATACTTTGTGAAGTGACCTACTAAAGTGAACTAATAACATGTTTATGACCTAACCAATAACCATTAATAACCTCACTCTAAAATCATTTATAAACCCTTTATAAAGGTAGCCTTATTCTAAAGTGGTAGCCCTAATTTAATTTGAATGGAAGTCAATGGAACTAAATGTCTTTCCAAGCAGTTTTGGGCCATTTCTATTGGTCCATTCATCATAACATTTCCACACAGTGTAAACAGCAGCCGCTGTGTTCAAATGATGCAGTACATGTTTTCTTTGGACGGCGGCTTTATTTGGTTTATCATCAGTGCTCAGGGGTTTGTTCCTTAAAACCAGGAAACTTTTTCTTTGTCTTCACAAGCTTCAAACTAGCTTCTGATGCACCCGGCATATTAGCATTAGCACTGCAAAAATTAAAGACCTTAATCATCGACCGCCGTGTGCCTGTGTTGCTCTTGGACTGCTAAAATTCAACAGAAGGGAATTCTCCTCACAGAACCGCAGCCAAAGCCTTCACTGAGAGCTTTTCGGGGAAGGAAAAACAAGCCGGAGGCCCAAAAACATGCTGGGCGAATACCACACACACACACTGAGATCCCAGATAACTGTAGGCTAAATGGTTGATGGAGGAAGAAACCTCACTGCCTTGACCGTTGTAGTTTATAGAACCAGCAGTTTCAAATCTTCATGATAACAAGAGATCAGCACGTCTGTACAAGCCGAGTTGTTCTGACGGCAGTAAACTATATGTTAGCGCTCAGACTGTCATACCCATGCAGCAGGAAAGAGGGAATGCTGTGGTGCAGTTTATGTTGCAACATCTCCGTCATGGATGCTTTTGCCTACACATCTTGTGTCACTTCAACAGGTCCCTTCAAAGACTGCCTGCAGGCCTTGGAGGAGGGTCACATCAACAGTGGCATGTATCTGGTGCAGCCAGAAAACGGGAACAAGCTAATGCAGGTGTGGTGTGACCAGAGGCATGACCCCGGAGGCTGGACGGTCATTCAGAGACGCCAGGATGGGTCGGTCAACTTCTTTAGGAACTGGGAGACATATAAGGTGAGGTATAACAGTTTTCATTGGGTTTGGGGCAGGGGTTGGTGGGTGGGTGGGTTTTGGGTGAGAGTTATCAGGTGGTGATTGGTGGGTGGGTTTGAGGGTGGTGATTGGTGGGTGGGTTTGGGGTGGGGATTGGTGGGTGGGTTTGGGG
>CM067496.1:18489051-18517583 GCA_034552555.1 Semaprochilodus insignis
GGGGAGGAGAGATAGGGGAGGGGTGGGCAGGAGCGGGGAGGGGATAGCAGACGAGTACATACAGTAGTATGGACACAGACAATAATCAAATCACAGATAAAAATATTATAAAATGAAACAAGTAATAGATGAAGACAAATCAAGAGAGAGCTAAAAAATCCTTGATAGATCCATATAAATTCTCCCAATTACTGATAGTTGAAAAATTAGCTTTGTTAATTTTGGCTGTAAAATATTCCATTCTAACTATATTCTGAAAACTGGACAACCAGAATGACATAACTGAAAGTTGAGGGGATATCCAAAGCTGTAAAATAGTTTTCTTGGTGGCTGTAAAACCTGCCATTAACATCTTTCGTTCTATTAAAGGGTCATGGTTCCTTGTGATGGTTCTTCCTCTTGCTCTGAGGGAGTTTTTCCTTGCCACTGTCAGCCTTGGCTTGCTCACTGGGGGCTTGGACCCGGATTCCCTGTAAAGCTGCTTTGTGACAACATCTGTTGTAAAGGGCACTATATAAAAGACTTGACTGGGTAACCAGAGCAACTGTTTTAGAAGTGGACTCCATATACCTGATAGGGATGGGAGGTATTCCAGTGAATACTGGTAAATCAAGTGTGACAGTGTGCCAGGATATTGATTTTTTGGCTTTGTAGGTTGTTGGTTAAAATCTGGCCTAGATCCATAGTTCTGTGATTGGATAGCTTAGTGGGCTTTGCCTACTGCCTTCCATATGGCAGACTAGGGTGCAGTTCCCTAAGAGAAATGCACCACATTATACTAATGCAAGTCCTTGGGCCAGATTCCTAACATTGCACTCTCCCACTTCTGTAACATGATTAAAATGGTAAGTCGTTCTTGATAAGAGCGCATGCCAAACTTTGTAGATGTATATCTGAACTTGAACAGCTTAAAAAATACTTAATTATTCTGTTTAACTTTTGGTGTATTGTGATGCAATATCCATCATTTTAGCTACTTTCGATGGCGGACAGGGGTTAGAATAGGCACTCTGTTCAGTCACCAAGACATCAAGCAGCAGATCTTATAAGTTGGAAGATGGGACCACTGTGGATCAGATTTGTTGTTCTAGCACCTCCCACAACTGCCTTTAGGGAATACGCTTGCCATGAAAGGGTGGTCTTCTCACATAATGGCATGATCACTTGCCCATGTAAACATTTGTTCACAAATCTGGAACAAACAGGACTCGTTGGACCAGGCAACCATCTTCCTTTGTTCCGTGGTCTAGTTCCAATGCTCACATGGCCATTTTAGCTGCTTGCGATGGTGGACAGGGGCATAGGCATAGTCACTCTGACCAGTCTGTGGCTGCCCATACACAGCAAGATGAAATACACCATGTGTACCACAGTAGCCTTTCTGCAACTTCGGACCAGAAGGGATAGTTCTTGTTGCCCTTGGACGTCCAACAGTAGGTTATAGTTTGCCCTTCCCTGGAACAGCGTCGGTACATACTCACCACACCTGAGCACCACACAGGCCTTGCCATTTTGGAGATGCTCCAACCCAGCTGTCTGGCCATAAAGATTCAGCCCTTGTCAAGGTCACTTAGAGTTTCACGTTTGCCAGTTCCTCCTGCGTCCAACCGCCTGAGAGAACTGACTGTTCTCGTGCTGCCTGATACATCACAGACCTTGACAATATCTGCTTCATCTGTGAGTGGTCATAACATTTTGTCTCATCAGGAAAATATCACTGTGTCAAGCTCACTGCCTATTTGAGTATTAATGTTGCCCACCCCTAAAACAACCCCACCCTGTAGGCCTCGTCTCTGGTGTCCCGGTGGACTGTTAATCATTGCCTTGTAGCTGTATTGTAAAACCCCAAGCAGGATCAGAGATTTCCTGAGAACAAGCTGAACTGTGAAAGAGGAATTTATCACAAACCCCAAGTTTTTATAATTTATGCATCTTTCCTGCAGATGTGCAGACGCTGACGCTGCCTTTTCATTTCTCCCTTCATGCATGTTAGCTTCAGGATCCTTCTTTTTTTTTCCTGCTCGAGTCTCATACCCTTAGCAGTAACTTCATGTTTTGTTTGCATCCTGTCTTCAGCACTAATATGCTTTGAAAGGGATGAAGGTGGTAAAGATGAAGATGGATTAACCCATGACTTTTTAATCACATCCAAGTCCTCAGGATTATAGTTTATACTGACCTCATCAGTGTTGCTCACCATGAGTCACACAGTGCCATCTGGACCTCAAACGCATGTTTAGACTATAATGAAAGTTGACTGGTTGTTAGTCTTCCAGCTGAAAGCTTGTTTAGATGTCAGTATCCCACCATGATTTTGTGATGTGCTCCAACAAGCTAGGATTCTTCTTATTATGGTATCAAGCATGTGGTCGCAAAGCGGATTTCTATTGTTGCTTTCAAAAATCTGTCTTTATCATTAGTGAGAACTACTACGACTGCTACTGTTGGTGTATAGGACATTGGAAAAGTCAGGGTCACAAAAAAGTCTGAAAGTTCATCATAGTTCAGGATATTTAAGATTATTAATTAAGATTAGAGAGAATATTTTGTGTAGTAGTTTCATTCATTCATTCATTCATTCATTCATTCATTCATCCTTAATGCAGCTTATTCATCGGGGTTGTGTGTGTTGGGGGGGTTAATGTCTGGAGACTACAGAGTTTATCGTCTGGAGATAGGCTCCATAGGCTCCAGAGTTTAAGGTCTGGAGACAGGCTCGCTGGAGATAGGCTGGAGTTGGGCTCCAAAGTTTAAGGTTCGGAGACAGGCTCTCCTGAGAAAGGCTGGAGATATGCTCCAGAGTTTAAGGTCTAGAGACAGGCTTTCCAGAGAATGGCTGGAGATATGCTCCAGAGGTTAAGGTCTGGAGACAGGCTCACTGGAGATTGGCTAAATAGGCTCCAGAGTTTAAGCTCTAGAGACAGGCTTTCCAGAGAATGGCTGGAGATATGCTCCAGAGGTTAAGGTCTGGAGGCAGGCTCACTGGAGATAGACTGGAGATAGGCTCTCCAGAGAATGGCTGGAGATATGCTCCATAGGCTCCAGTGTTTAATGTCTGGAGTTGAGTGTCTGGAGCCTATGCCAACACTCATTGTGCGGTAGGCAGGAAACTGGACTGGCCACCAGTCCATTGCAGGGCAGACACAGCCATACACACTCACACCTAGGCTGCAATTTAGCATCTCCAAATCTCCACTGCATGTCTTTGGACTGTGGAAGGAAACTGGAGCACCTGGAGGAAACGCACACAGACATGGGGAGAACATGCAAACTCCACATAAAAAGGACCCTGGTTACTTGGCTGGGGAATCAAACCCATGCCCTTTTACTGTGAGGTGACAGCGCTACCCAGTGTGTTTCCAAAACTGGAGAACAAAACTACAGAACAAACATTTGCTTACGTCGCCCCTAGTTTGTCTCTTGTGGGTGTGTTGGAGGGCGCATGTGCGCATGTACACGGTCCAGGAAAGCTAGATAGTTTTGACAGCACATATTGTTGTTGACGAATGGCTGGTGAGCATGCTGGCTAACCCAGCTAGCTATCAAGTGACTTAACTCAGCAAAGACAATGACAATATTCACAGAAACAGCAAATATTGAAGAAACAGCGGTTATGAACTTCTCCTCCATGGTTACCATCACACTGCTGAGAACTGGAGCCAAATGCTGGTAGGAACTAAAAGTTCAGAGAGCAGAAGCTGGAGACCTCGGACCCCCGTGTCTATGATGGGTCTGAAGAATTAGTTGGTGCCAATCGTTTACAATGGCGCTTTACCGTGTCATAATTCATGTGCGTGGAGTTGAGATCTCCACTTGATTTGTTGCTTGCTGCTCTGTTGCTCGCTGTGTCGTTTGACGTTTGTCGTGGCTACAAATCATGTTCTCCCATAGGAAATGATTAGTCGATTCTTACTCCGTTGCCTGTTATTGTGTGAGGAGTAAGACTGAGCTTGTGCTGCAGACTGAAAAGGATAGAAGCTGTAATAAAAGCATTGGAGTAAAACACTAAATGCATTTATAGAAGCACACCATTTCACACTCATCCCGCCCAGTGTGTCCTACGCTTCCAGTTGTTGTTGTTACCCCCAATAGCGGCAGCTTTCCCAGAGTTCTAAACACGCCCACAGCACACGTGTGCCTGCACACCATGTGCCCTCCAAATGCCCCGTCTCTCTGAACAGTCAGACTTCTGTTCTTTCCTCCTCATCACCGGCAATCAGTGGAGACTGCTCTTCGTTTACTGTCAACATGGTTAAAATGACCATCCAGCCTGGTCGATGATGAGGCATTAAGCTGTGCATGGTGCTGGAGGTGGCCTCGTTTAACAGACCAAGTATTTATTCAAATATTACAATAACTCTTATAATAGACACATCATATGGCATGCTAAGCTGTAGCATTGTTCCTAAAACCTTTTTATTCTGCAGGCCTCCTTCTGCTTCCTTCCCTGTTTTCCATCCCTTTAATGTCTTTTCCAGTCGTTTATTATGTGTGTAGGTCTCTGCCCTTTTGGAAACTGTCATTCACATCTGCCAAAGAGGGAGGTAGAACAGAAGGAGAAAGACTGGACTGAGGTTGGAGTGATGGCTCTGTAGGCTTGCTTTAATCATACAAGTCTTTGGCTCCTTTTGGGCCCTTAGGGTCTTCAGGCTCCAAATGCTATGGCCATGCTTAAAGGAGAATTCCACACTTTAATTAAAGTAGGGCTGACCCGAAGACCAGTTTTTGGGCTCTGGTGATTTGGCACTGAGCAGGAGCGAATATTTGGAGCTTGTTATTTAATATAAATCCGCTTGTTAAGCCGCAACATGGCGACTTTCACGTCCAGGGCGTAGCCTCTACTGCACTGGCTGAGGCTCTCGTTACTTAGATCTGGATCAAGAAAAACTACTCATTTATCATTCTAGCTCTTTCCTTGTGAGAAAGAGAGGAATAGATGTCTGCAGTTGATGAGCTGAGTTACAGTTCTTACACCTAAGTTTGGCACCACAGGACTCTACTGTTACCTAGCTAGCTAACCTAGCTAACGTTAGCGGCTACTGGCAAAGCCAAATTGGCCTTTTGCAGATACTCAGTATAGTCTGTGGGGTTTTTAAGGTGTTTCTTGCTATGAAGCAGCGTCTTTGTGTGTCATTTGTCAGGCTTGTTGGTCAGGAAAAGGCTGATGAAGATAGCTGGCTATCTAGCTAAGGCAGAGCTAAGGATAGCTAAATTTAGCTGGACAGCACATAAAACAGCTAACAACCGGAACATGAAGATGTGGGTTCATAGCTAGAACCACCCTATAAAACCCACAGTCTAGTCAAGGGTCTCCACAAAGGGCCATTTTGGTGTTTGTCAGTGGGAGCTAACGTTAGCTAGGTTTACTAGCTATAGCTAGCTAACATTAGAGCCCACTGCCACCAAACTGAGTGTTTCTTCATTGGTGTAAAAACTGTAACTCAGTTTATCAGCTGTAGACGTTTCCTCTTCTCAGTACAGAGAAAGAGCTAGAATGATAACTAAGTAGTGTTCTGGATTCGATTTAAACTACAATGAACATAGAACTGCAGCATGGTGAACAGACCAACCTCAGCTGGACGTGTTAATGAGCAGATTAGAGTGAAGGAACTGAACCCTTTTAAACCCACAGTGGTGCTGAATAAACAACAAAGTGACTGTAAAAAGGTTTATGGGTCAGCGATTGTTATTGGGTCTTACCGTCACCAACCTGAACTGACGCATATCCGAATCTGAATATCTGAATCCCAAAATTACAAACTGCATACCTACCCAATGAACGGATATCCGAATACTTGGATACTCGGGTTCAGTCCTAAATGAAGGTGTTAAGGTGTAAACAAAGTCATTTAAAATGCTTCGTTCTAAAGAGTCTTACCAAAGACTCAAAATTGGTCACTGTGGTGTTGA
Organism: Semaprochilodus insignis; assembly: GCA_034552555.1. NCBI lineage: Eukaryota > Metazoa > Chordata > Actinopteri > Characiformes > Prochilodontidae > Semaprochilodus > Semaprochilodus insignis. The sequence goes on from CM067496.1 coordinate 18,494,962, forward strand.
TAGGAACCAGACGTCTGAAGAGTTCAATGTCTAAAAAGTTGCCTCACAATAAAATTATTACATGAAGTGGTTGCGCATGATGTGCTATCTGATGCCGAAGATGTGGTTTTGTAATAGTGTTGAGATAAGGCTTTGGCCTAAAACCTTTCTGAAATCTATTAATAGCAGAGAAGAATATGCTTATAAGCAACACTTGACACACGAAGATCACACACAAGTAGCTGTACATAATTTATTGCAAAAGTCTGGAAACGCACGAGACATTAACGTCTCGTGTTACAAAACAAATGTTCTCATTGTTACTCTATACATCTGTACATGTCGCTTGCTTGTCGTCTGATTTGGTAAACAGGAGCACATTGTTCCAGCAGAATCAGCAAAGTGGTCACTGTTTTGAGATTAGGGCCCGACCGGTATGATCAGTTTTGTGTCCGATGCTGAAACTAAAGGGACTAAAGCCGAAACTGTAATACCAGTGTGAATGACAATGTGGTTAAACAAGCAATATGGTGGTGCATTGTTTGTTCCAAGACCCCTCGTACACTGTGACAGAACCTATTCACCATGTTATTTGTCCTAAGGCCTCCTTTGACTGTGATTGGTCCACTGCACGCACTGTAAAAAGTGTTTTCATTGATTCAACCTAAACTAATGACTTCATGTTGTTCCATCAAAATTAAGTGGTTTATTCAGCCTAAAAAAGGACTTTGAATAAACGATTATTTCAATTATAGAGATTTTTAGGTTGAGTAAAACTTATTCAATTGCTTATAACATTAAGTCATTATTTAGGTTGCAGATTTTTGCAGTGCAGAGCAAGCTTCTAGGTTTGGGTGTGTTTTACATGGTTTTGTAATATAAACTATTCCTTCCCAAACGACAAGCCTTTTTAGAGGACCTTTCATCTTGGAACTTTAGCTCACCTGTTTTAATTATCCCTTCATAACAGGGATGTTTCTATATCATGCTGCATATTAAGTTATCGTTGGTTGAAATACTGATTTGGCCTATTCTAGCTGCTTTGGAAGGCATAAAAAATGACCTGACACCCAAAAAATGGGAATTTTTCAATGATGTTTCATCAACATCGTCTTTGTTACGGAACACTAACCGTTGCTACAGTTAATAGACCTATTCATGATTATGGTACAAAGTGTTTTTTGAAGCCATTCGTCAAAGTTCTAATTGCACAAAGGGTGAAATTTTTAAATTTTTAATTTCAAATTTTTTACATTTTAATTTAAACACTGTAAGTTAAAATTTTTAAGTTCCAAATTTTAAGTTTGATGTTTGAACAGAAGAAATATCAATGTTATTGCACTTACCTTTTATTTTTATATACTTTTTTTGTCTTTTTTTTCTTTATAAAAGTTGCTGAAACGTTAGGTTTCTGTGCATTTTACATGGTTTTGGCACACTATCCAAGTTGGTACTTTGTGCTCAGATTTGAGGTTTGGGCTGAAACATTGCAAGTTCAAAACCCAGCAATAATATAACCAAACAAGTAGCTCATAATTGGTCAGCATAAAAGCCCCCTGACAAAAAGTCCCATCTGTGATGTTCTGGGTTTTTTTTACTTATGTGGAAATGGGTTCTTTGGTTGAGGTGACAGTAAATGTGAACCACAGTGCCTACATTGAGCTGCTGGACAACCAGGTTTGACCTTTAGCTCGTTATCTTACAGAGGAACATAACATTCCTATCCCTGTATTCCAAGATGACTATTATCATGTTCACAGGGCTGTGAATGTGACTAATTGGCATCATGAACATTCAGGAACATTCACGCATCTGGACTGGCCTGCTAAATCCCCAGATTTGAATCCTCTTGGAAATCTGTGGGATTACCTGGAACAACCAGTAGAATGCCAGGGAAGGCATCCACCAAATGTGGTCCAACTGACCAATTCTTTGATGCAAGAGTGTTTGAAGATAGATGTGGCCTACATCCAGAAACTTGTCCAGTCCATACCACATCCAACCACAGCTGTTATTGGTGCTCGTGGGGGTATTACATGCTATTAGGTACAGTTCAGGCACTCATTTGTTGTCTGGTGAGCTTATCAATGGTCTACAAGCCAATATATCAGTCGGGCCCTAATTGAGATACAGAAATAGGCAGCTGGTTGTATTCATCTGTCTGCGCCCTCTTACCTTTAACATACAATGTAATGAGGCCACTGATATGAGTATAATGTATAAACATACCTGATGGGCACATGATCTAATTACATTCACACTACACTTTATAATGACTATATTTACTTCCCTTCCTAAATTAAACTTGTAGCACAAGCCTTGGAGGTTTTCATTATCCCTTTATAACAAGGATATTCCATATCATGCTTCATATCAAGCTATCCTTTTTTGAAATACTGCTTTGGCCTATTTTAACTGCTCGGGAAAGATGTAAAATGACCTGACGCTGCTACCATTTATAGACCTATTCATGAATATGCTACAGTCATTGGACGGAGTTTCCTGTCTGGTTATGAAGGGGAAATGCAGCATTGTAACACTACTCCATATTTTATCCAGCATCAAATTAGTATGTCATCCCAAGGCCTGTAAGCAAAGTAAGAGTTATATTGTACAAAGTGTTCTTCTGATGCCATTCGTCAAAGTTCTAATTGCACAAAGGGTGAAATTTCACACACAGGGCATTGTCCAGCTCCTTCTCGTCATTGCAGACGTTTTGGCGCCTGGGCCAAACAAAAAATATTGCGGGGTGGGCGGGGGGGTTGCAAAACGAAGACCGTGATGACACTTTGTGCTCTGAATGCCTGCATTCCAAACTTTTCTGGTTTTGTAATATTCTTCAGAGTCAGTACTCCCTAAACTCCATCCAAAAAATATTAGTTGGGGTCCCCAGACATTGAGAACAAATGCACTTTCAAACCGAGAAAGAGCTGAATATGTTTAACTGTATGTTAAAATCAATAGAGAAACTGACAAAAAAAAAAACAACACCACATACATGAGAAGATGTATTAAGAGACGAGTTAAACATTGCACTTTTGTACCCTTGCGTCAGAACGTGACAACAGTGGACCCTTTGGGGCCTGAGCTGCTAGTGAAACGTGTTGGGGTTGGGTCGTATCATCATGCTGACTTTCTTCAAAGAGTACGACCCACCCCGGAATTCCGCCCAGTAGACTCCGTCCTGGTAGCGACTGCGATAGTGACCTCCCCGGTACCACACGCCGTTCAGGTTGGAGTGGGCACAGGCGTTATACCACCAGCCGCCCTTCTGGTAGTGGGCACAGTTTCCTGGAAGAGAGGTAAAACAAAACAATGACCGAAAGTCACCAAAGAGTCCACCCTTCTTTTATTTAATGTCCAGTCCAAACTGCTGTCATTTTCAGAGTCTTCATACAAAGTAGTTTAGCTGAAAAAAAGACTGATAACATTTTCTATGAATCAGGTATCCATAATGCATTATAAGTGCATTCATAAAGATCTATAAAGTCTTTATAATGCTTTATGAAACTAGACATAAGCCCTTGTTACTGTGCACAAATGTTCAAAATCACACACATGGACCGTTATAACATAACAGGTTAAGGCTGCATAGTACACAAAGTGACATATTGAATTATAATGTATACATGTTTCCTTTTATTACATTGTCAGTGAAACCGGGATCATAAAGTTTAATAACTAATCTTGTGTTCATTTGCATAATCCCTTAGGGATCCACAGTATCCACATACTCTAATGTTCCTCAGTATCTTCATAAAAATGATTTTGTAGGTGCACATAACACTTATAAGCCTTCATTACAGACTTTAAGTAAAATTATGTTATTGATCAGCTCTATGAATTAATGCATTATGTGAATGAATGTATTATGATAGCTCTATGAAACAGGTCTCAACAATATTAAGAACAGTAAATTAGTAAAAAGTACATTATATATATATATATATATATATATATATATATATATACACGTGTGTGTATATATATGTATATGTGCATTTGAATGTTCTATCTATTTGTGCTGTGGAGCCTTATAATGTGATGTTAGACCAGTTTATGTTTGTGATATGAACATGTATTGGTAACATGTGATATGTACAGTTACAAAGGCTTATGTCAAGCATTATAAAACATTATGAATGCGATTATAATGCATTATACATACCTGATATACACATATATATATATATATATACATATATATGTGTATATATATATATAGTTTTAGCATCAGTGTTAGGAACTGCAATGATCCAACTAAGTACCTCGAAGTGCAGACAGTGTTTGTCCCTGGTCTCATCCTGAAAACAGCCTGCCAACAAACAGGAACCCTGGGCTACAGGCCAGCGCGGTGTCAGGCCAAGCTCTGGGTTCATTGTTTTTCTAAAGACCACCCATAAATAGTCTTGTGATATGATCTCACTTTCTTGATTTGAGGCTTCTGATTGTTTTGCGGTGCTATGGTAACCATTGCTGTAGTCCACAGTGTACTAATAAGTTCCCCCCTGCAGGCGCAGGGATCAGTTTCTGGAGCAGTTTTAATCAGTTGCTGATTTTTTAAAGGAAAATCTTGCTTTGCTGTTTTGCCCTGTAATGAACATTAGACTCCCATGAGGATCAAACTGACCTGGACTGAAACATGAAATGCAGCACTGACAGATGTGAATGGTGCTGTGGTATGGAACTCACAGCCACAGATGGATTTCTACATGTATTGGAACTGTGTGGTCTGAAAACTATGTAGAATTAAACACGGAGGTGGAGGTACCTGTGTAGACGTCATGGTCTCTGTCCAGGGTGGTGAACTGCTTTCCATTGTGCCAGGTTAGGGAATCCCCAGCATTGCCATGATAGCGTCCCACCCTCAACCTGTAGAAATCAGCCTCTGGCTCTAGACGGAAACTGGCATATTCTGCAAAGGTCTTCCTGCCTGACCAGTCTTCAAGAGTCACCAGAAGCTTGTAGTTGCCCTGGTTGGTCAGCCAGTAGATGTTCTCCAGACCAAGCCAGTATTCACCATCAATGTTTCCAAATCCTTGCTAAGAAGGAAAGAGAGAGAGAACATTTTGTAAGGCCATAGACAAGCTACTACAGTATAATCGTGTTACTGTGTTCTCCAGTGATTGGATGCAAGTTGGACTTGGGTTAGTATCCAAGAGTAGTTTGGATCAGTATGGATTATGTATCAAATTCAGGTTCTTTACAGTTGTGCACAGATTTCATAAGCTCACCAGAGTCACATGTGACTCAACCGTACTTAATAGCGTGTAATAGCATGTTTCTGGACGTAGGCCACATCAATGTTCAGACACTCTTACATCAAAGAATTGCGCAGTTGGGCCAGATTTGGTGGATGCCTTCCTTGTCACAATTCCGAGGAGAATTCCCTGTAGACTGGGATTTTAGCCACTGGTGGTAGACCTGTATGACCGCACGCTTCCATACACCTGCAGATTCAGCTACTTCCTTCACACTATGGTCTTTGGCACACCCAAATGCAATCACTCCTTTTAGCCAATCGTTAACATTTGCTTTGGAGCCATTTTCCACACATGGAACGAGACATTCACTGCACTGTAACCACCTCTTCTCAATCTATGGATCCCGTCACTCACACCCCACAGGTATTTATAGCCCCAGCAACCTCATGCAGGAGCCTGAAGGTACTACCACCTTAAGCACACAAGATGACTCATTTCTTGTTTAGAAACTATTGTCAATAGAATTCGACATTTAGGTGCAGCCACATATGAGCCTAACACTTTGTTTACATGCATGCATTAAAAAAAAAGGGTGGTATTCCATGCCTCACACAGCGTGGGGGGAAAAAAAGCAGCATTCTCTATAATAAAGGGTGTGTTTGAACAGCAATAGGATGTTTGGTGTCCATGGCTCCAATAAAGGGCTGTGGCATGCTGCCAGTGCCGGAATTGTCCTTTGGTGCACCATAGAAAACAATGAAATATCCGCTTTGACCTCAACCTACCAACCAGCATGCCCAGTGCCAAGTGTCATCTAGAGGACCACAAGGCCTTCAGCACTGGAGCAGTGAACTGTGGTCTCTAGAGTTATAGAGTTCTATCCAATACCATTGGGATGTGTTGGAATGGCAGAACCAATCCAAACCTCTAACCTCAGTAACTGACTTCACTAATGCTCTTGAATGCTGATTGAATGCGATCAAATCCTTACAGCATGTCACGACTTTTGGATATATGGCATATCTAAGCGATACTGATTTATGAGTACCACATAAAAACATTGTTATCTGCTTATAAAACATCACAGGCCCATTAATTCAGCAATCAACCAAAGAGACGGCTCATAGTCAGTTTTTTGGCCATCCACCGCAAATCATCGATCTGTAATGTGCCAGTAATGTAGGCCTTGACTTCCTCCAACCTTTCATGTGTTCAAGAGTGCGGTTTTCAGATGAAGCCAGTGGTGCCTTAATTATAGGATGGGTTTCAGCCTTTCTACCACTTAGCATTGCTTAGCATTAGCTGTTAGACTGGTCTAATTAACACACACTCACACATGGGTTTAATCACAAGTCAATCAGACTGGGAATATCACTTAATATACCGGCTTCTTAGCAGGGGGATTTGAAAGTATTCCTAATTCTCTTGATAGCTGTGCTAATGCTAACAGCATTCACCCTCAGTGTAAATTATGCACTCCTTTTTGGTGGTGTCTACATTGCGTTGCCGTAAATCATGCCCAGAACCACCAGAAAAACACATTTTCCGGAGGTTAGGTCATTAGATCGCTCACTCGGGCGTCAGGGTTCAGATGCATCATTTTGAAGCTGGTTTTAATCGCTGTCCGTGATGTAACCGTGAATAGCTGCTGGCCCACATCGAGAGCAAGGAAAGAGCAGAGAAAGCCCCAGAAAAGCATCATGTTTGGAAAGCTCCATGGGCCGTGTTTTGAAACGTAACCCAGCTTACATAAGCTAGACATGGGAAGAATTCCCGATTCACTTATTCAATGTTCCAAGTGCCTCACGTGTGAAAGGCTCTCGGAACAATAGCGAGGCTTCAGGAAACCTCTGGCCTTTTGCATTCTTCTCTCCCTTTGCGATAGTTCCAGCATGACAGAATGTTCGGCTTTGATCGTCAAAGCCTTTGTTAAGCATGTTTTCATGACGCATGACTCACATAAACATGTTACTCATTTAGTCATGAGTCAGGATGATGGGCGAGCGATCTTGTGTCAGAATGGCTGAGCACTCTAAGGTGCCAGGCTCAAGGTGCTAAGGTAAGGTAAGGTGCTTCTCAGAATTGTGCCAGGCGTCCACCAAATCTGGCCCAACTGTGCAATTTTTTGATGCAAGAGTGTCTGAACATTAATGTGGCCTACATCCACAAACTTGTCCAGTACATGCCAAATCCAATCACAGCTGTTATTGGTGCTCGTGGAGGTGTTACAGGCTATTAGGTACGGTTCAGTCACAGGTGAGCTTATAATTAATAAAAGGTACTTATTTGCCTCAGAATACAGTACTGTGCGAAAGTCAGAGACCACCATTCCATTTATTCAGTATCTAGTCAAAATGGTCAATAAGTTATTCACTTTTCAGTGCCAGAAAATCAAACTGAAATCAGTTTTAAAAAAAAAAGAAATCATACTGAACAGAAAAGTACACTGCAGCTTTAATAACTAAATGTATTATTATTATTAATGTTACATTCTTTCTGTATTTTGTGTGCCCACGTTTGTCTTTATTAATAAGTCTTTATTATGACTTCGATTCTTTTCAGGAGGCTTACTTTCAGGGTTTTAAAGACATCTGTAGCAATACACCTCCAAGTTAGAAGTTGGTTGCAGTTTCTGCTTCTCAAAATCCAATAACATAACCAATTACGAAATTAGACTCCAAGGTCCATAGAATCTTAATACGTTATAGTGCAAATATTCCTCTTTTTTGTCTTTTTCCTTTTCTCAATAAGAGCTTTACAGCTACACATCCTTCCAGACCCTTAGCATTGAGTTGTCTTCTCACAATGGAAGGACGGACAGAGACACCTGTGGTTCATTTCAGACAGAACTTCACAGTTTTGGTTGGCGTTTGTCAGGAGACCCATTCCAAATTCCCAGTATCTTTTATTATGTCTTTTGTAGGTCCACTGTTGGAAACTTGTGGTTGTCCACTTATTTTTCCTTTGACCGCCCCCTTCCTTATGCAAATGGTATCACCTCAGAACTATCTCCTGAAAATGGAAAACTTGGATTTGACAGTTTTCATGATGTGGACACCAGCTGGTTTTACGATTGGATAGATGGAATTTTGGATTGAGTTAAAGTGGAAGATTGGATAGAGGTAAAGTCACAGCAGGTGCGCAAAAGTACCGAGTGGACACATTAAATACTGACAGATAGATATTATTCTGAGTGTTGATGGTTCTCGTGCAATCATCTGTTTTCAAATTTTGCTGTTCCTGAAGAAAGGAATAACATGCACACAACAGCAGCTTTGACTGGAAAGTAAAGAAAAGGAAGGGTAGCCTCTGACTTTTGGGAAGCCCTGGAGTGTGTCCTAGAAATGCACCACCTATTCTTATTAAGTACCACCTTGTAGGGATTCGCCAATATGGGAATTCCAGGATATCCAAGATATCGAATACTATTTTCCATGTACAAATCTGTCAATTCTGATACCAACACTTAAACAATTTAGAAAATATATCAGCTAGAATTAAATCCTCCTGGATCAGCCTGGATCAGGAAGATGTAGTATTTCTACACTACCAGTCAAAAGTTTAGAGACGGTTCCTCATATCAGGGTCTCCTTATGTTTATTTTGATGCTTTACTGTAGGTTAAAAGTGAAGACATCAAACTATAAAATAGCACTCATGGAATTATACAGTCCACCTTAAACACCTCCAAAATGGACCTTTACAGGAGGATGAACCACCTTTCTTAACCTGCAGTGGAGGCTGATAGAACAAGATTTATTTCTAAGCAGTTTCGGAGCAATTCTATTGGTCTGTCCATCATGAATATTCACTAGACTGAAAGGAGAACTAGAGCTTTTACACTGTGCAGAAAAAGAGATCAAAGTTTTTACACTACTAAATATATATTAGAGGTGGAGATATGGAGAAATATAATACTGTGGTACATCAAGGGTGTATGTGGTATATCAGGATATGTACTGTTTCAGACTCTCATCAGTTGGAGCTGTTAAATGTAAGACTGTAGAGTCTTTAAGCTCACCAACTACATCCATTTACCTGGCTATGTACAACATTTGACTGCTACTGTACTTCTTCACATAACTGTATACTGCTGAGTTTTAAATACACTCAAGTTTGTTGACCTTTCTGGAGGGGGAAACTGATAAACAGTGAACTGCAATATTCAAGACCGGTGGTTATGATATCACATATAATAGGGGTGGTTAGTAAATATGTAATTATGGAAATAGAGGCTTTCCAGGAATCACGGGACTGAAACATAAAAGCAGACTGTTGATACAGTCAGAGAAAGGCACACGGTGTAGTGATCTGAGGGAGATCCTTACAAAATGGCCTTATACCATCTGGATATGATCACATTTGCTGTTATTTCACTGAAAGCTATTCTTTGAAGAAATGCACTGATGATCCCGTATACATCACGGCATGTAGTATTAAAACAAATATACACAGTGTCACTGATGCAGAACACCACTGATGATAGCTGAGCTCAAGTATCATTCCTCAAGTAAATTGATCATTGATCAAGTAAACATGTCTTGTATCAGTAAACAACAGTTGCTGTGCTACAAAGCGACATCACTATTAGCGTAGTGGAGAACATTTGAAGGGATTTGCACGATCAATACCAGGTTCAAGACCAAGACCATAACCAAGACCAAGACCATAACCAAGACTAATGCCAAGACCAAGACAATAACCATGGCCATGACCAAGACTAAGACCAAGACCAAGTCCAAGGCCATAAACAAGACCAAGACCAAGACAATAGCCAAAGCCAGGACTAAGATCATAACCAAGACCATACACAAGGCCAAGAACAAGACCAAAATCACAACCAAGACCAAAGTCAGGGCCAAGACTAAGATCAAGGTCAAGACCAATATCAATACCAAGAGCAAGACCAAGATTATAACCAAGGCCAAGGCCTAGACCAAAGACAATGCCAAGACTAAGAACATCACCAAGGCCAGAATCAGGACCAAGATCGTAAACAAGACCAAGACCATAAACAAGACCAATAGTAGGACCATAAACAAGACTTAGACCAAGGCCAAGACAAAGACCAAGATCATAACCAAAACTAAAGCCAGGACCAAGACTAAGACCAAGGCCAACACCAACACTAAGGTCAAGACCAATACCAAGAGCAAGACTAAGGCCAAGACAAAGACCAAGATCATAACCAAGACCAAGATTATAACCAAGACCAAGGCCAAGTCCAAGACCATAACCAAGACCAAGACCACGACCACAGCTATAACAAAATTAGCAACAACTTTCAATCATACAGCAAAACTAAAGCACTTTGATGTCAAAGCGTTTTCCAGGAACTTCAGCAACAGTCAGACCGGCACCATCCTGCACAGTGAAGGGGAGAAATGGAAAAATGAGACACAGAAAGTGAGAACAAGAGAATACACTGTATGGAGCTGAAGCCGAACTTGTGGGCAAAGCGGATTCCTGATTCCTCAGGAAAGAGTGCACATTTCCATTCTAGATTGTGCTGAACAAGCTCTTTCCACTCTTTTCCACTCTCTCTCTCCTTTGTGCATTCTCTGATTGCTTCTGTACCAGACACACGTGGAGTGAACATGCCTTCGTGAACAGCCCATAGCCACATCAGTCCAGCTCCAAACTTTCTGCTGTGAAAGCCTGACCGTAGTAGCGTGGGACTCCATTGGTTACCCAAACACAGATTTAAAATACATTTCCACTTCCAGTGAGTGAATAAGCACAGCTGGAGAACTGCTGGGGAGGGGCGCCATATCAAAACACTGAAGCTGGACAAGAACAAATTGGCTTTGGACGGACAGTCTTGTTTAAAACTGTATGGCTGAAGTGACCTGTAGTGATGGGTGGTGTGTTGTCTGTACCAGCAGATGCTGTTAAAAGCTGCATTAGAAGATGATGCTCGCTCAGAGCAGTACAGCCGATTCAGTTAGACCACAGATGAAGACGTATGTTATCCTATGGAAAGAATTCAGCCAGCTCTTATGGGACCACAAGAAAAGCCCCTTGATTGCCTTCTTTAGGTCTGTTTCCATTCGGAATGGCAACCTTTCAGAATCACTTCATGGTTTAAAGCTTGCTGCAACATTACTGGAAAATCTGCCAGTCATCTATCTAACAGAGGTGAACAATAAATTGAGCAGAATAAAAAACATAATTTATAACATTTATACACAACGATTTTCTTATGAATCAAACTGATTCAGTCATTCAAAAGCAAAGGGAATATTGGTAGCACATCAGAATAAGAATGGTTTAAAATTAGTTTATTAATGATTATTACGTATGTCATAACACAGAAAGTATTAATAAGCAGTTATACCACGTTAACTAATGAGTTGTTCTGTATCTGATGAATCTGCATATGTGATTACACTGACAGATTTTGCTGGTGAAAGCTGATTCACCATCATTATTCAAACTTGGCAACAGTTTACTACACCATTGTCAAAAGAATAGCTGCACCCAGAAGGAAGTGTGGGATTGTAGTGCTGTTGGGAAGGAAGATAAAGGTTACCAGGAACAATAAATGATGATAAATTTAGACTGATATGATCAATATTTATTGAGCTACACATACAGAAGTAGTGTCACTCAGTATGGCGTTGGGCTGCCATGTTTGCTAACCCAACATTCCAGGCGTCTCGGCATGGAGTTGTAGAGGTTCCTAATGGTGTCCTGTGATTATCCATCCCATGCAGCTTGAATACTCTCACACAGTTCCTGCAGATTGTGCAGTAGTGGTGGAGGTTCATTTTGGCACTGACCATGGTGCCTCCACACACGGATTCATTGGTCGTCTCCACTAAGGCAAAAGCGGGACTCGTCACTGAAGATGACAGGCTGCCGTTTTGAAACACTCCATGACAGTCTGGCACGACACCATTGCAGTCTTTGGTGATGTTGATGTGGTGTTAACGGCAGTCACCATTACGGTCTGCGTGCATGTAGTCCTGTGTCGGGCAGCCGTGTGCCAGTGGTGTTGGCACTAACAGGGGAGCATCATTGTGTCACACCGTGTATGTCAGACAATTTGTTGATTCTCTCTCACCGTGGTTGGTGCAGATCTCTCAGATCCTTCATGTCGTTGCTGCGTGCCTTCTTCTACCCACTGCCCACAGCAGTGTGCTACGGTAATATCTGTACGACCGGTATGACGCACAATACGTTAATAAGACCATCCTGCTCCCTGGAGCCCTACGATGCGACCCCTCTCCAACTCTTCCAACTGCTCGACCTGCTTTTGAACTCTTATCTGAGGCATATACTTCACTTGCAAAGGGTGCTACGAACACAACAGCACGAGTCAGAATGGAAAGCAAGCACAACAGGACAACCGTATATAGAGAGTCAGGTACAGCGATAAGGCCCGTCCTTGCCTACGTCACATGTGCGGCAGAGTGTGAAACCTAAATCATGCTCTTCTACATATAATCTGTTGTCTGCTCAGTGAATTATGTAATAATGGGTTGGCTTGCCAAACTAAAACACCAACTCATTCAACTAACTTCATCAGGGTTAGCCCAGAGTTAGCTGTGCTGCAATACACTTTCATATAGTGTCACCTTTTCTGTCTGTGCGTCAACTTAACATTTACCGTTCTAAGTGAGAAGACCAGTGGTGGCCAGTAACAAAGGACATTCACGTTGCCTTGCCATGAGCACGCTGGCCAGTATTCAACCTCCCTCATAAGATAACACCTCATAAGTTATACAGGTGTGCCGTCCCCTGAGGTAACATCACTCCATAATCAATTTTCACACTGATATCATATGACTTCTGGTACGTCAGTGTGTTGTTAATATGCAATGACGTATGACGTGGGCCAAAAAAGTCTTATGAAATCTGACTTTTAAATTTCTATTCAATTCAATTCAATTCAATTCAACTTTATTGTCATTATACCAATACAGAGTTGTACAGTATAACGAAACACAGTCAGGCTCTTTCTCCAGTGCAGTTACAAGAATATATGTGTATAAATATATATAAATAGTGTAGTGCAAGGACAAATAGATAAAGACATGTGTGCAAACAATACAGTACAATAGTGTACAAGACATGTGCAAAGTGTGGTTGTAAGCAGTATAGATATATAAAGTGTACAGTGCAGGTAGGAGAAGCAGCTTAATGTTCCTTGGTACAGATGTTCAGTATAGAAAAATAAATATAGATAAGTAGGTACACAGCTGAGATGTTCAAGTATAAAGTATAAAGCTAAAGTTAAAGTGCGGTGCAAACAGTCCTGTGAGGTAGTAGAGCCTAGTGTGCTGGGGGATCTGGCTAGAAATCAGTAACAGTCTTTAGTGGTGTGGTCATGTTCTGGTAGGCACTTCCGGTGTGACCAGTTTGACAGCTCTAGGGTAAAAGCTGTTCCTGAACCTGGAGGTTCTGGCTCGGATGTTCCGGTATCTCTTTCCGGATGGCAGAGGTTGGAACAGGGGATGACTGTGGGGTCAATGTGGGGTGTGTGGGGTCAATATTTACAGTGTGACTCTCACTAGGGCACATGGATCTACAGGGATTCTACTGTTTATTATTTCTCCTGACTCACTGCTGCGTCCTTTTAGCAAATAAAAGCCTACATCATTTAGCTTTAATTACCGTTTCAGTTTCATGCTCCAATTAAAAATGACAATATGCTACAACCACAGCTTTTGCACAGCCGCACTTTTATTACATCCCTACATTTTGCCAACATTAAACCTTCACCAGGACGCAATCCTTGGTTTTGCTCCTGCGTCCACTGGAACCATCTGAAAACCGCTGGAGGAAAAGTGTGTAAACGTTTTGCAGAAGTATAAAAGGAAGATCCCAGATCAACTGCTACTGAGGTTATTTTCCACATGGTTATGTGAATAACAGAATTCCGTTACCATGATTCTGTTATCCTTTTTTTGTTGTTGTTGTTGTTGTTGTTGTTGTTGTTGTTGTTGTTTTGCTGGTGTTTATACCTAATAAACATTGATCTGTAAAGTGTTTAAAAGTTGTTGTTGTGTGTAAAAGTGTTGAAAGACTACTCACAAAAGCATGTGAGAAAGTGGGATTCGAACCCACGCCTCCAGGGGAGACTTCCCATTTCCCAACCCAGCCCTACAAAAGAACTGTGTAGCGTCTCACATACAAACCACAGCAAACAAGTTATTTACTGTATTCTGTATATACTGTATATACTGTATACTGGATTCCTTTTTTCCAAATAGATAAAAATCCAAATCAGTTTGACTGCTGCTGGGGTTATTTTCCACATGGTTATGTGAACAACAGAATTCCGTTACTTTCTGCTGGTGTTTACATCTAATAAACGCTGAGCTGCAAAGTATTTGAAGGCTGTTTTGAAAGAACAGCTCAAATGACATAACTTCTAAATAAATACTGAGCTTTCTTTCTGGAAAATGGGCTTTCTGTTTGGATATTATTACAATGCCACATAAGATTCCCTTGGAGGAAGAGAGAACAACCCAAGTTTACAAGATGTTCTTTTAGCACCCAATACTGGTACCCCGAAAGCATGAGTGCACTTTACTGCACTTTACTACATTAAAATATAATCTTATACTGTGATATACGTGGAACAAAACGAATTTCAGTCAAACAGCCCAGCCCGTATGTTAAAATATCACCATACACTGTGATACACATGGAAAAAATCGGAATGTCAGTCAAACAGCCCAGCATGCCAGTTAAAATATCATCTTCTACTGTGATACACATGGAAAACATCGGAATGTCAGTCAAACAGCCCAGCCTGTTTGTTAAAATATCACCTTATGCTGCGATGTACATGGAAAACATCGGAATGTCAGTCAAACTGCCCAGCCAGTACTGACCTGGCAGGATACAGTCTCATGCTGGACATTACGCCTCAGGGGAAAACAAGCAAATCTGAAAAAGGGTCCATCTGCTTTTGTGATGGGATGTCCTGGCTTGGCTCCACGCCTGCTCTTGCCACACGTGCACCAGACCTGACCCGCAGACTAAATTAGAATGACTGCTTGTAAAAATACACACGCCTGCCTGAAACACTAACTCTCTGCGAACCCTGCTCAAAGTTAGAACTACAAGCTAACAGGCCCGGAATTACTGGTTCAAAGAGCTACCAGGTCAAGTGGTGGGCTGTACAGTCAAATCCTGGCATGCCTTTAACACTTCTGACGTGGGTAAAATCTAGGTGGTACTGTGTATGGAATTCTGCCAGCACTCCAGTCCAGTTCAGATGTCGTTATACTGTCATTAGGCTCATTATACTGACATACAGAGTCAGAGGTGGACAAAGAATATACACCCACAAAAGAATAGTTGCACAAATAGCTGCACCCAGAAGGAATCAAGCGACAGGAATGAAACTTGGTGAGTAGGTTTGACATTGTGAGACATGCCAATGATTCAAGTTTCACGCTCGGCCGCACATGTGTAAGCAAGGAATGAGCCTTATCACTGTACCTGACTGACCCAACAGCCACGATTACAGACATTCAGCGAGCAGTGATGTCCTCCATGAGTCATGCTGTTAGTGCCAGCACCATTGGCAGACGGCTACACGATGCAGGACTACATGCAGGCAGACCGTTACGACGAATGCCCTCAACACCACGTCAGCGTCACCAAAGACTGCAATGGTGTCGTGCCAGACAGTCATGGAGTGACTCAAAATGGCAGCGGGTCATCTTCAGTGACAAGTCCCGCTTTTGTCTTGGTGGAGACGACCAACGAATCCGTGTGTGGAGGCACCGTGGTCAGCGTCAAGATGAACAGTTTGTTGTTACGTGCCACATGTCCAGAAGGCCTGGTGTCACTCCACCTCCACCCCTACCGCACCATCTGCAGGAACTGTGTGAGAATATTCAAGCTGCATGGGATGGATTATCACAGGACACCAGTAGGAACCTCTACGACTCCATGCCGAGACGTCTGGCATGTTGCATTAGCCCAACGCCATACTGAGAGACACTACTTCTGTATGTGTAGCTCAATAAATATTGATCATATCAGTCTAAATTAATCATCATTTATTGTTCCTGGTAACCTTTATCTTCCTTCCCAATAGCACTGCAATCCCACACTTCCTTCTAGGTGCAGCTGTTCTTTAGATGATGAGTACATCTCTGAGCACATGCTGACTGCACACTGTTACCCAGACTAGCAAACCCACCTAGTTTTAACCGGTGCACAAACTTTTGCATATAATTGTACATGTACACCAACCTTAGTGGTTGGAATTTCCTTCTCCAATTTTTGGAATTTAGAACCACTTGCTATTTGTCCTTGCACAATTTTTCCTCCGTGTTTAACCCATCCTAAAGTAACACACACTAGGGGGTAGTAAGCACACTTGCCCAGAGCAGTGGGCAGCCCTACTTACAGTGGCTGTGGAGCAGTTGGGAGTTAGGTTCCTTGCTCAAGGACACTTTAGTCATGTCCTGTTGGCGCAGGGAATTGAGCTGGTGACCTTACGGTGACAAAGCTGGTTCCCTAACCTCCAGCCCACGATTGCCCTTACAGCAACTGGAAACAGAACCTGAGTAAAGTTGTGCCATGTCACTTCAGGGACGTGTCCGGGACACAATGGCGTGCTGCTTGTGCAGACTGCATGAACATTCTTACCCACCAACATTAGCACCGAAATGAAAAGAAAGACGTTTAGCAATGCCAGTCGTTGATTGCCGGTGTAGCCGGGTGAACAACTCAGGGAAAATGTCTAACAGTGATTTTAAATTGCAACTATTTTCTCTAAATTATGTTCTGGGCCTGGTTTGTGGCCAAGAAGGCCAGCAAATCCACTTTTCTGGATTCAGAATGGAACACTGAATGTAATAACAGCTGTGGTTGTGTTGTCATGGACATGGCATTCGGGTGTTTGGTTGCTTTTGAGTGGTCTAACTCATCTACAGGTCATTAAGGTTAAATTTCCCAACTTGCCGTTAATGATTTGGGCTTAAATTAAAACTTAAATAAAAGGATACTTTCAAACCATTCAGAGGGGAGTACATGCTGTTTCTCTGGTAAATGTAAATAAGAAAAAAACAATACATGCAAATAAAGGCAGATCTCACAAAATAATACTTAGGTACAGTGACGCAGTGATGGAGCTTAAAAGTCTCTTGGAAGCAATTAAACTCACTAAGAGTGAACAAATCTAAAACAGCACTCTATGTGACCCAAGCACACACTTGCTAAAGCAAATGTGTAATGATGGACAGACTTAGAATGACACGCGCTGAGCTAAAAGCAGAGCAAGGTTTTATTAACAGGTTAGCGGTCAAGCTCAACAACAGGAACCAGGCAAACATAACAAAAGGGGCAGGCAGAGTCATAAACCAGATAAACAAGCAAGAGTCAAAAACCAAACAGACAACCAACCAGCAACCAAAACAAGAGGGAAAACCAGAGAGGAGAAAACCAGAAACCAGAAGTCAAAACCAGGATAGCAAACAGGAAATCACAGAGGTAGAACGCTCGGTATGACACAGGAGTGGTAATACTTCGCGAAGAGGGTGTGGAAACCAGGGGTATATAACCAACAGACATAATGGCGAGCAGGTGTGTGTGATCAGTACTCTGGGGATGACAAATGGGAAAACGGGACGTGATTGGGTGATGGTGGACATGTGACGATGATGTCATTGGGTGATGATTTCTGGGTTATGGAGTTTGGGAGATCGAAGGTAGAGTGGAAAACCGGAACTGTGGCAAAATAAAACAAAGCCATCATGCAAGACGTCCTTTGAAATCCCAATAGATGTGGGATTGAGGTCTATGTACAGTTCTGGATCATCAAATTACTTTAGGTGGCATCCGCTTAACACTAATAGCCCTTTTTGATCAACGTGGAACAGGTTCTGTTCTGGTTCACGCACCTAATTTTGAACCGTTGTTGTAATTTCTTCTTTTGGTGTCAATTGAAGAGAGGAGTCCACTCTGGATATAATGTACAGTCCAGAGTGCAGTCTAGAAGATTGAGGCAACTCAAAATGCATAGAACTAATAGATTAAAAAGTTCACAACAACATTCACTGCATTTGCACCAAAAGCGAACTAACAGGTTCGGAACCCGGAAAGTTCATTCCCAGCTAAGCCAAAGAATAGTAGGTTCTGCAGCACGAACCGTGATGACATCTGTGGGTGTGTCAGTTGTTGCTTAAAAAGAAGGCAACTATGGCGACACCCAGTGGTCTGCTGAAGAACCTCTTCTAGGTCTTCTTATCTCCAGTAGTCAATCTGTGCTGCTTTCTGGATATAAACAAACATGGAATAACAGCACAAATGCTCGCAGGTAATCTATACACTCTGCCATCTTGGTACTACTGCTTACTACCGCTGTATAGCGCCCTGTGTTGACGATGTATCCTGTGACATTCCTTGGTTCCAACAAAATCTGGTACAATGGAGGCTGGTTCCCTGAACAGCACCAACGTCCTAAAGCTAGGTTTAGAATGCCGGCCCAAATCCAATTTTTCTCATATCCAGATATTATATATAATATCTGATACTCTAGATCGCGAAAAAACACATCTGAGTTTGGCTAATCGGATACAAACTACCATTTAAAGGTGGCATGAAATGCAATTCCAATAGGATTTTTACGAATGTGCCGCACTCCGGACACTCAAATCGGATATCCAAGTGGCCTTTGTATTGGCAAACAACAATGATGTCAAATCCAGAGTGATAGACGTGCTGGGATTCAAGCCAAAGACTTGTGAACCGTGCCCTGACAGAGTGATGAGGGTGAACCTTGACAGAGTTTGGAGAGCAAAATTACGCACCTCCGTGTCTCCTGCTTCCGCGTATGAAAGCCACACGTAGTTACTGGCACCTACAACATTAACACAGCAACCGATGCAGATAGACTGGTGATGTCTGGACACACAAATCCGATCCGATCACTTACAAATAACAGAGGGGACAGTCATCTCAAAAGATCGGATTCAGGCTTCTTCTGTTGTGCTTGCAGTCTGAACACAACCCAAGAAGCCTGAATGGAAGCAGTTCATAATCCAGGGTTGTGTGTGAAGCAAAAAGACTGTGTGACGTGAGCTGAGAAGGCTTTATCTCTGAAACTGTGATCTTCACCATCTAACCTGTAGACTGTGTTGAACGGATTTAATGTTTTTAAGTAATGGGAATAACAGCAAAACAGATTACAAAGGCCATTTTCCTATGGAAGATCAGACGTCTTTGGTTCTTGTGCAAATCCTTGAGGGTTCCAAGACCTCATCGTACACAACCCCCCTCCCCCAAAAATGTTTTGTTAGGTGTTTTAAGTGACAAATCATCAGACAACTGACACTAGCACCTCAGCCCAAAGAAATTCCAGCAACACGGCACTCCCAAAATATCATCAAACCCAAAAACTGGCACCTTTTACCAAACGGGCACAGTCGTGGCTTTGCCAACACAGCTCTCCTTCATACAGCACAACAGACCTGCCAAGCCAAATAGGCACATGGTTGGACATGCATCACCTCACCATCTCTTCTTTCCCTTCTGTCCCATTAAAAAGCCAGTCTTATTGGTAAAAGCATGAGCTCATGGAAGCTGAGAACTCACCAGCTTTATAAGACTCTGGGGCTGATGCCTACAGCTTGTACACATTAGCAGTAGTAAACTCTACAGTATATACAAGCATGCATTAAAAGTCTACAGGCGTGCCAAATACAAAAGGCTGACTTTACACTCTTTGTGTTGTACCATTAGCTAAAAGCTTGACTATGGTTGCAGTACACGTGCAAGTTGAGCGAGATGTGAAAATCACAAATGAGAAAGGGGGCGAAACACTTAAAACGTGAAGTCAGACAAAACCTAAAACAACTTTTCTGCCTGAGAACTGAGCATGTCCCACCACATGTTTTCGGACGAGGCCTTCTCTCAAAAACAACTACTACCCTGTTATTGCCAAATGAAGACAGGAAATAGGAGTTTGTGATGGGCCAGAGTTCGGCCAGAGTCGGGCCAGATTTGGTGGATGTCTTCACTGGCACAGTTTCCTATAGACTGGGATTTGTGCCACCGCCGGTAGACCCGTATGACCGTACGCTTCCATACATCTGCAGATTCAGCTACTTCCTTCACGCTATAGCTTTTGGTGCACTCAAAAGCAATCGCTCCTTTGCATTTGGGCGTACCTGGGAACTGATCAGCTGTATAAGACTCTGGGGCTGATGCCTACAGCTTGTACAAATTAGCAGTAGTAAACTCTACAGTGTATACAAGCATGCGTTAAAAGTCTACAGGCGTGCCAAAAACAAAAGGCTGACTTTACACTGTTTATGTTGTAGCGTTAGCTAAAAGCCTGCAAGACTCTGGCTGCAGTACACGTGCAAGCATTTCATAGTTAAGTGAGTTGTAAAAGGCATAATGCTCCAAATGTGGAGTATGACAAACTTGGAAAATGAGCCAAAGGCTCCCAAAACACTGCTGTGTTGTCAACGTGAACTTTGCTACTTGAGAACTGAGCATGTCCCACTTAAAAAAAATAAATAAACCTCAGGTTTTCAGACGAGGCCTTCTCTCAAAAACAACTACAGCCATGTTATTGCCAAAAAGAAGACACGAAACAGAGTTGGTGATGGTGCAAAGTGTTTGCAGAGCTACCCTAAAGTCTGTTAATGGCCCAAAGCCATAAGAAAGAAGTGTCCCAAATGTTAATGTTTGATAAAACGTGCTAGAGACAACTCGCACAGGGTACTGTTCCAGTTGTTGTTCCCGTTTTGAAGCATAGCTGCCAGCAAAATGTCGAGAGGAGTTAACACATACTGTCCCGTTGGCCAAAAAAACGGTTGAGTCTGCTTGACAACGTAAATGCAGGTTGATGACTCTTTGGCATCTGCTTGCTCTTTCACAGCGCACGGTTTTTAAAAAGGTTAATTCATTATACGTGGATCAGTGAAATGACTCATCCTTCACTTGGCAATACAGCCTCAGGCTCCAGGCATTACGCCTACTGTGTTTGATTTTAAGCTTTGCATCTGTCCAAGCTAAACTGTATCTGTGCAGCCTAAATTGAGCGAGATGGTAAAGAGATGGAAAACATTTTCTGAATCTTCAGACGCTCCTCCGGAGCACCTGCGCTCTGTCCAGGTCAAAACTTCGTCTGACAGAAAGACCCGTGTTCTTAGCCTCTTAGGAAAACTTTGAACAGATTAGTTCCTGGACACTAAATGGACTATGGTCCATCTGGGTTGCTGCACATTTCCGGACACAGTTTACTTAGCAAATCTGGAAACGTGCTGCACGTTTCATTACGATGAAATACGCCATACGCCATATGGATGGACAAGTGAACCGAACCTACTTCACCTAAAGAATCTCTTAGGTGCAACTGAACTCACAAATGTTGTCTGTTCTGGTCTTATTGGATCCTTAGAGCAGCTTTTAATACTGTTGACCACAAGCCTGGAAAACTGGGTCGGCCTCTCGGGCACAGATATGAATCCTACTGGCTGCACAATTTAGGACTACACGCGCGCAGACCTTAACACCACGTCAAGTGCCAGACGGTCATGGAGTGACTTAGAATGGCAGCGGGTCATCTTCAGTGACGAGTCCCGCTTTTGTCTTGGTGGAGACGACCNCTTCAGTGATGAGTCCCGCTTTTGTCTTGGTGGAGATGGCCAATGAATCCGCGTGCGGAGGCACCGTGGTCAGCGGCAAGATGAACGGTTTGTTGGCACGCATCACATGTCCAGAAGGCCTGGTGTCACTCCACCTCCACCCCTACCTCTACACATGTGTAGCTCAATAAATATTGCCCATATCAGTCTAAATTGATCATCATTTATTGTTCCTGGTAACCTTTATCTTCCTTCCCAATAGCACTGCAATCCCACACTTCTGTGTGCAGCTGTTCTTTTGACGATGAGTGTATATTTATTCATCTATCAATAAACTTGTAAAGAAGGAAACGAGCCCAAGGCCATGAATTTACGATCTCGGGACCGGACTCAAGTACTACAACACTATTTATTGATGAAGCCTGTAACCATGATAAAACATTGTGGCCTCTCGAGGCTTATTGCTGTACTAAAGAAACAAAGCACAGCATATTACATTCATGGGTCCACAGAGCAGACTGATGTTCAAATGTGCACAAAGTGTGGAAAACAGAACCCTGAAAACACGGGCAACTCCATCTGGAAGTGGACACCGGCCAACTGGGCAACACTTTCTGCAACTAGATACTAACGGCCAGATCACACGCCATAAAAAGAAAGGAAAACAGTTATGAATATCTGAGCTCCTGAGTCTTTGAGGCTTCAGGATGAGGGCCAGATGTATATGTTGTATGTGGATGTAGGGGTAAATGAGTATAATGTGCTGCTTTTGCAATGCAAAAGTTACAGAATGTATACAGAAACTCTTATTTATTTATGTTTCAGAGTCCATGTCCCTGCTGGTGCCACACACACAGTGCTATTGGGAAGGA
>CM067496.1:18526066-18549691 GCA_034552555.1 Semaprochilodus insignis
GGAACACAATGGAGTGAATGGAGGGCAACTGCCGACTGTCACAGGCCGCACTTTCCTCTGAGCTCCTTAGCACTGGCTGCTCTTCAGTGCACACTGAAAGACTATACCCTGAGCACTGGAGCAGCTACAGGGCCGTAGGTTGGGATACCACTTCTAGGTAACTTTGACTGCATGCCGCTGAACCATCTGATAATCCTGCTAATTTAACCACCAAACTAATCAGGCATTTCTTCTTCTGCCTCACGAACCACTAAATGACTTACAGACCCAAAAGCCACGATTGCAGACATTCACAGAGCAGTGATGCCCTCCATGAGTCATCCTGTTGCATGACACAGGACTACATGCACACAGACCGTTACGACGACTGTCCTTAACACCACATCAACGTCGCCAAAGACTGCAATGGTGTCGTGCCAGACTGTCATGGAGTGACTCAGAATGGCAGTGGGTCATCTTCAGTGACGAGTCCCGCTTTTGTCTTGGTGTAGACGACCAATAAATCCGTGTGCAAAGGCACAGTGGTCAGCACCAAGATGAACGGTTTTGTCTGGCATTTTGGGTTAGCAAACATGGTGGCCTGACACCATACTGAGAAACACTACTTCAGTACGTGTAACTCAATAAATATTGATCATATCAGTCTAAATTTATCATGATTTATTGTTCCTGGTAACCTTTATCTTCCTTCCCAATAGCACTGCAATCCCACACTTCCTTCTGGGACGATATGCGTATGAAGCAGTCAGATGAACTCGCCTGTGCTCCTTACACCAAGCTGAATGCAAGAAGGAAAAGGGGACACTTAATTGGCTTCCCCGTGTGCATATAAAAAGGCAGAGAATATTCATCTCTATGCACAGTTCCCATTTTCCTATATTTCGTGAATTTTATTGGAACCTCAGTTCTTTTCACATCACAAATAATCTTTCCTAACCAAATGATGGGGCCAAGTCTAATCTCAACACATTTACTGAATGACTGCGGTGTAATTAATAGTGAAATCTCATCTGAATGACTGCATTTATGGGGTTTACTGCCCTGGAAAATATGTAGAGTTAGTTGATATGATGGTAATGTGGCAAATGGCTCCTTTAAAGGTGCAATATGTGATTTTTTGAACATTAAACATTAACTAAAATTATCAACAAAATGTGTAGAAGTTTTGGTGGACTGAGAAAGTCGTTCAGATGCCTTTGTTGAAAGCACCATCTTCAGCTTCAACTGCTGTAAAGTCCTGCCCGCTGGCCTATCCTAGACAATCGCTAGAGGGCAATAGTGCATGAACAGGCTAACCAGCCCTTCATAGAAGCCGTCGAACTCGAGGAACGAAGAGCATACATCGCAGCAATTGTAATGGTCCAGTACAGTGGGGTACTGAATAGAACGGAACAGAACCACTCATTGACCATTTGCATGTGCAACTTGCATGTGCACAAGAAATGACTGACCCAACAGCCACGACTGCAGACATTCAGTGAGCAGTGATGCCCTCCATGAGTCATCCTGTTAGTGCCAGCACCATTGGCAAACGGCTGCATCACGCAGGACTACATGCACACAGACCGTTACGATGACTGCCCTTAACACCACGTCAACGTCACCAAAGACTGCAGTGGTGTTGTGCCAGACTGTCATGGAGTGGCTCAGAATGGCAGCGGGTCATCTTCAGTGAGGAGTCCCGCTTTTGTCTTGGTGGAGACGACCCACAAATCTGTGCGGGGAGGCACCATGGTCAGCACCAAGATGAGGTTTATTGTCACGCATCACACGTCCAGAAGGCCTTGTGTCACTCCACCTCCATTACTAGTGCCCAGGAACCGAGAGGAAATTGCAGGGGGCAGTGAGCACACCTGCCCAGAGCAGTGGTCAGTACTATATATGGTGCCCAGGGTGTGCAACTGGGGGTTAGGTGCCTTGCTCAAGGGCACTTCAGCAAGGGAGCTTGTGTCATGACAGCTCAGGGGACTGAGACAGACACTCTCTAGTCACAAGGATGGCTTCCTAACTTCCATCCCATGACTACCCCAGAAAGTCCTGCAGTGGTCTGGATTGGAACCAGGGTTGAGTACTAACCACTGTACGATTTTTGCTGTTTGTAGCTGCTCTAAGAATAAGGATGACCTCACTAGTATGACAAACACGTGTGAATATGTGTGTGTGTGTATGTTTGTGTGTGCTTGTGTTTGTTATTGTCTGTGTGTGTGTGTATGTCTGTGTGTGCATGTTTGTGTGTGCATGTGTGTGCATGTTTGTGTGCATGTTTATGTTTATGTGTGTGTTTGTGTGTGTGTGTGTGTGTGCATGTTTGCGTGCATGTTTGTGTGCATGTTTGTGTGTGTCTGTGTTTATGCGTGTATGTTTGTGTGTGTGTGTGCATATTTGTGTGCACATGTTTGTGTGTGTATGTGTTTGTGTGCATGTTTGCGTGCATGTTTGTGTGTGTATGTTTGTGTGTGTGTATGTGTGTGTCTATGTTTATGTGTGTATGTTTGTGTGTGTGCGCATGTTTGTGTGTGTATGTGCACATGTCTGTGTGTGTGTGTGTGTGTGTGTATATATGTGTGTCTGAAAATCAGTGCTTGAAACATTACCATCAGTGTGTGTGCAGTGATTGGTGGAGTAAACGGTCATCTGGGGACACGCATGGAAAACAGAGCGTGGATGAGGACACATATCAGCACTGGCCCTTCGGTGACGCCACGTACGGGCCTTTAAAACGCTTCACAGCCTCTGTATGTGGCCTGGAGGGAGTAATGCACTGCACAGCACGTTTTTCTCCTGACCTCAGAGGGTGTCTTTGGACTCGGCTTTGAAACGTGCTCTTCATGATCATTTGTGGGCGTGTGTGTAAAATGTGTCCGGGGATTCCACATGAAGAGCTCCTCGGTGGTTTTGCTACTGTTATTTAAGACCACTGTGGTTCATGGCACCGGGGAGACAAAGAGAAACGTTAACCCCTTTACGCAATGGGAAAAAGCAGCTACTTTTGCTTTGTTATACATATATCTGGTGAGGCAACATGATCTCTAAATGCATCCACTGCGCCTACTTTTAAATCATTTTCCACAAAATGTTTTTTTTGGGGGAACACTTTCTTTAAGTTCCAGATATTAACAAGGTATGCATGAAGTACAAACTCCAAAGTATTAAATAATTACACCCATCAAAAAAAAAACCAAAAAAAAAAAAAAAACACGCTGCTGCTGCACCCAGAAGGAAGTGTGGGATTGGCATGGAGTTGTAGAGGTTCCTAATGGTGTCCTGTGATAATCCATCCCATGCAGCTTGAATATTCTCACACAGTTCCTGCAGATGGTGCGGTAGGGGTGGAGGTGGAGTGACACCAGGCCTTCTGGACGTGTGGCACGTGACAGCAACCCTTTTCTCTTTTGAGAATCTATTTTTTTTTATATGAACGTTTTAATATGAATAAAACACTATATATGGCAAGCAGCAGTAGTCAAAGATCATTTTTTCCAATGCAAGTTGACATCTAGCCCCCACTGAGCTTGGTGAAAAACAGAATTTACTCCAGCTTGAAACTGCTATTAGGAGAGCAGTATTCATTCATTCATCCATTCGTGCATTCATGCATTCGTGCATTCATGCATTCATTTATCCATCTTCTAAGCTGCTGGTAACAGGGGTGCTGGAGCCTATCCCAGTGCTCACTGGGCATCAGGCTGGAAGCACCTAGAGCAGGAAACCTACACAGACATGGGGTCCCCTGTTGACATGTACTAAACATCTCCTTAAAATGTGTAAAGGATGTCTATGTATCATATTGCAAAGATACCTAGCGCAAGTTAGCATGCTAAACAGCTAGCCCAAGCCATTAGTATCAGTTTGGTGTCATTTGGGCCTTCTGGTCAAAGAGTTCAGGGACCTCTCCTGTACTGGTTGAAATCCCATAAGAGAATAAACACAACAACACTCATACATAGCATACTGTTTGGAAGTACACTGACATACCAAAAGTCATGGGATAGCAGTATGCCGAACACTGGTCAGCGTGCTCGTGGCAAGGTGACGTGAATTATTGGAGTTCGAATGAGGCATGATAATGGAATGTCTCGGCAAACATACAGGCCACACCATTGGTCTCTTCAGAATGCTGCCTGAACCAATCTGAACGTGGATGTGATTTCTGCCAGAGTCACTAGCCAGATGCTGGCAGTTACCATCATTAAGCACCCATGGATGGCCACTGCGCTGTCCACTGTGGGTGGTAATGCTTTCTATGAGGCATTCCTGGTACACATGTGACACTGTGGATCGAGGAATATTAAATGCCTGCACAATTTCAGAATTAGAAAGTACCATCCAACTGGCACCCACAATTATGCCTCCTCGTTTGAACTCCGATAATTTCACGTCGCCTTGCCATGAGCATGCTGGCCAGTGTTCAACCTCACAGCTTATACAGGTGTGGCCGTTCCCAAGCCGTCCCCTGAGGAGGTGACACCCATTCACAATCAATTTACATACTGATATCACATGACTGTCTTCCGCATTTAACCCATCTGTGAAGCGAAACATCCACATACACACACACACTAGTGAACACACACACACACACACTAGGGGGCAGTTAGCACTCTTGCCCGAAGCAGTAGGCAGCCCTATGCACGGCACCTGGGAAGCAGTTGGGGGTTAGATGCCTTGCTCAAGGGCACTTCAGTTGTTACTGTCAGTTCAGGGAGTCAAAGCAGTGACCCTCAGATCACAAGGCTGGTTCCCCAACCACCAGCCCACGACTTCCCCGAGACCTGCATTCAGTCTTCAGTTAGCGTTCAGTTAGTGTTTCACTCCAGCCGAATTCAGCTCAACACATGATTTGAAAAAGTCAGTGGAATTAGTCCTGATTTCAGCTGAACACTGTAACCTCTTTCAGCTTTTGGCTGGCCTAGAAAACTGTTTTGGTTGAACATGAAGTTCACTTCTGCCTTATTATGGTGGACATTGCTTGGATGGATCAGTACAATGAAATCTACCAAGTCCAAGCAGAAAATAATTCAGAGCAGATAAGTATACTGGTTGCTGTTTTTAAGAAGATTATTCATAAATAGAATAGATATTAGCCTAGATATTTGAATAGGATTAATGGAAATGATCTTATATGTATTGTCACAAACCCCTGTACCAGATTAACCTGCCTTGCTTCCCATTTACAGGTCAGGAACTGCACTGAGCAACCAGTGGAGGACGATGGGGCTATCAATCCCTGTGGGGTGTGAGTGACGGGATCCAAAGATTGAGAAGAGGTGCTACAGTGCAGTGAATGTCTCGTTCCATGTGTGGAAAATGGCTCCAAAGCAGATGTTAAGGATTGGCTAAAAGGAGTGACTGCATTTGGGCATGCCAAAGACCATAGTGTGAAGGAAGTAGCTGAATCTGCAGGTGTATGGAAGCGTACGATCATACGGGTCTACCAGCAGTGGCTAAAATCCCAGTCTACAGGGAATTCTCCTTGGAATTGTGCCAGGGAAGGCATCCACCAAATCTGGCCCAGCTGCATAATTCTTTGATGGAAGAGTGTCTGAACATTGATGTGGCCTACATCCAGAAACTTGTCCAGTCCATGCTGAATCCAATCACAGCCGTTATTGGTGCTTGTGGAGGACATCACTGCTTGCTGAATGTCCACAATCGTGGCTGTTGGGTCACTCTGCACATGTGAAACAATTTGCCAGTTCTTTCTCTTCATGGTTTATGTAGGTCTCCAAGATCTTTCATGTCACAGGTGCGTGCCTTCTTCTGTTCACTGCTGCCAATAGCGTGCTATGGTAGCATCTGCACAACCGGTACGGCGCGCAATACGTCGATGAGACCATCTTGCTTCCTGAAGCCCTATGATGCAACTCCTCTCCAACTCTTCCAACTGATTCGAATTGTTTTCAAACTCTTCTCTGAGGCACATACTTCACTTGCAAAGGATGCTACCAACACAACAGCACGAGTCAGAATGGAAAGCACACGCAACAGGACGACCTTACATAGTGAGTCAGGTCAGAGCATGAAACTTGTATCATTTGCATGTCTCACAATGTCAGACCTGCCCACCAATTCCTGTCAGTTGATTCCTTCTGGGTACAGCTATTTTTCTGATGATGAGTGTACATATACATTGTCAGGAACTACAATGAACACCCAGTGGGAAAGTGACCAGCACAGCCTTAGCAGCTGTAACCAACAAGCATACAAAACCTTTTCTTCTACGGTGAGTTTGGCACACATTATCTAAACATGGCATCATCAATGGCTGTGTATGAGTCTGAGCCTTCATCTCAGGTGAGCCCACCCTTAAAAACAATGAGACTTTTATTTATGTATTGCTTCTTGAAGCAAACAGTCTTTTTCACCCCTCTTAAATGCAGCAAACTGACTTAAGAGTGACCTGCGTATGTGTAATTGAGCTATTATGGTTTAGGTTTATATAAGTCTGTACCAGTGAATGAACAACAGCTCAGTTTACTGTAGAGCTTCTGTATTTCTCTCTCTATGAGGACGAACGTGCACAGTTAAAGTTAACATGTGATATGAAATATCAAAGCACTGCGGAAAAGACACTGAAGTTCTAATGAAAGATGAAGTAAACAAATGCGGAACGGAGCATCACTGGCTGTCTCCTCGCATGCAATACCCACATGCCAACAGCCAGTCAGACACGCGAGGCGTATTTCCAGGGCTGAAACCCGAACCAGGCCTACCTACAGTGTGCCTTTCATAAACGTTAGTGGTTAATTTCCTGTTCTGCAGTTTTCTTATGGTCTCTAAGCTGCTCTATGCAAAGCTCACTGGCTGAAGTCACTGGTACACTTAACATGGCAACCAATACACACACTGGCAACTTCTTTGGCCTCCTACGCTAACTGTTCAATTTTATCAGCTATGGAGTTACTGTACACCAACACACTACTTACAGTACACTAACGCATTACGCTTANCACTACTTACAGTACACTAACACATTACAATTACTGAGTTACTGTACACCAACACACGACTTACAGTACACTAACACATTACAATTACTGAGTTACTGTACACCACTGCTTGTCACTAGTGCAATATAACTGTGTGCATATATAAAGTCAATCACAGACGTACATCTACGAATGTAGCCAACTGCTATTCAGGTTTTGTGAAGTAGTTATTTTAGCTGATTCGTGTAAAAGTGAGGAAATGGGTTATTGCAGACTATACACAAACACCAGAGTCACATGTTCTGGACTTACCGCCCAGGTCTTGCTCAGTCTGAAGATAGGAGCGCTCTGCAGAGCCGAGACTACAGACACCAGCGAGTGGAGGTTGTTCAGCTCCAGCAGTTTCTGCAGATAAACATTAAATCAAACCACATAACTCTGTAATGAGGCAGGATGAGGCAAAACCGGGCCGTAAAACGAAATGTCTGAAATGTACATTTTATGGGGCAATTTACACCTCCTGGAACACATTTCCAGATTTGATTGAGATTTATGAGAAACTTCCTTCTATTCATTTATCAAACAGGATGTTTCTGTCCCCTATTTTACATATCTGGTGCATTTTTGGAGAATCTCGGGGAATGTTTTAAACCTGGGCCCTGGTTCATTTCAGAGCCTGTCTATGTTTTTCATCTGAAACACAGCTGTGGAAAAAGTCCATGCTCCATTTATTTTATTTCCAGTCATTTATTTATGTATTTATTGTTCAGCATGATGGGGACAAAAATATTTATGTATGTATTTATTTATTTATTTTTCAGCATAATGAAAAATAATATCTATTTTCTTCAGCATGATGAAACATTATTCATTTATTTATTCATTTATTTATTTCATAGAAAAAAAAAACCACTTTAACTGTTGTATTTGTCATACTGTATCAGTGCTTCAAAGAAATCTTGCTGGATGTTTTTTGTTCTTTATTCATTTTAGCTACATAGGACAGCACGGTATAAGCATTAGATATTACAGAACCATACACAGTGCCAGGACCTGCCCTAGTAAGGGGAGGAAGGGGAGATAAAATGATATACATCTATACATATAACTGTGCATATCACATTCGCTTCCTTCTTTATTCAGACACCATTGAGGATTAAAAAGGCTTCAGTTCTTTCACTCCAATCCGCTTGTGAACACGTCCAGCTCCAAACCTCCACTGACCGACTGAGGCTCTATCTTTCCAGCAGGCCGAAGTTCTGGGTTCCTTGCTGTTTAAGTCTACTCAGTTATCATTCACCTGTTTCCTTGTTATGAGAAAGAAAAGAGGAGAGTCTACAGTTGATAAGCTGAGTTGCAGTTCTTACACCAATGAAGAAAAACAAAGTTTGGTGCCCCAGAGCTCTAATGCCAGCTAGCTAACTAAACCAGCTAACGTTAGCACCCACTGGCAAAGCTAAACAGGCCATTTGCAGACCCCCTTTATATAGTCTATGGGTTTTAAGGGGTGTTACTTACTATGAACCGACACACTGGATGTTAGCTGTTTTTACGTGCTGCTCAACTAAAGTTAAGATAGCTAGCCGTAGCTCCACCTTAGCTTAACTTTGTCAACTCATCTGAATGACAAGCCTGACAACTTTAACAGGAAGATGTGGGTCCAAGGCGAGAAACACCTGATTAAACCTACAGTGTAGTCAAGGGTCTCCACAAAAAGCCAGCTTTTGCCAGTGGGTGCTAGCGTTAGCTGGGTTTGCTAGCTAGTTAACATTAGAGGCCAGAGGCACTTGATTGTCCTTCATTGGCATAAGAACTGTAACTCACCTTATCAATTGGAGACATCTCCTCTTTCTTTAGCCAGTAGGGTAGAGGCTAGAGCCCACACATGAAGGCTGATATATCACGGCTTAACAAGCGTATCCATGTGCGCGTGAGTGCTCTATCAGGGACAGATTCGTTCACACTACAGACAGATAAAGGTCACTTACATTTATGAATATGAAGATCTGTCCAAATCTGATATCAGCAAACAACCAGAACTGATTAACAAGGCTTGTAATACGAACTGGTGGCATTTTCTGCTTGTCACGATCCAAGTAATCCCAAGCACTTTCAGTGGTATTGAGGTCTGGACACTGGGGTGGTCAGTCTAGTGCCCTGAAGCTTCTTTGTTTGTTCAAATGTGCTTTTGTGCCTATTTGCTTTTCTCAGTTAGTGTTTCTTGACAGCTACACATCCTTTCAGAGCCATCTGTCTTCTCACAGCGGACGGATAGACAGAAGCACCTGTGGATTTTTCAGATATTCAAAAGCTTTTTGATTGTGATAGTTTTGGGGGTCTACCAGCTCTTGCAAGATTGCCAGGCCCACTTGTTCTCTTTTGTCTCTCTCCTTTCTCATGTAACTGTTTTATGTTAGAACTGTGGTCTCTGACTTTTCTCCCATGTTACTCTACGGAAAAGGTGCAAAACCTGGATAACAGGTTTTATAAATTTGCATCGGAAAAATAACCATCTACGACACATTAGCTCAGTGTTCCCAATTGAAGGCTAACCTGCACTATAGCCGTATGGTTCTTTCCATGCTCTAACAATGACTTAGCTGATAAAGGAGCAATTATATGAGACAGGTGCAGGGAAAAAAAAACTGTGCTAGTGGGCCTCCAGGACTGGCACTGGGAAACACTGCTCTAGCAATTTACCTCAAGGTAGGGGAGCATTCGGAGCAGGAGCCGTCAGGAATTGTCTTGAGTCCAACAAATATTAGAACCAGGAATCTCAGAAAACGCTTCTGCCATAAAGTTATATCATCGTTACGCTTGCTTGGGGTCATAATACTTGTGCACATACAGTCATGGAAACAAAATATGTTTTCCATATATGTATCCCACAGCCAATATAAAGACATCTGTTGACCATTTTGCTGACCATTTGATGTGAAACTCAAATGTAAAAGCAATTACTCTCAAAGAAAGAGCATAAGAAAATTCAGCTTGTCCTTGTTTACGTTAACCGTATCAATAACTATATGCTTGATGCTAAACTCTATAGGAACCAGACCTCACATGTTTCTTGTTACATTCTGTCTTTATCACGACTGCACTTACGATTGCATGTTTATTATTTTGTTGTATATTATTTTTACATGCTAATAATTAAGCAAATGTTATCATTGTATTTAGGCCAGGAGGAACTTGGAAATGGGCTGGTTGACCACCAGCTCTTACACATGACAGATATTGCAGATATTGCAGCCATAACAGATGAGAAAGTGCAATGAAAGGAGGTTCAAAATGTCACTGATTGTACCTTTGCGATTTTCACAAAGTGGCTCAGGA
The DNA here is from genome assembly GCA_034552555.1 of Semaprochilodus insignis. Taxonomy (NCBI): domain Eukaryota; kingdom Metazoa; phylum Chordata; class Actinopteri; order Characiformes; family Prochilodontidae; genus Semaprochilodus; species Semaprochilodus insignis. The sequence continues at coordinate 18,536,332 of CM067496.1, forward strand.
TTTCAGCACGGATCTTCAGTGTCCGAGCCGTGAGGATTTCTCTCACCAACCAGAAGCTCACCTAGGGAGACACAAACACCACACTTTAAAAGACTGTATATATTGTAAGCTACATATGCAATAGACCCAAAGGTTTGTATTTATCCATTCTAGTGAATTTAAGTATGTTAAGGTGCACCGACTGCTGGTACAGGCTTTTAAATTGGGCAGCCAGCTCCATAGAAAAGAGTAGACAGGACACTTTGGAACAGCCATGCATGAGCCTGAGGTCCTGCATGAGCACCATGCGCAATGCCAAGCATGGCTCCAGCCCTGGGCTGTGGGGCAGTTCCCTGGGGTGATGGTGGTCCATCCAGGAACTTTGAGATGAGATGAAGTGGTGTTTGTAATCAAGAGCTAATCACTGAACAATAGTGTCTGTGATCTCTTTTGGCTGAAAGCAATGAAATCCTCACAGCAATGTTGCAATATCTAGCATAAAGCATTGCCATATGAGTAGAGATTGTTACTGAAGGGGGTAAGCTCCATATTAATGGTCTGAACAAATGTTGGATGAGCAGGTATTTATAAATGTTTGGACATGTAAGACATAATATAACATAAGTTAACATGATACAACATGACATGACATAACATAACAGAACATAATACAACTTGATATGACATAACAGAACATAATACGACATGATGCGACATAATAGAACATAATACGACATGACATGACATAACATAAGACATAATATAACATAACAGAAGACGACATGATACGACATGACATGNACATAACATAAGACATAATATAACATAACAGAAGACGACATGATACGACATGACATGACATAATAGAACATAATACAACACGACAGGACATGGCATGGTATGGCATGGCATTTCAACAGAACATGAAATAACGTGACATAACAGAGCATGACATGACATGACATGACATGACAACAGGACAGCACAGGACAGGACAGGACAGGACATCATAACAGAATGTGAAATAAGACATAACAGAGCATAACATGACATAACAGGATAGGACATGACAGGACATGATATAACAGAGCATAACATGACATAACAGGACATGACATAACAAAGCATAACATGACATAACAGGACATGACAGGACATGACAGGACATGACATAACAGAGCATAACATGACATGACAGGACATGACAGGACATGACAGGACATGACAGGACATGACATAACAGAGCATAACATGACATAACAGGATATGACAGGACATGACATAACAGAGCATAACATGACATAACAGGATATGACATGACATGACATAACAGAGCATAACCTGACATAACATGACATAACAGAACGTAACACAACACATAATGACACAACATAACTGATCTATTTATCTGATTTAGTATCGCATCAAACTAAAACTTAAAGATAAAAAGAGCCGACAAAGCAAAAACATCAGCTACAGAATATATAATATGTTCCACCTGATAAACAGGTAATCAATACCACCACTTGTTGTGAAGAAGGTGAATGCTTGGATAAATGCTCCTTTGATAGAGGCGTATGGAACTTGGTCAAAGAATCATGAATTATCTTCTGTGCTTAATTTGTGATTACATCAGACGTATGATATGAATAGCAGAAGAGGGAGAAGACTTTGTTTAAAGAACTGGCAGAGAAGGAGAAGCAGGGGTCAGTGGAGGTGACGCAAGTATATCAGAGAATACCACTGAAGGAATTCAAGCGTGCCTTGCTTTCTTTCCATCTGCTGCTGGAACTCAACAGAGACTTTTCCACCAAAGGGATTTTCAGCTGGAGCTGAACCATGACTGTCTTGAGGAAAACTCATTTCTAGCTGGACAAAAACAAAACCATAGTCATTGACCCTCAGAGAGAAGTCCATACAAGCTCAGCCTAAAGAAAATAACAAGAGTGAAGAGATGGGGAAATGAAAGCATGTGACACGTCTAAACGTCAGGAAACGTCTGGCTTGCTTGATTGAAACTGTGCTGGAAATGAGGAAAATGGAGTTTGTAACTCAGCAGTGAACCTAACTTAGAAACATCAAACCAAACTTGTCCTATATTAGACTAAACAGCTGCTCAGGAAGTAGCTTTGCAGAGCCAGATGTGATCTCGTGACGACAATGTCTGGGGACAACCGTGAGAAATAGGCTAGATGTTGGGGGGAATGTACATTCACCATCTAGAGTACCACCACCCAGAAGGAATCATCCGACAGGAATCAAACTTTGGTTTGACATCGTGAGACATGCCAATGACACAAATTTGACACTTGGCCGCACATGTCACATAAGCAAGGATGGTCCTTATCGCTGTACCTGACTGACTATATAAGGGCGTCCTGTTGCGTGTGCTTTCCATTCTGACTCATGCTGTTGTGTTGGTAGCATCATTTGCAAGTGAAGTATGTGCCTCAGAGAAGAGTTCAAAAGCAATTTGAGCAGTTGGAAGAGTTGGAGAAGGGTCGCATCATAGTGATGCCCTCCATGAGTCATCCAGGAATACACGCACACAGACCGTTATGACGAAAGCCCTTAATACCACGTCAACGTCACCAAAGACTGCAATGGTGTCGTGCCAGACTGTCATGGAGTGGCAGCGGGTCATCTTCAGGTCATCTGCATCTGGCAGCATGACCCCCCCTCGACTTCCACCATGAAGTAACTCATATTGCTGGGCACAACCATTTCCAGAGAACTGAAACAGGAGAAGAACACAGTCTCTATAGTCAGGAGCGCATAGCAAAGAATGAGAGACAGCTCAAGAAATGAAACCTGCCACAGAGCCTGATGATCTAGTTCTAAACAGTAATCATCAAGTCCATCCTCACATCATCCATAACCATCTGGTTTGGGTCATCCACCTCAGAAGATGGAGCCAAACTCCAGCCTGCAATCAGGACAGCAGAGGGGATCATTGCATGTAGCCTGCCAACACATCTACAACAACATGGTGAAGAAGCAAGCCTACAAATTTACAGCTCACCCCTCTTACCCAGAACACCCATATGTTATGTACATCACCCTCTGTACTGGATAGCCATGTGCACAAATTATTAGCATCGTCATTAGTAGTGTTAAGCTCCTCAGGCAACAAAAATGAGTCACCTCGAGTGTTTAAGGTGGTAGTAACTTCAGGCTCCTGCAGATGGCGCTGCACAAGGATGACGGGGCTATAAATACCTGTACAACTACAAATAACAGCTGTGATTGGATTTTGCATGTACTGGACAAGTCTCTGGATGTAGACCACATCAATGTTCAGACACTCTTACATCAAAGAACTGCGCAGTTGGGCCAGATTTGGTGGATGCCTTCCCTGGCACAATTCCAAGGAGAATTCCCTGTAGACTGGGATTTTAGCCATAGCCACTGCGGGTAGACCATACGCTTCCACACACCTGCAGATGCAGCTACTTCCCTCACACTACGGCCTTTGTCACACCCAAACGCAGTCACTCCTTTCAGCCAATCATTAATATCTGCTTTGGAGCAATTTTCCACACATGGATTTATAGCCCCATCCTCGTGCAGCGCCATCTGCAGGAGCCTGAAGTTACTATCACCTTAAATACAGCTAGCCAAAAATTAGGAAAGCTGATGTTTAGTGTAAATACTAATTCATGCCCCGCTTATGTACAAAAAGTATTAAGTATATCAGCAGTAGTTACATTGTTATTACAGTATTATTACCACGTAACTACACAGTTATTAAAGAACCATATATATTGAGAGGCAAATTTCAGTTAAGCAAATAAATATGTGCACAGACAACACATTTTATATATATACACATGGTCAAAATAAACATTAATACAAAAAAGGACAAACACTTACTAGCCATCAATAACAGGTTACTAGCTAACTCGCTTTGCTTGTGTTATTGATTGCAGTCTAGATGTTAACAGGCCTAGATGAGTGGGTGGGGGCTTTAGAAGGTGTACTCTTGTGTGCGGTGGATTTGCCTCAACCCAGCACTAAAACTAAGATGTCCACAGACATATTCTCATCATAAGATCACATCTGGCCCCTGGGGCTCCTCAGGGTGCAGCAATAAGAGCATGTGACATATTGATGACATTCATCTAAACTATGGAGTTGCAGTTGGCCTCTTTCAGTGGACCGCATCTGTTCTTATTTAGAGGTGTCACATTCATCATATCTAATAGTCAAGTCTCCTTCGGCCTGACAAGGCAATACAGATATGTCGGCACTGTGCTCGGAGAAAGAGTGACCTGCTAGCTTACAAGCTCCCACAACCACTAGACCTTCCTCTCCGACCACTACCGCTGTCTTGTTTTGGCGAGGTGTTTAAAGACAGCTTCCAGACTACACCTCAAAGAGACGTTCCAGCAGATCACCAAGCAAGGGCTTCTCAATGGACCTTTCCTGTGCAAGTAACTGGGAGGAAAACCAAAAAGGTCATTCCGGAATGGGAAAACACAAACACGGACAACATGGGTTTTCTCCGGAAAGGACAACCATGATATCAGACGTGTGTGTGTGTGTGTGTGTGTGTGTGTATGTGTTTTCACTCGGGTCATGGGATTTAAACCGGGGTAACGCATGACAGGCAAGAAGCAAACCTCTATTGGAAATGTTTACGCGCCATGTGACGCTCAAATAAACGTCCCGAGCCAGACTTCCAGAAATGTTAGTCTTCGTATTCCAACGAAGCATGAGGTCATAGCTTTGGAAAGCCCTGCGCATTAGTCAGCGTCTGAAGATCAAGTGATGGAGAAGACTGATGGAGTCTGACCTTCACCATGACAACAGGGATCTGATCTCCAGAAACAAGCACACGCTACTTGCGAAATCTGAACTTCCTCTGATCCCGTCAAAGGTCCAAGCAATCCCATTGGCAACTCCTTCTCTGTGTTTTGTGTGCATGTGAAGTGTGTGCAATAGACTTTCCATTACATACATGCACTTTCAGTGCTTTATCTTCCGTACTGGTGCCTGAGGCCAGACGTCGTGCACCGTTAATGCTTCATTACTTCACTCGTGTTGAGGAGGCGCTGACTTGTTTATTCGTACGAGGCGTGTTTAGAAGAAAATGTGGGTCCCTGAGGTTGAATTATACTGGAGGTGTTTTAGTGTCGTGTCTGAGGCTTTCACATGGACGGGAATAAGGACGTTTAAATAGGGGAACATTGTGTGTAGTCATATATCTGGGACATCTGTGTGCTCGGAAAGGCCTGGGGGAGAACGGCTCCTTCAGTTAGCTGTCGGCTGTTCAGAGTAAAAGTGCATACAGTTCCCTCACAGTGTGTGTCGGTTTGAAGCCACGGCACCCAAAGGAGTCATAAATAGGCACACATACCGAACAAAAACATAGCGTCAGACATCCATTTCAGGACTTTACAGAAGTTGTAGCTGCTTGGGGTAAAGAATGTATAGGCCTGAACTCTGAAAGTCTAAATCACATGTTTAAATAGGAGAAAAATATGGCACCGTGCCAAAGTCAGACACACCACTCTTCATTTATTTAATGTGCAGTGGAAATGGGCATAAAGCAACCGTCAGGAATGACACTTGGTGGGTAGTATTGCGAATGACTCAAGCTTCACATTCAGCCGCACATGTGACATAAGCAAGGATGGGCCTTATCACTGTACCCGACTGACCCAACAGCCACGATTGCAGACATTCAGCGAGCAGTGATGCCCTCCATCAGTCATCCTGTTAGTGCCAGCAGATCCCAGACAGATCCCAGAGAGGCAGGACATGGCCTAAGGTTTTATATCGTCCCTTTCCAAAGAACGGCAAGTATCTCAAATGCCATTTTTGGGCCATTCCTGTTGGTCCATTCATCATGGGTTCAATGATGCATACAAGTAAAAATCAACAGAAATGGAGATACATATTTTTCTTTGGACAGGGCATTATTCAAAAGGCAAATGAGCTCACAAGTGAACCATTCTGAACACCTTGTAAGAAAAGGAAACAATGTGAAAAGTGAACATTGCTAAAGACATCCAGTGCAAGACAACGTGGCTAAGGGCTTACAAGGCTGACCCCAACCTTGCTCTATACCTGCTACACAGGAAATCATTTGCACTGCACACCTGAAGCTAACAGAGTGCAGGAGTACATGCACATAGACCGTTACCATGAATGCCCTTAACACCACGTCAATGTCACCAAAGACTGCAAGGGTGTCGTGCCAGACTGTCACAAGACACCATTAGGAACCTCTACAACTCCATGCCTAGACATCTGGCATATTGCGTTAGCAAACATGGCGGTCCGACGCCATACTGAGAGACACTACTTCTTTATGTGCAGCTCAATAAATATTTTTAGTATTTGAGTGAAAACTAGATTTGCAGACAGTATCCAAACATGTACAGTTTTAAATGCAATCATAGTAGAAATTGGAAGCAGTGGGCCAAGTACACAGATTGCAACAACCTAAAAACTATCCTAGCATTAGCATTCCAGCCTGGGCAGCACATATGCATGTGTTTCAGGGTGGGGGCCATTGGAAGGGACTCTGTATTTGTTTGGGGGTGGCTGCATTTGTTTGGCTGTTAGGTTCCAAAGCATTTAGTATATGAACTGCGTGACTTCTCACATTGTGAGCAAGTCAGCTATAACGACTTCATCCTGTGGAGGAACAGTGACCTCATCATTTCATGTATGGTGTCCAGATTATCAGCGAGCGCCATACAAAAGACTGAGCTTTATATGCAGCACGACCGTAAAGCATGTCATCATATATGACATGGAAAAATGAAGCCTGTTCACGTTAACAAGCCCCTTAAAGCTTATTGCCTTCAATCCTAAGCCGCAGTTATACTTGCCTTGGCTGATAAGTTGGGCTTGTCTGCTTTGTTCCAGCAGAAGTGCTTCTAACAGGAGGGCATGACATCACTGGGGCAGCTGTGTTTAAAGTGTACCACCATAGCGTTACCGGATAAATGAGGGCGACTGTATGCTGAAGTCACAGCCATATCAACGGCACATTACCAGCTCATTTACACATCATATCGGGTCTGGTTGGCATGGAAATATGAAGACAACACAGGCCTAACATCCAAGAAGGTCGGTCTAAGATGAGGGTCCTACAGATCCTACAGATGTTACGTACGTTGAAGGTAAAAGTTGAAAAGTTAAAAGAAGGCTTCTCTGTTCATTTGCGATCCAGATTTGTGCGTGATTAGGTGTTTTAATGATCCTCTGAGTGGCAAAAAAGTAAATTATATTTTCTTATTTGGTCCACTTGTGGCACTAAGGTCCGATGCACATCTGATATGTGAGAAGTGTGTTGGATAAAAGACTAAACCAAAAATGCATGTCCTGAGGAAAACGCAGAGTGAGCATGTAACAGCAGTGTTGAGCATTGCGCAATCACTAATAAACAAACCAATCAATGAAGCAGTGCATCAGTATTGATCATCTTCACACCTAATACGCTACTTTTGTGTCACAGGAGTGATATGGCAGTGTGACCACTTCAGCTTGCATGCCTGACCCACCCACAGTTTTTGGCCTGCAGAATGGTCCGGAGGGCTTATCTGCTTCTAACTAGGCAACACCATAGCAACCTGCTAGCGAAAAGCTTAAGCTGTGCAACCTCTATGCGTTTCCCCTCAGGAGCCTTCCCACAATTTTTGAGTTCAATTAATGATGCCAGCAAAGTCAGAGAATCTGCTGCCACAGTGATGAATAACTGGGCAACATCAGCAAAGCTAGGCGGTAATGCAGTGGCACAGTGGCAGCACCCATCATAGAGAACAGACACAGGCCTCCTCACTGCTTAATTGATTCTACAGATTTCCATGAATGCCGGTGATGCATGCTTACGGGAATACAGGAGGCAGTAGGAAGTTTACTATATGGGATATGATACTGTACAGGAACTCTCTCTTGTGTGGGCCAGACATAAGAGCCTAGAGCGGCTCTTTAAAACTGCAGGCCATCTTTCCGACGCACAGACGCCAGCTCATCGTGTTAGGCTTAATGATGTCATAAAAACAAAACCAGCGACGGCCAAGAGTGAGGGGAATCTGCACATCAACACGAAAACCTTCTTAGCAAGCAGAATTCCTGCTCCTGGGAAGACGGGAAAAGAAAAAGGTCTAACAGTTGATTCAAGTGTGTGCTCACGCTACGCCTAGGACGAAAATGACATTACTGTGGCATATCCAAAGACTAGAGATTTGTACGGCTTTTACCAGCTCGGAGTTAGAAACACTGGGAGATTCAGGAGTTAACACAGCTCTGAAATGTTTTAAACACTGTATATATGAAGCTGAAGGTGAATAACTGCCGGTCATTTAAAAAGACATTTGTGTAGAGTCCAATTACCACTCACTGTACGTTAATTTGGATGAAGGCCCAGTTTCAAATCATTAAACACGCTTCCAGTCATTTCTCCTTCAGCTGTGTATATTACAACTGCCACCTGCATTTAGATGAGAAACAGATCTGTGGAGTCCAAGCCAAATGTACAGCAGTAAAAGGTTCCCATGCAAGTTATACACACACATATACATATAACGCAACACGTCAGACGTCTCGGGATGGAGTTGTAGAGGTTCCTAATGGCGTCCTGTGATAATCCATCCCATGCAGCTTGAATATTCTCACACAGTTCCTGCAGATGGTGTGGTAGGGGTGGAGGTGGAGTAACACCAGGCCTTCTGGACGTGTGACGTGTGACAACAAACCATTCACCTTGGTGCTGAACACTGCCTCCACACACGGATTCGTTGGTCGTCTCCACCAAGACAAAAGTGGGACTCATCACTCCATGACAGTCTGGCACGACACCATTGCAGTCTTCGGCGACGGTGACGTGGTGTTAAGGACAGTCGGCGTAACGGTCTGCGTGCATGTAGTCCTGCATCATGCAGCTGTCTGCCAATGGTGTTGGCACTAACAAGAAGACTGGAGGGCATCACTGCTCACTGAATGTCGTGACTGTTGGGTCAGTCAGGTACAGCAATAAGGCCGTAGCTCACGTCACATGCATGTCTCATGATGTCAAACCTACCCACCAAGTTTCATTCTAACTTTGGCATAGTACTAAAGGCGGCATTGCAATCAGCAAACATGTAACTGCATTAGCAACCTACGTGAAAGTGCATCTAGCTCCTAGCTCTACGTGGTCTTCAGAGTCCCCATACTCCAGAGTCCCACTCATAAAAAAAACAGGCACACGGTGCCTAACCGACAAACTGATAATGGCCCCAAGGTGCTTCCAGCCAGTTTAAGAGACCATTTAGGAGCCTGCTAGTCCCCCAACTTGCCTGGATGATTGTTATGGCCTGGCGGTGGGGAGTCTCCATAGGAACACGGTCTTCTATTCAGCTTCCAAACCCTCAGCAGATGCTGGTAACGGGGGCTCATTTGCAGTTTCTCAGCTTTGAAACGGCTCAGGCAGAAGGAGTGGTTCAAATTATACCCAATGAAGTGAAAACAAGAGCGGGTCACGGCAGAAGTGTTCCATTACCCCAGAGCTTTTAGGCTTATCGGCAGCTCTCCTGAACAAGAAGCGTACAGCACGTAATCACTGCTTTCAGTTTGCAGGGTACAGTAACGAGGAAGGCTGTGGAATAAATACAGCGGAGAAGAGCAGAAGTTCTCAAAGTAACAAACAGCTGCGTGCACCCCGATCACTGTCCCGTCCCACAGCCTAAAGCTCTCAGCAAAACAAGTGATGGAAGTTAGGAGGTGGTCCAGTGGAAATGTCCCTGTACAGTTCCTGAGGGCATCTGTATGATGGAAACTTGCTCTGTGGGATGTGAAGAGATCTGGCCTACCTGGTTGAACCTGCGTGTGAAGGCCACTACGTTGGGTGCCAGGATGTGCTTCTCTTTCCTGCTCCAGCCACAGCTAGCCAGCTCCTACACAAGAAAACACAGAAAATATTTACTTATTTACAAGTTAAGTTTCAGCTTAGTATAAGACTACACTCAGTCATATATCAATCATAAATCTCAATAATAAATCTATACATAGCAAGTGTATAACATGAGTAAATAAACCACGGTATGAACGTTGGCAATTACAACTTAAAGGAGCAATGTGCAACACGACGCAACCTGCCGAATTCATACTGCAAACAATAGGAGGCATTATACGATCAGGAAATGCACAGTCCCTCCTCCTCCCTTTCTTATCGGTCTAGAAGAAACATTGGAAGTTCAGCATCAAACTCTACATTTACACTACAATGACTCACTATCGCCTCTTGAGGTACACAGCGGCATAATTAGACAGGACGAGGCAAGGCTAACTGGTTAGCATGCTAACTGCAGTGAATATCTCAGCAATACAGTACATAGACGTCTTTGAGACACCGTCAACACTGTTATTTCTTCACACTCTGTTGATTTTTGATTAGTTAATTTTGGATATTTCATATTTTAAAAAAATCATACATATTGCTCCGTTAAATACCAACCAAGAGATGTTTGCTGTCTGAAGTAGCCTGTAGCGCTGTGTGGGTTGCAAGTTTTGAACAGCGCTACAAGGTTAATATAGCTGGCAAGAAGGTGAAACTTGTACCTCAGGAACATACATTGTGCAATGCCTAAATCAACAGCTATCAACTTTAAGCACCAAACACTTTTGGCTGAACGGTTGCATTTGTGGGGCGTCGGGGGTGTTAAATCTGACTGTTCACCAAACTAGATCTATAAGCATCAGCCATTTATATATACAGTGTACACCATGAGTAAGGGAACAGGGTCAAAGTAAGAAAGGGTAAAGAAAGCGTATATTAAGGAAGGTAAAGACAAGCTGTTATTTGGATCTGCATTCCAGCAAGTCAGATTTGAACCAAAACAATAACAAATCATATTGTGAGCCATCTATTCTGTATATCATCACTGAAAAGTCTCTTTATTGTTGATAACATGCAACAAAAATTCCAAACCAGGAATCTGGAATTGACTTCATACAGACTGATAATAAAGCCCAGCCTAGTGCTTCTATTAAAACAGTCTAATCATGGAGAAACTGGGAATACCACATGCTCATTTCTCCGCTCTGTCACTCAACAGAAATCCAAATCAAGCTGATTACCTTCACGGGCACTCAAGCACCTAGCAGGTCTGAAAGCAGCCGGAGCTTTCAGACGTTATATTAGTGGAGTTTATTTGATTTGCACTTCCCTCATTAGGGCACTGACACTAACGAATCGAAATGACGCACCATACCTACAAACTGCCACAAATCATCACTGTAGCACTCGGAAGAAGGGATAAAAACAGGGGAGAGGGAAGAAAGAAAGAGTCCATCTCAACAGGGAACCGAAATCATTTCAAGCACCACATAAACATGAATCAGTCCTTCTGTGTTCCTCATCCACACTGCGCCTCAGTGGAGGAGGAATAGAGGAGAAATGCCTGCGTCCAGTTGGCCACAGTGTTTCTCTCAGAGGCTCAATAACACAGGCCTCTCTGAAGCTCCTTGTTATGAGCAGCTATAAATCTTTGGGGAAACGGACCATGATGGACATCTTCACGATCAGCGTCCACTGTTTTGTAACCCAGAGCCTGCAGTCGCACACCGGGAGCGAGGTCAGGAGTCCAGTTCTGTCCCACTGGAGATAATTAAAGCTAATTCTCAGTGGCACACAATAGTCCACCAAGCCAGGTTTCTCAAGTACAAGTAGTGGAGAAGCAGCCATCGGAGCCACTGCAACTTGAAGTGTCAAATGTCAGACCTCTTGGTATTTCTCTGTGAATTCTAAGTGCTTATTAGAATTATTCACGTAGCTGCTATAGGTGCAATTCAAACATTCTGTTTAGTGCAAAATGTCATGTCTGATTTGAGGCGATATCGGTGCACAAAAAAGAACATATACTGATCAATTCATATATACACAGTGAGTGTGTTTACATGCACTTACTAATCCAATAAGCACAGCAAATCAGATTTTGCTAGTTATCCAATCAACGTGCTAACAGGCACTTAATGATCACATAACTGCAGAAAATCAGCTTTTGCCAGTAATCTGATCAGTAATACTTGTTTACATGTAATTAATAATCTCATAATTTCAGAAAATAAAATTTTGCCTGTAATACAATCCATGTGTTACATACACTTAATAATCCGATAACTGCAGAAAATCAGATTTCATCAGTAATCCGATCTACATGTTTACATGCAATTTATGATCCAATAATTGCAGAGCAACGTGTTTACATTTACTTGATAATCTAATAACTGCAGAAAATCTGAGTTTTGCCAGTAATCTGATCTACATGTTTACATGCACTTAATAATCTGATAACTGCAGAAAATCAGATCTACATGTTTGCATGCACTTTATAAATCAATAACTGCAGATCAATTGTTCATTTGCACCTAATAATTCAATAATTGCAGGAAATCATATTTGCCAGTAATCCGAACTATATGTGTACATGCACTTAATAATCCAATAATTGCAGAAAATCAGATTTTACCAGTAATCCAATCGACACTTTTACATGAGTCAGACAATAATCAGATTTCTGCTTTGCAACCAGCAAATAATGTTTTGATGTAAATGAAATTTGTAAATCCTTTATTTCGTCAACCATGTCGCTGACTTCAGCATCATTCCAAAAGTGTTTTGTTACCATCTTGTGGGTTCTGCCTTGCTTATTTCTGGTACCGAAAGAAATCAGAGTAAGGTCAGTATACATGCACTGTAGAACCCAATTAATGAGCTAAATAGCACCTCTTTTTATCAGATTTCATAATTCCATTTCTAGAAATCGAAATTGAAGTTTGCCATTTACATGACCACATGAATAATCAAGAAACTGAAGAAATCCGATTATGATTGGTGATTATGATGGGATTATTAAGTGCATGTTCACACACTAAGCAAAAGAATGTCAGAAGAGCTGTTACTAAACCAGGTCTCGAAGGAACATGAAGGAACATTTTTACAGCGGGTAGCCAACGCCAGCCTACAGCAGGACTCTTACAGTAAATGCCTTACAAAATAATGGCCCAGCTTCTTTTAATACGCTCCATAAAACAAAATCTCATGAGCTGTTCACTTGGGCCATATTGGATTTGCAGCTCTCTGGGATGACCAAACTGAAAAATCATAGAATTCAAACAGAAAAAAATATTTATATAAATATAATTATTATACAATTATTTAGTAAATATTCAGAGGGTGGTTCAACCAAAGGCCTGGTAGGTTCGGCCGGTTCTCCACAGTTCAAACAACAGCTGGAACACATCCAGGCAATAATACGAGAACACTGAGGGTCTGTAGGTGAGGACTTAAACACATAGAACAGAGCTACAGATCACCCATGAAGCTTTAAGGTTTAATGGAGACATACACACACACACACACACACACACACACACACACACACAC
>CM067496.1:18573765-18604534 GCA_034552555.1 Semaprochilodus insignis
GAGAATAAAGAGAACAGATAATCTGAAGCATTCTGCCTGGAAATCCACTACAAGATTCCAGCATTTAGATGTAAGCAAAGTCATTCAGAGGGCGTTAACAAAAAATGTACTTTGAATAAAATAGCTACAGATGCATTGTTGACACTGTTCCTTCCACCATCACCGTGGACCCGAGTTCCCTTCACCATCCCCGCGACCCCTGGATCTCTTTAACATATATATTCTGCTTTTTTACCCTGATGTTGGAAACATTAATGCACTTACAATAAATGGTTCTTTGCTGTGTTGCTTCCTCATCAATCACACTTCCAGATAAGCATTTCTGTGGGCATTTTGATAATAATAATACAGCAATCACAATATGCGGCAACACCATATCATACAAATATGTATTCCATTTATTCCTAGAGTCAAACTATAGCGTTTGTGCTGCTACAGCATCATGTATATGTCTCTAGTGTCCAGACATAGAACAAACAGCAATGGACTGAGAGTAACAGTGATTGAATGAGGGAGACAGTTTAAGACTGATCAAATAAAACAACAGTACTTCAGTGCCCTCTTGTGGAGAATAAAGAGAACAGATAATCTGAAGCATTCTGCCTGGAAATCCACTACAAGATTCCAGCATTTAGATGTAAGCAAAGTCATTCAGAGGGCGTTGACAAAAAACGCACTTTGAATAAAATAGATGCATTGTTGACACTGTTTAGATTAGATTAGATTAGATTAGATTACATTAGATTAGATTCAACTTTATTGTCATTGTGCAGAGTACAGGTGCAGAGCCAATGAAATGCAGTTAGCATCTAACCAGAAGTGCAAATACAGTATTATTTACATAAAGTGCAGTAGTAATAAATATATACACATAATATAAGTATATCTACTGTATATGCATATATATGTATGTGTGAGAGCAGCAACAAATGAATGTTTGAACTGTAAGAGTAGTGCAAGTAGACAGTCTGTACACAATATAAATAACATCTGAGGTAGAATAATATGATAACAGTATGTAAACATGAGTATACAGTAGGCTTGGCAATGAATAAAGTGTTCCTTCCACTATCACTGTGGACCCGAGTTCCCTTCACCATCACCACGACCCCTGGATCTCTTTACCATCACTGCAACCCCTGGTCCACCATCACTGTGACGCCTGGTTCCCTTCACTATCACTCCGACCCCTGGTTCCCTTCACCATCACTGCAACCCCTGGTGTCCTTCACTATCACTGTGACCCCTGGTTCTCTTCACTATTGCTGCGACCCCTGGTTCCCTTCACCGCCATTGCAAATCCCTGGTTCCCTCTACCATCACTCTTGACCCCTAGTTCCCCTCACCATCACTGCGACCCCCGGTTCCCTCTACCATCACTGCGGCCCCTGGTGTCCTGCACTATCGCTGCGACCCCTGGTGTCCTTCACCATCACTGTGACCCCTGGTTCCCTTCACCATCACTGCGACCCCTGGTGTCCTTCACCATCACTGCGACCCCCGGTTTCCTTCACCATCACTGCGACCCCTGGTGTCCTTCACCATCACTGCGACCCCCGGTTCCCTCTACCATCACTGCGACCCCTGGTATTTATAACTGAATATGTTTATTCATAAAAGTGATGCATACAGTGTTTCATTGTCCTTTTCCCTGTTTTCATTTCTTACAACAGTTTCTCCTTAATTTCAGCCAAACAGCCAAAGTCACACAGTAGCACTCTGAAACCAGTAGATGGCAGCACCTTCCAACAAACTACCAGCAGACATACACCTTGGAGATCTTCACTGAAGCTCTATTGGTGAAGATGAATGTGCAGGAAAAACACACATCTGGACTAAGAACTTTTGAGTTATAGCAGAGAGCTGATCTAGCACATCTGTATCACATTAATATGCTATACAATAAACATCAATAATGAGGAATATGAAGAGAACTATTCATTTTTAGGAAATAGTTTGATTATTAAAAATTTACTTTACATAATTTACCCGTAATTAAATAAAGTCAGTCAGCTCAGTCAGATAACTGGTGTCTCAGGTCTGAGGCTAACTCAGAATTCATGGAAACTTATATTAGTTGGTGTCATGGAAACTGCAGGTCTACATCAAAGTCTAAGTGAAGTTATTGTCATTCATACTACACAACAAGTAGCGCACAGCTGAGTGAGACCGCGTTTCTCCAGACTCCGATGTGCAAACATAACAAAGACAAGTGCACAAAGACAACAGGCAGACATACTAGACAGCACAGACAGACATAAAACAAATTCATACTTTAGAAAAATAGAAAATAGAAAATAATGCACAATGTACGCAATGGTGCCATTACTGCACAAGACACCATAATAAACATCAACATTGTAAAAGTGTGAACATTATACTATAAACTCTATACTATAAACATTGGACCGATAAGCACTGGCATTATTGCACAGTGTAGTAGGAACTGGAAACTGACAGTGGGGAGTTGTAGTAAAGCGCTCACAGGAACCACTGAAACATTGAATTATTGCACAAAAAATAGCTGCATTGAAGATATGAGTTTATTTAATAAATAATAAATGTAAATGTGGTCAGTTCTGTGTGTGTACAGGTTGTGTACAGCAGTCCTGACAGGCCAACATGTAGTACTGTTAATTGTTAAGGGCAGCTGATGATCTGTGGAGGAAGATAAGGAAGATGAGAGCTTTGCAACTAGGGCTGAAAGATTAATCAGTTTTATATCAAAACTGCAATGTGAAAACCACATAATCTACAGTTTTAATGCTAGCCGATATTATCAACACCGTCATCTGATGTTTGCTAGAGGGGGTAAATTTACCCTGATAATGCGTACCCAACTACAGCTATTTTGACGTTAACATTTTGCCGTACCACAAGTGGACACCTTGAAACTTCAGTTCTAGCATTTGCCGATTGTGAAATGCAAATACGAAATTTCAGCATTAAATGAATTGGAAGTTTGGAGTTGGAAATTTTTAAATATATAATTATTAACATTATTTTAATTTAATATAATTATTAAGTTCAACATAATTATTAAAACAATTATTCAAACTTATAATAACTTTGTAACACCATTAATATTTTCCCCAAAATATTCTTTACTAATCTTCACAGATTGGCCTCAAATTGCAAGAAACTTACAAGAGACTTGTTTATGTGGCTCCGCAACTGTTTAACACGCTCAGACATGGAAAAATGGCATCCAGAAGCCACCTATTTTGTCCACTTTATGGAAACTTTATGTCAGACATGAAAAAAATCTATTAGAGAATTATTACTAACTTGATGAGACTTGAAGTACACACTTTACACAATGCTAACCAATACTGTGCTAACTAACTAACTAAATAAATAAATAAATAGATAAACAGATAAATAGATAAATAATAAACAGATACATATAAAATTACCTAATAGTAAAACACAGCGGACTAATAGCATCATTGGAGTCATAATAAGAAATAATCGTCAAAGCAGTATTGATTTCTAGTTAACAGTTTACATATAAACATAGGTGGTTTAATTTGTTTTAGCCTCCGACCACTAGACAGCAGTGTTTTACCACTACAGCCATTCAACTCTTCTATTCCAGCATAAACTAGTCACAGAAGTTAGAACTTGCAAACCTGTGCATATGGTGGTGTGTTTTTATACTACGTCAGCTTTCCTAAAAGTAGTCACAATATGTCTTGCTTACGATATTGCAATATATCACAATATATGGAATTATAACCCCCGTAATGTGAACCATATTGAATTGTCGGATTCTTGCCAACACTCAGCACTGTACGGGACACTGTGTTTACGGTTGAATCTGAGGCACGTCTTACTCGTTATCTCTCACTTAATATGACTGGATGATTGTATGCGGGGTCTGGCCAGGGGCCACTGTTGTCCTGGCACATGTTTACCATTGGGTCAGCAGCCCGTGCTCGGAAAAACCAGTCTCAGCTCTGCCTCCTCAGGGAGTGTTTGGACTGTTCTCACTCCTCCTCACTACTGCACAACTACCTCCACGAGCACCAATAACAGCTATGATTGGATTCAGCATGTACTGGACAAGTTTCTGGATGTAGGCCACATCAATGTTCAGACACTCGTACATCAAAGAACTGTGCAGTTGGTCCAGATTTGGTGGATGCCTTCCCTGACACAATTCCGAGGAGGATTCCCTGTAGACTGGGATTTGTGCCACTGCTGGTAGACCCGTATGACCGTACGCTTCCATACACCTGCAGATACAGCTACTTCCTTCACACTATGGTCTTTGGCATGCCCAAATGCAGTCAGTCCTTTTAGCCAATCATTAACATCTGCTTTGGAGCCATTTTCCACACATGGAACGAGACATTCACTGCACTGTACCACCTCTTCTCAATCTATGGATCCTGTCACTCACACCCTGCAGGTATTTATAGCCCCATCATCCTCATGCAGCGTCATCTGAAGGAGCTTGTAGTTACTACCACCTTAAACACACAAGGTGACTCACTTTTGGTGAGCTGAGCTTATATGGATACATGTTTTATGTGATATTAATATGGAGTACTATGTAATTTTACTGCGAGAAATTTCTCAAAATAAAATGAAATATCATGAAACTTTCACACAGTGTAAACAGCAGCTGCTGTGTTCAAATGATGCATAAAAGTCAAAATCGACAAAAAATGTAGATAAATATTTTTCTTTGGACAGCAACTACTAACATTTTCCTCAACAGTGTGTAGACTGTTGAATGAACTCTCTGGCACAATATTAATGTACAGAAAACATAAAGTAAAAACGAGAAGGAATAACAAAGTGCAAAATACAAATTATTAGGGGAAAAAAGATTATAATAATTAAAAATAAGTCGTAAGAGTCTAGACAAAGTCTTGTCCCACTGAGAAAAGCCAGGTCAGTTTTATTCTGCCTGCACAGAAATGAGGCATCTCACTGAAAACAATATCATTTTTCACAATAATAAATGAGGACTTTTATTTTGGAAAAAATGCTCCCAGTCAAATGGCATAGTGTTCCGTATAATTCCATGTAAAGCATCATGCACACTTTACCTGAAGGGTGTCTACTGAACGCATTCATAACGTCTTACATACACACTTCATAATGTACTCAAGAATGTTGAATCAGTTGAATTCAACATTCATGAATGTGTAATGAAGTGTTTATGCAAGATGTTATGAATGCGTTATGTAGACACCCTTCAGGTAAAGTGTACTGTGGTGGCTCTAATACAACAACAAAAGTGATAATAATCAACACCTCCTATCTTAACACACCTTGTTCAATCACAGCTACCGCAGGCTAAATATGCAGCGTCATATCAGGATCATATCAGCATCATAGCAGCAGATTAAAATGAATTAGGATCAACACATTAAACCTGCAGTGGAAACCCTCATCGCAGAACGTGCTCAGGCTGGGATAGCAACCTCTGATGTCATCCAAGTGGGGAGACATATGGGGCGAACCACAAGTGTGAAAGCCATTGGGTGTTTCCATGGGAACACGGAGCTGTTGGGGTCTTGGTTTCTTGCCCCCCCCTCACAAACGATGCCACAACGAGGAGTTTCCTTTGCTGTTCTTATACTCAGTGTAATGCTGAGTTCAACAGTCTTCATGCTGGACAGATCACGAGGTACAATTAAAAAGACAACCATGCAGGACATCATTAGTCATGAGTTCTCACACCCATTTAGCATTTCAGTTAGCCCTATTCGACCCAAAGTACCCTGGTTCCTGAACTGGTTCCGTTCAGGCTTCGCAGAACCTTGTTGCTATTCAGGGAACCCGTCTGCATTTGCACCAGTTTTTATACTGGAACCAAGTAACGTTAAAGGATACGTCATCAGCATCAACAGAGGGCGCTGCACAGCGGTACTAAACAGTAGTACCAAGATGGCAGAGCGTATAGGTTACCTGCGAGCGTTTATGCTGTTATTCCAGATGTTTGTTTATATCCAGAAAGCAGCACCGATCAACTACTGGAGTTAAGAAGAGAAAACATATGTAGTACTTCCTGAACTGTACAAAGCTTGGCTTTCCGGTTTATTGAGCCAGTCACCAAATTAGCATTAAAGAAAGTTTGTCTTTTGTCCTTACTTCCTGTTTTCATCCTTCAAGAAAGAAAGTTCTGGGTTCATGAGGCTGGTGATCACGGGATAGTCTCTATCTCTACGTGCCTCAGAGCCTGTGTTACGGTTCCAGATTTTCTCATGCAGTAAGAAGCTCTTCAGAGTTTGGTTGCCACTCAGAACAGGAGGAGCCACTTCAAAGCGATGAAGGGAAAAGGGGGATTCCAACCAAACAGCTGTGAGGGACACCCAAAATTAGATTCCTCGCAAAATTGCAATACTTATATTTACATTTACAGCTTTTAGCAGATGCTGTTATCCAGAGCGACTTACAGCAGAGCATTGTTGACCAGTCAGAGAACATGATCTAGCTAGTACTAATATAATTCAGAACCGCTGGCCATTTGTTTTTGCACACAGAAGAATCTGTTCTCCACATTTAACCCATACGTGAGGTGATACACCTACAAACACACACACTAGTGAAAACACACACACAGACACACGCACATACGGAGGCAGTTAGCATATTTGTCCAGAGCAGTGAACAGAGCAGTTGGGGGTGCCTTGCTTGAAAGGCACTTCAGTTGTGTCCTGTTGGCTCAGGGAATCAAACCTGTGACTTCCAGGCAGAAAGCTAGTTCCCAAACCTCCAACCCACAGCTGCCCCTCTCCATCCCACAACTGCCTTCCCTCCAGCCCATGGCTGCCCCCACTCCAGAACCATGGCTGCCCCCCCACCTCCAGTCCATGACTGNACCCCACTCCATCCCACAACTGCCTTCCCTCTAGCCCATGGCCGCCCCCACTCCAGAACCATGGCTGCCCCACTCTCCAGCCCATGACTGCCCCCCATACAGCCCGCAAAAGCCCCCCCTCCAGCCCACAACTGCCACCCACTCCAGCCCACGACTGCTCCCCTACAGCCCACAAAAGCCACCCCTCTCTAACCAACGACTGCCCCAAACTAAGCTTGAGCTCAAAAACTGCCAGAACAAGGGCCAGTGCTGATACCTAGGCAGAAGCTAATAAGTTAATCGCAGCCTAAGTGCAATATGGCATTTCAATATGTTCTTAGATTAGCACTCGCTTAAGTGCTTCACAAAGAGATGGGTCTTCGGTCTGCCTGGGTTCTCTTATATATGGAGTACATATGCTACTCCACAGACACGCAGCACTAATGAAAGCTAACATATTCAGGAACTAAACTGTATTTTCAACAAAGAAAGAAAGAAAGAAAGAACAATCAATCAAAGAACAGGAACACCACTATGATAGTTACCCTTATTAGGTGAAAGGCCTCATCTGTTCATCAGAGGGATCAGATGTCTGTCTGCCTGCCTGTTTGCTGAGGTCATTGATTTCTGTCTGGATTTTCACGTCTACTGCACACCAACCACCGCGTTACAATAGGGGTCAGTAATATACCCTAGCGTGGTCATTTTCAACCAGTCATACCCAAGCAAATGCCCCATTTAAGTCTTCTCTGGATGTGTAGATGCATTGACTTAACCTGCGCATTACCGAGATGTCCAACAGGGTTCTAAAGCTGCCATTCACCTCGGCTGTAAACAGGATATTGCAGACTTTAGACAAACGTCCAGAAAGGCAAACCTGCGGCCATGCAGATATGGCATGATGATGTTGGGTACCTCACTAAACATCACAGAACACGGGACTGAAATAATTGCGACTAGGAAACGACATAATAAATGTTGTAGGCCTACTTGCTATTGAGCTGATCAGTTAGATCAGGCACATTAGGAAAGGTACAATAGCAAAATATACGTAGAACGAGTACTCCAGGACAAGGCCCAGTGTGTAATCTAACTCCCTCCCACGGGACAAAGTAACATATGTCAGCATTCATCTTCATCTGGTCAATACCATACAATTCAAATTCTTTCATGTGTTTCTTTTGGTAGCTAGCTACTGGCTAGCTTAGACCAAAATCCCATTCAATATGGAACGCTGCTTGGGTCTTAACATCTAGTTTTGACATGTCGTCCGTATTAACATGTCGAATTTAAACTTTTTAACATTTGACGTTCATGCTATTGGTTGGCGTCAATATACCCACCTCTTGTTGACGTACAGGGGTTGGACAATGAAACTGAAACACCTGTCATTTTAGTGTGGGAGGTTTCATGGCTAAATTGGACCAGCCTGGTGGCCAATCTTCATTAATTGCACATTGCACCAGTAAGAGCAGAGTGTGAGGGTTCAATTAGCAGGTAAGAGCACAGTTTTCCTCAAAATATTGCAATGCACACAACATTATGGGTGACATACCAGAGTTCAAAAGAGGACAAATTGTTGGTGCACGTCTTGCTGGTGCATCTGTGACCAAGACAGCAAGTCTTTGTGATGTATCAAGAGCCACGGTATCCAGGGTAATGTCAGCATACCACCAAGAAGGACGAACCACATCCAACAGGATTAACTGTGGACGCAAGAGGAAGCTGTCTGAAAGGGATGTTCGGGTGCTAACCCAGATTGTATCCAAAAAAGGACTTGTATATGTCATTCCCAAGACAAACTGACGCTGTATTGGCCGCAAATGGAGGCCCTACACCATACTAATAAATGATTGTGGTCTAAAACCAGGTGTTTCAGTTTCATTGTCCAACCCCTGTAGGGGCTACGTGTAGTCATGTAGGCTCTACATTGTAGTCATGTGGGCTCTACGTTGTAGTCATGTGGGCTTTTTCTAGGGCTACATACCCAACATGTGTCATTTATATACCTGTGATGTTGTATTTGGGACAATCCATTTGTAAGGGGTGGATTCATTTGTGCAAAAAGTATTCCCCCCTCTCCGAAGCTGATGAAATGGTAGCACCTTATTTGAAACACCTTAAGACCCATAAAATTGGGTCCAAAAATACGGATGCCGAACTAGACGTTAAGGACCAAATGGCAGATGCTTCACCTAGTTTAAAATGCTTTGCTACCAAGTTGTTGACCACGTCCTTGTAGCTAATTGAAACAAGGCAAGGTGGAAATGACAAGGGCATAGTGCCGCTGTCTAATGAAAAACATGTATCTCCATTTTTGTTGATTCTACATTGCGTAGTAATATCATGATGAATGGACCAACAGAAATGACCCAAAACCGCTTGGAAAGATGTCTGGTTCCACTGACTTACATTAAAATTAAAGTAGACGGTAGAACCATGGCCTCCCAACCAAGCTCCCCATCCAGCCCAACCCCCACCCCCCTCCAGTTTCTAGAACATGCGACACATTCTAGATATTCTGACCTCCAAATGCAGGTTTATCATTAAGTAATATGGGGCTTTTGCACAACTTGCAATTTTTGCAAGAGTTTAAGAATTTAATTACAGTCTGTGTTCTCAATGGTCCTAAAGCCATAGGGAACTTGAATCGTGTTCTTCTGGAACCACAATATACACGCTACGTACAAAGTATGCCTTATGCATGTCTTCCCAAAGCCTAATAAAAGTCTGCTGGATTTCACCATACTTCTCTCTTCTCCATGTAAACCTTGTGGTCCTAATCCTGGGTAATGCTTTCGTAAGCATAACCAAAAGCTAGCAGGCTAGAACCACCTGTCTGTAGCTGTTGGTTCATTTGTTTATCCATATACCAACCAACGTTTGTTTGTCCTTCACACATTTCTTTAACCTCTGTTTGTTAATCCATCAATATTATCATATTTACACTCATCGTCAAGAGAATAGCTGCAGGAATATGAATAGCTGTGGGATTGCAGTGCTATTGGGAAGGAAGATAAAGGTAACCAGGAACAATAAATGATGATAAATTTAGACTGATATGGACAATATTTATTGAACTACACATACAGAAGTATGGCGTCAGGTCACTGTGTTTGCTAACGCAACACACCAGACGTCTCAGAGCTGTAGAGGTTCCTAATGGTGTCCTGTGATAATCCATCCCATGCAGCTTGAATATTTTCACACAGTTCCTGCAGATGGTGCGGTAGCAGCAGGGCCTTCTGGAGTGTGACATGTGACAACCAACCGCTCATCTTGGTGCTGACCACGGTGCCTCCGCACACAGATTTGTTGGTCGTCTCCACCAAGACAAAAGCGGGACTCATCACTGAAGATGACCTGCTGCCGTTCTGAGTCACCCCATTGCAGTTTTTGGTGACGCTGACATGGTGTTAAGGGCAGTTGTCATAACGGTCTGTGTGCATGTAGTCCTGCATCATGCAGTCTTCTGCCAATGGTGCTGGCACTAATGTGTGGCTGAGCGTGAAACTTGAGTCATTTGCTTGTCTCACAATATTAAACCCACCCACCAGGTTCATTCCTGTGGGTTGATTCCTTCGGGGTGCAGCTATTTGTGCAGCTACTTTTTTGACGTGACATGTGGCAAAACCACAACTAGCTCTCAGTAACTAGCAGCATTCAAGCCTCAAGCCAGGAACAAGTGGGATTTGCTGGCCTTCCTGAGCATGGACCTTCATCACAGGCACAATACTGTTCATAAAAATAGCATCTAGATCTTTCCGCCAGATCACTCAGTTCTAGAAAGAATGCATTCGCAAGCATCAACACAAATTAGCCACGTTAATATCTTGTCCCATGTTCGACAGTTCCCATTAGCACATTTGCAAGAACAGTCCACACTACAAATCACTAGGCTCCTATCAGTAGAAATCCTCTCCTAAAGCCTCGTCTTAAAGCGCAGATCAAAGAGGATCCTTTAAAGAGGATCTACCCAGGCCAGTCATCAGCGGTGATGGAGGCTCTGAGGGAATACACCAGGCCTTTTAACAGCACGCTATTGTTCAGCAGGAGAAAATAACAGGGTGTGTGATGCTGTACCCCTTTCACTTCACGCTCCCGCTCCTTCATTTCTTTCAGCTCGCCCTCTTATGCGTTCCCATCTCTCTCTCTCTCTCTCTCTCTCTCTCTCTCTCCCCTGGAGCAAAAAAGGGGTGGGGGACATCTCCTGTTTCCATTAAAGCAGCTCTGTGCCACCATAATTACACACCTCCGCCTGAATGGCAATTAGACTCTCCACACCAGCCATGCATATTGGGAGAGCAGGACAAGAATAGACAAAGTGTTGTTGGGGAGGTGAAGGGGTGGAAGGGGCGGGGGGGTGCATTAGGGGCACTGGGCAGAGAATATGGTAAGGCCCCTATAATGGTGACAAAACATTAGTCTGTATGTAGACAGTGCAAGGTGAAAGGATATTCCAGTGTTTTTCCCAACCTGCATAATCCTTATCCGAAACATCCTGTCACTGCTGGAACAACCTTATAGGAGAAGGCCCAGTGTGCCTGCATTCCACTCATAAAGATCTATAAAGCATTCATAATGCTTTATAATACTTGACATAAGTCTTTGCAACTGAAACATAAAGGTTCATAATCACACGCATAAAATGTTGTAACACCACAGTACAAAGCTTCATAGCACAAAGTGACATAATGCATTATAGTCTATAAACTGTTGAGATCAAAACATAATCTCAAGCTCATAAAAGGAATTATTTTATCAATAAATTTTAGACGTTCTTATTTAAGGCAATCTAAAGTTATGTGCTTATATTAACATGAATTAATTCACAGAGCCGACCGACAACATCACTTTACCTAAAGCCCGTAAAGAGCTTATAAGTGTTCATTAGATGCTATACACAGTTATAAAATGATGTTCATTCTGAAGATACTGAGGAACGCCTGAGAGTGTGTTAGAGTTTAGGCATGCAATGAATGATCACAATATTTGTTACTAGGCTTTATGGTCCTGGTCTCACCAGTAATGTTAGATGTATGTATTATAATGCATTATGTCACTTTGTGCTTTGAAGCTTTATACTGTGGTGTTGCAACAGTTTATGTGCACGGCTAGGATCATTTATGTATGGTTACAAAGGCTTATTTCAAGTATTATAAAGCATTATGAAAGCTCTTTACAGATCTTTATGAACGCACTTATAATGCATTATAGATACCCGATTCATAGAAAGTGTTACCAAAAAAAAGGAAGGCCAAAAGTATTTATTCAAAGTGGTTTCTATTGGTCTGTTCGTTGAGAAATATTGACACAGTGTACATGGCAGCTGGTAACACTTTGGGAACACCTTGGTTACCAAAGTATTGACTAACTAAAATGAAGTAATACATTGGTTAACATGGAGCAACACATTAACAATGGCTAACTAGTGTTGAGTAAACATCTAACAACCTATCTAAATACAGTCCAACGTGTCTGAACAACTGTCTGTGGTATTCGACCATGCAATACAAATGTGACCGATACAGCTTAGGCTGAAAACTGCTGGAGTATTATTTTAAGCTCCCCACAATTGCAAGTTTTGGCTTGAGCGATATGCTCGTTGCAAAGGCTGTAAGCTTTTCCGTTTAGGAGAATGCTCGCCGCATCAAAATCAAACATTTCATATTATGTACAGAGCCACTCAGCAAATTAGTGCCCTAATGAATCACAACCATGGCTGATAAGTGCAGCATGTGCATGCTGAACAAGCTCTGATGTTCTGCATGTGGTCCGATGAATCACGTCACTCCTGAAAAGTGTGACCATGTATTGAAAGGTACAATCTCTGTTAATTGCAATCAATATAATTCTAAAATCAGACAAAGAAAACAGCTGCAAAAACACAGCTGAAGTGCATTCTGGACATTTGATTGGGTATTTGAAAAGAGTAGCTGCACCCAGAAGGAAGTGTGGAATTGCAGTGCTATAAAGGTTACCAGGAACAATAAATGATGATAAATTTAGACTGATATGGACAATATTTATTGAGATATATATATAAAAGTAGTGTCTCTCAGTATGGCGTCAGGCCGCCATGTTTGCTATCCCAACACACCAGACGTCTCGGCAAGGAGTTGTAGAGGTTCCTAATGGTGTCCTGTGATAATCCATCCCATGCAGCTTGACGTGGTATTAAGGGCAGTCGCTGTAACCGCCTGCTAATGGTGCTGGCATTAACAGGATGACTCATGGAGGGCATCACTGCTCGCTGTATGTCTGCAATGGTGGCTGTTGGATCACTCTGTGCATAACGGGCAATTTGTTTGTACTTCTCCGTGGTTCGTGTAGGTCTCCCAGATCCTTCCTGTCACTGGTACGTGCCTTCCTCTATCCACTGCTGCCAACAGCGTGCTATGGCAGTATCCGCACGACCAGTATGGCACCCAATATGTCGATAAGAGCATCCCGCTTCCTGGAGCCCTACAATGCAATCCCTCTCCAACTCTTCCAACTGCTCGAACTGCCTTCAAACTGTTCTCTAACACATACTTCACTTGAAAAGGATGCTACCAACACAACAGCACGAGTCAGAATGGAAAGCACCGCCAACAGGACAAGAAAAAGTCTTGCGGGTAAACTCGCAGGCAACCTTTTAGCAGGGTAAGATGACCGCCATTTAGGGTTTGGTGCGATAAAACCAGACATTTATTTCTTCTAATTCTACACAGATTTATGCACCTTCAGTATGTATGTGCTACACTAATGAACAGAAGTGGTTTAGCACAGCAGTAAAAGGATGCTGTCCATAACACGGCATTGTCCACCCCCGTTCCCCTGTACTACTGTATTTTAGCATTAATCAGAAATCACTCACTGGAGAGAGCCAAGCACGCATGTCCATTGTATTCAGCCTCAGATATTTTCCATTCCCATTTTTATCCTTGTTTTGAAAGCGTAAGATGAAAAGACCATTACACAGCCTCCGTAAAACAGGCTAATTAAATGAGTGTGCAGTCCCTGTGCTACTCAGACACACCTGCATCCTGCCATCTGCCTTGTTTAAAACCCTTTCTCCCATTAATAAGCCTGGAGACCTCGGAGTCACGCAGGTCATTCTGTGCCCTCTTAAACACTTTGCACATTAAAACACACCACAAACAGAGGCTCGATCTCCCTCCCTCTCTCTCCCTCTCTCTCTCTCTCTCTCTGCCTTCAGCTAAACTGACATGTTAGAAAGCCCAGGACAGCTTGGTAAGGCCTTTCAGAAATAGAGATCTATTTCTGGTTCAGTCTAATGTTGCTCCGTTCTACTCCAGAGGTACTTTGTGAATGGAGTAGCATTATATCACATAGCAACATACTCTCAACATAAAGGCTGAACATGCTGGATTGGATGTGGGGGATGTGGGGATTCAATCTGACTCTCTACTATGAAATCACTTCTGTTCTAATAGCTTCACTCAGAAGGAAACAACTGACAGGAATGAAACTTGGACGGTAGGTTTGACATCATGAGACATGCCAATGATTCAAGTTTCACACTCCGTGCGTGTGATGTAAGCAAGGACGGGCCTTATCGCTGTACCTGACTGACCCAACAGCCACGATTGCGGACATTCAGCGAGGAGTGATGCCCTCCATGAGTCATCCTGTCTGCACAACGCAGGATTACATGAACGCAGACCGTTACGACGACTGTCCTTAACACCACGTCAACGTCACCAAAGACTGCAATGGTGTCGTGCCAGATTGTCATGGAGTGACTCAGAATGGATGCAGGTCATCTTCAGTCATGAGTCCCGCTTTTGTCTTGGTGGAGACGACCAACGAATCCGTGTGTGGAGGCACCATGGTCAGTGCCAGGAGCGATGAGATCATTCATCCAAGAGTGCAGATCTGACCACCTTTAATAATCTACGGACTTCTCGACGTCTGGTCCACAAACACTTTTGCATGAGGTGGAAACGAGCGGTGATTTGAGCGCAAATGATTAATCAACCTCAGCTTAACTATCATCCACAACAATCTCACTCTAATTCATGCAGATTTTCCTATACGGAGCCAAACGGTTTGTTGTCATGCATCACACGTTTCCAGAAGGCCTGGTGTCACTCCACCTCCACCCCTACCGCAAAATCTGCAGGAACTGTGTGGGAATATTCAAGCTGCATGGGATGGATTATCACAGGACACCATTAGGAACCTTTACAACTCCATGCCAAGACGGCTGGCATGTTGCGCTACCAAACATGGCAGCCTGATGCCATACTAAGAGACACTACTTCTGTATGTGTAGCTCCATAAATATTGCCCATATCAGTTCAAATTTATCATCATTTATCGTTCCTGGTAAGCTGTATCTTCCTTCCCAATAGTACTGCAATCCCACATTTCCTTCTGGGTGCAGCTGACGATGAGTGTATAACTATGAACACTGAGAATAAGCATATTAGGTCCCTTCTAAAGCTGTTACAGTTGTTAAAAAGAGTGGGTGCCTCCCAGTATTCGGAAAGGCCAGCAATGAAAAGGAAACTGATTTGAATAGTGAAACTAAAAGCTCTGAAGTCATTTGTGAAACTGGCTATATAAAACAGAACAGGATGCAGAGATACAGATCTATGTCATGTCAAACAAGCGAAAGGTTGCTTGGCTTGCTGCAGCCCTCCTCGCACTTTCCCTGGGTGCTTTTCACTTTGACTGAGGCCAAATTTTTAAAACGTGCCCAACTCGACAAAGACGGTCCACTCAAACACGGTCGTATGATCAGTCTCCGTGTTGTCTTCTAATAGATGGCTGTTCTGTACATCCACAGCCGTCTCTGTGTGTTCAGAGGCCCGGCATAGGGGAGTGGTCGAGGTTGGGGTTTAGCTGTCCCCTGCGGGCAGAGACAAAGGATAGCCAAGGTGAATGGGGCAGAGATGGACAGTGCTAAAGAGGACTGGAGACCAAAGGCAGTGAGGCAAAAAAGCCTGAGAGTGCTGAGAGTAGCCTGAGGGCATGGGCCTGCTCGCTCCTATACCAAACATACTGGCTCCTCTCAGGAGTAAGCGAAGCATGCGGGGGAGGGGGGCGTAGAAGACAATGATGAAAAATGATGGCGAGAAAGAC
Organism: Semaprochilodus insignis; assembly: GCA_034552555.1. Lineage (NCBI taxonomy): Eukaryota > Metazoa > Chordata > Actinopteri > Characiformes > Prochilodontidae > Semaprochilodus > Semaprochilodus insignis. The sequence goes on from CM067496.1 coordinate 18,589,676, forward strand.
TAGGGAGCAATGAGAACTGATGGAGGAGCTGACGGTGAGAGAGATAACATCACTGATGATCCCAGTGGTCCTCATTCATCCAAGAGTGCAGATCTGACCACCTACGGACTTCTCTACGTCTGGTCCACAAACACTTTTGCATGAGGTGGAAACGAGTGGAGATTTGAGTGCAAATGATCAATCAACCTCAGTTTAACTATCATCCACACCAATCTCACTCTAATTCGTGCAGATTTTTCGATACGGAGCCAATAAAAAGACAGCATTCAGCAGCTGGTGAGCTTATGGCTGTGCTCACAGGTAGAGTCCACTCCTCCCCCTACTGACCAAACATTTTGTCCTTCATTCATTCATTCATTCATTCATTCATCTTCTAAGACGTTTATGCTAGAGCCTATCCCAGATCTCATTGGGCAGAAGGCAGGAAACACCCTAGACAGGCTAAGAGTCCACTGCACATACACAATCAATTGCGCGATTGAGCATCTCCAATCAGCCTGACTGAATGACTGAGCACCCAGAGGAGAAACCCCAGACAGGCACAGGGAGAACATGCACACTCCACACAGAAAGGACCCTGGACGCCCCAGCCGGGGACTGAACGCAGGTAATTCATTCATCTTCTGTGCTGCTTATCCTTCTGTGTTGGGGGGGTGCTGCAGCCATCACAGGGGCAGGGCGGACACACAGAGACACATTCACCTGCACACTCACCCCTAAGGGGGCAATGTAGCATCTCCAGTTCACCTGACTGCATGTCTTTGGACTGTGGGAGGAAACTGGAGCACCCGGAGAAGAAAACCCAGACAGAGACAGTGAGAACATGCAAACCCCACACAGAAAGGACTCTGGACAGCCCAGCCAGGAATCAAACCCAGGTGCTTCTTGCTGTGAGGCAACAGAGCTACCCACTACGCTACAAACAGTTCATGAACAAGGCAGTCATTGGATGTAAACTGTGCGTAGTGTCATTCATTCATTCATCTTCTGTGATGCTTATCCATCTGGGTTGTCGGGGGTGCTGAAGCCTATTCAAGTGCTTGTTAGGCAGCAGGCAGGAAACACCCTGGACAGGCCATGCCAGTCCCTCACAGGGCAGACAAACACACACATTCATTGCCTAGTGGGCAACGTAGCATCTCCAGTTCACCTGACTGCATGTCTTTGGACTGTGGGAGGCAAGCAGAGTATCCGGAGCGAACCCACACAGACACAGGGAGAACATGCAAATTCCACAAAGGAATGACCTTCGATGCCCCAACCAGGAATCCAATCCAGGCCCTTCTAGCTGTGAGTCAAGAGTGCCACCCACTGCTCCACCGTGCTGCCATGTGTAGTGTTATTCTTCTGCGCTAACCGTGTGGTGTTGCATTGTTTGTTTTTGGGGTGGTATCAGTAGTGTAAAGTGTAAACAGCACACAGTAATATGCCTGCAAATGTGCATGAAAAATACATACGTCCACGTCTGTGCTTGTTTGCCATACACACAAATGATTAGTACAATTGTTATTTTCTGTTACACTCAAACTGACACACTTCTACTAGACGTGAGGCACAAGATAGCAGCCTATCTACCTTCAAGATCCCTAAAATCTAAAGAACTAGCGTGCGACCTTGGTGTTGTAATGGACTCTTAGCAATTGTGTCAAAGCCATTACCAAATCAACATTCGACCACCTTAAGAACACCAACGAGATCAGAGATTTCCTGACTAAACCGGACCTGGAGAAACTTATCAATGCTTTTGGCTCTAGCAGCATTGATCACTGTAATGGTCTCCTAACTGGGCCCCCAAATAAGACAATCGAACAGCTTCAGTTAATTCAAAATGCAGCTGCTTGAGTCACTAGACTATGCATGCCCTCAGATTTGACCGGATGCAACTTCGATTAATAAGGATCACTGTCTCTTAGCTGGACCATGGCTGTGTCCGAAACCTAAAGCAGATGGATGACACAGAGTGTCATAGGACGTGTTTAAGGACGTGTTTTAGCCACTGCTGGTAGACCCGTATGACCATACGCTCCCATACACCTGCAGATTCAGCTACTTCCTTCACACTATGGCCTTTGGCACACCCAAATGCAGTCACTCCTTTTAGCCAATCATTAACATCTGCTTTGGAGCCATTTTCCACACATGGAACGAGACATTTGTTGCACTGTACCACCTCTTCTCCATCTATGGATCCCATCACTCACACCCCACAGGGATTTACATCCTCGTGCAGTGCCATCTGCAGGAGCCTGAAGTTACTACCACCTTAAATGCTATTCTGTTTAACCGAAACACTATGTAACATTCTGTTATACAACATTGTATTCCTCAGCCTTTCCAAATTCCAAATTTCGCATCCTATTTGTGTTATGCAATACCCAAGATGCGTTACACAAAATACTGAATCCCACACACCAATAAATAAACCCTACCTGCTAGCATAGCCACTGATAAAGAAACTAATTAATACATGCATGATATTTAGCTCTGTAGCAGTAACATTCGTATCTGGCTTCCTCCTCTGATAACATCTAGCAGTTGGAGTTTGCCAAATGTTCCTCCCACCTTCAACACACATCTTCAGAAGGATGGTTTCCAAGTCCAGAAAATCTCACTCTAGAGATTCCAGTGACTCTACCGTAGGAGGTGAAAAGGCATATATACAAATGACAGCTGAAATGGGAATAATTATAGTTGTAGCCAGAGTGCTAACTACTACACAAAGTAGTAGTTAAAAATCTCTTTCAATAGCTTTCAATCAGTGTTATGCTCAGCAGGGATAAGACAGAGCCCAGGCAGTTTATGTATTAGCTGAGCAGAAGCTAATTCCATGAAAGGTTACCACAGAATAATACTTCACATAGTACTGAAGTGAAACCCACTCATCAGTCTTTGCACTAGCAATAGCGCATGAACCTGGTCTGGTTTCATATTCAACTAGAGAAACAGGTTTTGATCACCTACAATCATGTTGTTCTTCCAAACACTTCCTCTTCTGTTTCTTCCGCAGACATTGCTTTATGGTTACGTAGGCTGTCACTAAATACTGAGCGCACTTCCCAAATCCCTCCTGAAGTATGGCCTGAAAGTTAAGCAGTTACATTACCCCAAATGTAGCTCATCAGCCAAGAGGTGGTTGGTGTCAGAAGTTTCCGATTACTTCATAATCTGCTAATGACTGCAGCTGTTTAGGCTGGTTGCAGTCATTTTCCACAGTTGTTAGATATCTAACCACTGTTTTGCATTGACCGAAACAAAGCACGCATGAACCAAACAGGTCATTTGAGCACCTCAGCTCCGGCACAAAGCTAAAACAAGCATCAGCAATATTTGGGGTACACTGTTAAAACATCTGGAGCCACAATTATAAAACACACCGCCAGATTTACTTTGATATTAAGAGCAAATAGCATGGCGGTAACAAGTTTGCTCATTCATAAATGAGGACTGCTGGGAGGTGCTGTTTTTAAACTGATATGGGTTAAATTACACTTTCTATAATGTTTGGTCCCACATGCAACGAATCAACGAATCAACTAAAACATTCAAATGATGCATTCTGGTCAGTTTGGATGGAGAAAACAGCTAAAACAGAAAAACAAGCTGAAACAGGACTTATGTGACCACAGCACACATTTCCACTGTTGGACCATAGGAGATAAGCTCTGGCCCAGAGAACTCGGGGGCACCTCTACCTAGAATTGATGTTGCGTGAGAGAGTTTCAAGTTGCATTTCTTGATACGGTGGTGGACTGTGCAATGGTTAGCAATGGTTTGCTACTCCCAAGCACATGTGGCTATATTTAACATCCTAGCATGATGCAATCCCACCTGAGAGTGGTTTCCAGCCTCGCCCTACACAAATTTCAGATTTCTCCAGATTCCCTGAATCTCTTCCCTGAAATGATCCCCTCACCTGTTACCAATTCACCTGCTTATGGTGAAATGTTTTAATAAAGCATTTCCTGAATATTCTATGAATGTTTCCAACTTTTTTAGCATGTTTCAGACATCAAATAAAATAAATGTGCTTGTATTTACAAAATTAAATCAAGTTGGCCAAAACAGTTTTGATGGCGTGTCAAAGACAACGTATTCTAACCTCTTATCAGTCATGTTGAAGATGCTGCTTCCGGTTAGATCATTTAAGGGCAGGTAGCCAATGAAAGGAGCAGTAAACACAACAATGGCTGAAGCTCTCGGCAAGTGACCATTATTACCATGAAGCTGTGTTTGGGAGCAAATAAAAGAAGTAATATAAATAGAGCTAAGACAGAGTTAACATTAGTGTGCTTCCCACCGCTGGACGCTGAACTCACTAATATCTTCTAGACTGGTAAGGACTGAAGAGGGAGGAGGAGGGTCTGTGTACTTTCTGGCAACATGTTGCCCCCTAGAGTATGAATCAGACAGGTTGCTTAATCTTACAAATGACTCAGTTTCACTTGGTGTGCGTCATTAATATATACTCACTGACCAAAAATAGAGCCTGCACAGTCCTAGGTTTCCGAAGTTGGCATCCCAGCTGGTCCCATAAATCCTCTACTGGTGATAAATCAGGCCAAGGATGTCCTGCACATAGCTGTTAGTGTCCCTCATATGACTACTAAGCATCACTACTATGGGTAACTGAATGTCATTGCGCTGGGTCCCAAGATCATCACACCAGCAGTTGGGGCAGTGTGCTGCTTCACAGCAATGGCAGGATTGAAGTGCTCACCACGAGGCCTCCATACTGACCATCGTCGGATCCCAAACAGAACCTGGAACAACTACATACACACACACACTAGTGAACACACACACACACACACACACACACACACACACTAGGCGGCAGTGAGCACACTTGCCCGGAGCGGTTACTGTGGGGTCAGGGATTCAAATCGGCGACCCTCTGGTCACCATGCTGGTTCCCTAACCTCCAGCAAACGACTGAAATCGTCTGGGCACAGACAGGGATGTGCAATGAAGGTGCAACCTATGTCTGGATGATGGACAAGGACACTATGGGAGCTGCTTGTGCTTGTCGTCAGATCAAACGATCCTCTCTACGGCCATCCGTAGCCTGTTTGCTGTGCCGGGGTGCCCTCAAGAAACCAGACCACACCTGTAATCATTTACATATCTGCCTGATATGAATATGGCACAAATGGCGTTTAACTTAACCCTTAAAACCCTAGCCACCCACTTTGCCTGCCTCTATCTTACGTTTCATAGGTCAAAAAAAGGGTTAACTTACAGACGTGATACACCCATGTAGCGTTCTTGTAAATGAACCCTTTCTTGACCTATAATGCCAAGCAAACTGCCCATAAAACATGGGCTTAGTGCTCTAGGGGTTAAAAAGTAAGTAACCTGGCTTTGATTTTATTGAAGCTAGCAGACTGAAAGCCACCATAACATTAATGTTTCGTTAGCTTACTATTTAATGGCTAATTACTGTTTTTTTAAGGCAGACTGATTACTTAAAACAACAAACCTGTTCATTTTTACACCAGGTAGCAAAAAATGAGTTCAGTTTATTGGCTAACTATTCCTTTAATTCTCCTTGCTTCACGACAAGCTGCAGCACACTGGTTCAGTCTCAGTGGTACAAATCCCAACCTAGCCAACAGACACTAGTCAGCTTAAATTAGTGTCCACAGATCTGTGCTGAATCCCTTGGGAACACGACAAAGGGCAAACCCGAAACCCTCTGTTGTTCGTTCCAGTGTGCAGCAATTCATTGCTCTAAATACGAACAGAGATTAACTGCGACAAATGTTAAGACAAAGAAAGTGTGAAATATAGTGTTCGAATGAGAAACACACATTCACAAGCAAATACACTATACAAACACACAAAAGTGCTAAGTTATGCATTTGGATCTATTTGAACACACAACACAGCTGAAAATGGGCTCTCATCTGACCACAGCACATATTTTCACTGTCGGACCATCTGAGACGAGCTCTGACCCAGAGAAGTTGGCGGTGCCTGTACTCAGAATTGATATTGCATAATACAGTTTTAAGTTGCATTTCTTGATGTGGTGGTGGACTGTGTTAAGTGGCAACATTTTTCTGGAGTCCTCCCAAACCCACTAGCCTAAATTTAACACAGCAGCATAACAGTTTCTCATACACTGTCTTCTGAGGACTCAAAGGTCGCACACAACCAACAGTGTTTTCCATCCAAAGTTGATTTTAGTTTTCTGGTGGGTCACTAGGCTTTGTAGTTATCATCAGAAGGGCAGAAAAGGTTGAGAACCATTGTTCTAAACCATGTCACACTGGCTGTGCGTCCTGAACTAAGACCTGGAAGTGGTACGAGGGGGTACTTACTCCCAGTGTTTGCAAGCAACATTAGCCTCATAGCTCTAGTTCAAAACTAAAGGAAAAGAATCAGTCAGCTCAGGAGAGAGTAAAAGTTCTTGGTGCCCAATAAAAACACAGTGAACAGATGGATGATGGCATGGTCAAGTGAAACTTGCACGCCACATGGCCAGGGACCAAAGCAAGAGCAGAATGAATATTCAGAAATGCTTATATAGGTCCCACGAAAGTAGTTCATGTTGCATGAACAAACACCCATTTGACACCCATCAGAATAGGGGGAAACACCCATCAGAATAGGCTCTAACTGTAATGTAACTGGAAATAAAGACCCTGTGACTATGAAGCATCTCTGTATCTTCATTAACATTCAACATCCTTCCTATTGTGTCTTCAGTAACCGTTTTCTGTGGTATTTAAAATCACACACAAGTGTCATGCTTTCTGTCTGCCTCTTACAAGGGCATCCACCATCCTCGGCTCTGAGACAGCATTGTCATGGCAACAGCAAACCACGTGGAATGTCAGGTTGGTTTGCAGAGTATGAATTACTGGGTGGCTGTGACGGTGTTGCTCTGGGAAACAGGACAAGCAAGCAAGCAAGAGCAAGGAATGGACATCTGGACGCAGAGTCAACTCAAGAAGATCAAGCAGGTCAGATGTTTACTTCTGTGGGCAAGTTCCCACTGCAATCCACCTGTCTACGCTCTGCCCACACATGTGCTCTTGCAGCAGAGCTGCTGGAGTTTTGTTTGGTCTTACTTGTGTTAGATTTCCTATAACGGAATTTTTTTTTTGTGGTACGTTTATCAATGTGAGATCTCAAAGTGTATAAAATTACACCAGGAGTTTTAATTTCACGTTTTGACTGTGGAGCCGAACCTTCTATTTTAAATCATTGTTTAGGAGTATTAGAAGTAGTATTAATAGTAGTAGTAGCATAGTAGTATAACGTATATATACTATATATACATCCTACTATAATATAGTAGAAATAGTAGTAGTAGTAGTGGTGGTAGTAGTAGTAAAAGTAGCAGTAGTATTAGTAGTAATAGTTGTATTGGTAGTAGTAGTTGTAGTAACGACAGTAGTAGCGGTAGTAATGACAGTAGTAGTAGTAACAGTAGAAACAGTAGTAGTAGAAGTAGTAGTAGTAGAAGTGGTAGTAGTAGTGGTAGTAGTAGTAGTAGTAGTAGAAGTAGTATTAGTAGAAGTAGAAGTAGATTTAGTGGTAGTAGAAGTAGTATTAGTAGAAGTAGAAGCAGAAGTAGATTTAGTGGTGGTAGTAGAAGTAGTATTAGTAGAAGTAGAAGCAGATTTAGTAGTAGAAGTCATAGCAGTATTAGTAGAAGTAGTAGTAGTAGTAGTAGAAGTAATAGTAGTAATCGTAATAGCAGTATTAGTAGTTGTAGAATAGATACAGAAGTAGTAGTATGAGTAGAAGAAGTAGTAGTAATAGTATTAGTAGAAGTAGAAGTAGTAGCAGTAAAAGTAGTAGTAGTATTGGTAGTATTAGTAGAAGTGGTATTAGTGTTAGAAGTAGTATTAACAATAGTAACATTAGTAATAAAAGTAATAGTAGCAGTTGCAGTAGAAATAGTAGTATTGGTAGTAGTACTAGAGGCAGATTTAGTAGTAGCAGTATTTATAGTATGAGTAGTAGTAGAGGTAGTAGCAGTATTGGTAGTCGTAGTAGAACTAGTAGTGGTAGTAGTAGTAAAAGTAGTAGTAGTAGTGGTAGTAGTAGTACAAGTAGTGGTAGTAGTAGTAGTAATAACATTAGCAGTAGTAGTAGCAGCAGCAGCAGCAGTAATAGTACTATTGGTAGTTGTAGTAGATGTAGTATTCGTAGTAGTAGTAATAATAATAATAATAATATTAGTATTAATAGTAGTAGTAGTAATACAAAAGTGGACCAATAGACATTTAAGGTCAGCCCTGATGCCCCACCACCCTCAGTAATGTGCTTTTCTGTATGCTCTTCATATTTCATTTCTCTGTATAACATAACTCTCATTTAAACTGCTGCAGTGTTACTTGCTTTGCACAGCACGCTGAATCTGAAGCCTTGCGCTCTATAACAGGGAATATGTGGGTGTACAGGGAATGTGGGTCCAGCCTGGACATGTAATACAGTATTGCCTGTAGCCTGTACTGTCCTGCATCCTTTTTATTAAAGTAGTGCTGTTTATTCAACTGACGCAGGGTGTTATGATAAAGGAAATGAAACCTTCAGAATAATAAAATGACAGCATATCTGTAGAATAATGACAGTGCAATACTATTTTATCACCACAGAAGTCACTCCTTACAGTTAGACTGATATTTTGCAATGATAATCTGGTTAATATTGATCAACTGATCAATACGGTTTAAAGGTTTACCCAAAACATTTCTGTACTGCTGTAACTATGATAATCCAAACAAAGACATTGTCATAGTCTCAGGCATAAAGCAGGGATCAAATTGATAGGGCAGCCATGAATATTGGACAAGACTCAAATATTAATTATTAATTGAATATCAATTGATTAATTAATTCAAATATTCATTAGCGGAAAAAACTATGACACATGTTTAGGACCCAATATCAATTACGCTTTCTCTGAGGCCAAACTGACCAATTTTTATTATTAGCTTCAACAGTATGAATACATGAAACACGGCAACACATTTTCAGTGCAGGTCTCAATATAAATAACATTAAATAAATAAATAACATTTGGTTGCAAAAAAAAAAAATCTGTTCTTGTCCCAATTGAAACATGTTTCAGGAATAAATTTCTAAATGGAAAAAAATACACTCAATTTAAACCTTATCTCAAACAAATAACATGAACCTTATCTCGTCTTTCTACTTCTTTACATTTAAATTCAGGTCAAAGTGGATTTACAAAAGACTGATTTCTGATTTGCATTTCGTCCACTGTCCTAATTTTTTTGGGATTGGGTTTTGGAATCCGATCTTGGCTAATTCTCTGTGTGCATTCCTAGTATAATAATGTGAATAATCAATATTTTTACCATCTTAAGGAAACCAAAAGCTTAAATGTAAAAAAATATATTAATTTCTAAGTTGAAACCCTGCTAGCTACATCCCACAAATTATTTTATGGTACTTGCTTTAAGAAATAAATTCTTTATCAGGAACTTTTATCCTTTAACTTGTTGTTCTTCAACTATATTTGCTGAATACACACACACACACACACACACACACACACACACACACACAGCACTATTAACATAATAATCATGATTAATTATTAAATTATGATTATATTATTATTAAAGTATTTAACATAAAAAAAATAACATATTCCACAATTGAAACATGAAATTACAATTCTTGGTGTAATTTTTTATCTTTACTTTTAAATCTCACATTAATAAAGTCACAAAAACTTAATTTTAGGAAATAACACAATTATGACCAATTTTCAAACTGCAAACAGCTAATCCATGCTTTAATCATTTATTTAATGATTTATTTATTTACTCATTGACTTATTTATTTATTTAAGTAATTTAATCATTTATTTATTTATTTATTTACTGATTTATTGGGATTAGATTACTAAATTGAATATATTTTCGTATCCCAGAAATGGTATCCCATCCTCAAACTCAGAGACAGCAGCTTATCAGATATGACATCATCGCTGTTCAATATCCCATTTCACCCTGGCAGGCTTTTAACTGTCTGGCACACGATGCTGCTCTGTTCAAGTCCCATGAGCAAAAACAAAAGAAAAGGAGGACAGAAAGAGGAGTGAACAGATTAAAGAAAGGAACAGGAACAAAAGGAAATGGTGAACTCTAAAATCACCAGGATGGCTGAATGAAAGACAAGCAGCGACAGGGCGACTATCATAACTCAAACCTGAGCACCACTTGATGATGACTGGAGGTGGGGGGAGAGATTGCTGCTCTCGCTGTAGAACGGTTTACAGGGGGTCTACTTTTATCCCAGCTGCCACTGCTCTTTTAAAGTCTACCTGAAAACTAAACTGACCTTTTCACCTTGTTACTTCATGTCCCTCGTCATAGTAGGCGTAATGTATTGCAACATTAAGAAACAATAAACCGCGATTTTCCATAATATTACATCACACTGTAACGACCTTTAAAATGTAGCGGGCCATATGACGAGACTGATGATTTTTTTGTCTGATGTTTTATGATCATTATGCAATGATTACACCTTACAACTTTTTTATTATTATATTATAACTGTATATATTATATTATTTTATAACTGTATATTATTATGATACCATTTTTTATTTTTTTAACTACTGCAGTGGAGAATTGTAGAGCCTGTATTGGTATAGCGACAACAAAGTTGAACTGAATTGAATTGAATTGAAACAACAATTTCAAAATCATTTTGATGGTACACTGACTTGTAGAGAAAGCCATTTCCACTCCAAGCCCGGAACACCTGCTACAGCCCCAGTGGTGGACGAAGTACACAAACCATGCAATCTCAAAACTTGTTAGGGTAAAACTGGCAACCTTCTATAGATACAGGCTCTAGGTAGCATCAGGTGACTTTCGGAGTTTGCTGCATTAGAGCTGATAAGAGTTTAAAGTTAGGCACAATATGTTCCTTCATTCATCCACTAAGCTGCTTACCCTTCTGGGTCGTGGGGGTTGCTGGAGCCTATCCCACCACTCATTGGGCGGAAAGCAGGAAACACCCTAGACAGGCCACCAGTCCATCACTAACAGATACACACTCACATCTAGTGGACAACTTAGCATCTCCAGTTCACCTGACTGCATGTCTTTGGACTGTGGGAGGAAACCGGAGCACCCGGAGGAGGAAACTCACACAGGCACGGGGAGAACATGCACACTCCACACAGAAAGGAACCTGGATGCCCCAGCCGGAAATCCAACCCAGATCCTTCTTGCTGTGAGGCCACCTGGCAAAACATCTTCCTCAGAATGTGTGTCTCATTTACAAACCTGGTTTACTGCATTTCAGTAAGTTCATGTTTACACTCAGTTCTCTTCTCCTCCTCAAAGTTACTTAATGTTCCATGTCTAAGAAAGAGTGAAAAGGTAAATTTACTCAGAGCAGTGTGACTGGTGCTCAAACACCTCCTCACGCTCAGAGGAAGAGCATCGACTGTGCTATGATAAAGAACAGTTACCTCCTCAAACAAAAGCATTAAACATCACATTTTTAAAAATTGTGTTTTTAAGCCTTTTCATTTTCCGGCCTGGCTTTTCTTTTTGGGAATTTGGCAATCTGTCGGTCTGATCATCAAGTAGGTCATGTGTTTGTTCTACATCCCTCTGTGGCTGGAAGTCCCAGAGGAGGAAGCATTTCACTATCCACCCCTTCAACTTATGGTGTCCTGACCTGTGGGTGGCAATTTGCACTGGTCAAACTGGGAGAAGGGAAAAACCAACAACAATCCAAGACACTTATATAAAGGAAACCTCATTCCTTTACTTTATTGAGTAAGCTCAACTTGGATTGTATAGTTTGCTTGAGACTCAGTACTAAAGTTTTTGAGTTTTGAGTAGAGCAGTACACTAACACATTAAACTTACTGAGTTACTGTACACAACACACTACTTACAGTACACCAACGCATTACGCTTACTGAGTTACTGTACACCAACACACTACTTACAGTACACTAAGGCATTACACTTACCGAGTTACTGTACACCAACACACTACTTACAGTACACTAACGCATTACACTTACCGAGTTACTGTACACCAACGCACTACTTACAGTACACTAAGGCATTACACTTACCGAGTTACTGTACACCAACACACTATTTACAGTACACTAACGCATTACACTTACCGAGTTACTGTACACCAACACACTACTTACAGTACACTAACGCATTACACTTACCGAGTTACTGTACACCAACACACTACTTACAGTATACTAACGCATTACACTTACTGAGTTACTGTACACCAACACACTACTTACAGTACATCTGTGTGAATGTAGTCCTGTGTGGTGCTGCTGTCTGCCAATGGTCCTGGCACTAACAGGATGGAGGGCATCACTGCTCACTGAGTGTCCACAATCGTTGCTGTTGGGTCAGTCAGGTACAGCGATAAGGCCCGTCCTTTCTTATGTCACATGTACAGCAGAGTGTGAAGCGTTAATCATTAGCATGTCTCACAATGTCAAACCCACCCACCAAGTTCCATTCCTGTCGGTTAATTCCGTCAGGAATAATTCCGGGTGCAGCTGTTTGTGCAGCTATTCTTTTGATGATGAGTGTATCATTCTCATGCTACACAGGATGACTCGCATGCGAAGGTACCATATTGCAGCTGACTCAGCAATGCTAATGCTAATTTAAATTCCACAAATTAACCTTGCACTTAGCAAACAAGGTTTATGTTGTTAGGACTTGCAGCTGCCTTTTGAGATACAGCACCCCCACTTCCTATTAGCAAGGTGACATCCCTGGTGAAGACCCTTAATGGTAGATACACAGTGGGGTGTATGTTAATATGCACGCCATTTATTCGTGCCTAATAGAATGCCAAGCTCATCTACTACACCACGTTCTGCTGCCTGAGCTGATGTCAGCAGGTACTATAAATAGTCAAGTATCAAAATGTGAATGGTTTAGCTGGAAGAAGAGAAAAATAGCCTTATCACTGGAACAGGGAGAGAAGGTCAAGCAGCTTCAGCTGGTAAAAGAGGAGGACAGGTGGAAATAATGTGTTCATGCATCAGTTCACACTGTGTCCCAACTCCTCTCCCTGCTGTCGGAGAGATAAAGTGAAACACTTTAATTTCTTCACACTTCACTGGCAGGCTTAATTAATTACATGCTTGAAGTTCATCCTTGCCCACTAATGTCTTACTGAATCTTACATTTGGCAAGTTCTAATCTCTGTAATTATAAGTTACCCATGTGACCTACGGATGACATATACACCCATCACCGAAAAAAGTAGTCGCACCCAGAAGGAGTCTACTGACAGGAATGAAACTTTGTGGGTAGGTTTGACATGGTGAGACATGCCAGTGATTCAAGTTTAGCCATGCATGTGACTCAAGCAAGGACGGGCCTTATCGCTGTACCTGACTGACTATATAAGGTCGTCCTGTTGCAGGTGCTTTCCATTATGACTTGTGCTGTTGTGTTGGTAGCATCCTTTGCAAGTGAAGTATGTGCCTCAGAGAAGAGTTTGAAAGCAGCAATTCAAGCAGTTGGAGGAGTTGGAGAGGAGTTGCATCGTAGGGCTCCGGGAAGCCGTCATACTGCGGGGCATACTGGTCATGCAGATACACCAATAGCACACTGTTGGCGGCACTGGATATAAGAAGGCACGCACCAGCAACATAAGGGATCTGGGAGACCTACTCCAACCACGGAGAGCAAGAACCGGCAAACATGCGCGGATTGACCCAACAGCTATGACTGCGGACATTTAGCGAGCAGTGATGCCCTCCATGAGTCATCCTGTTAGTGCCAGCACCATTGGCAGACGGCTGGACCACATGCACACAGTTAGGACGACTGCCCTTCTTTATTGCCCTGGGCCTAACTCCTCACCTAAATACCAGCTTGATCATTACTTGGGAATCGTAGCTGTAACTAAGGCCCAAGCTTTCAGTATGCTGCAATACTGTGTGTGGGGCACTCAGGAGTGCAGACGGTGTGTGAATTATACCCATTTCTTAAACCAAAGACACAAGACGAGAGAGGTACGATGTGAGGTAATAGTGTGGAAAACTGCACTACCAATTACACTTATCAAAAACCATCAGCTGTCTCCTGCGAGGTGTGTAAGTTAGCCAACTAGCATGAGTAGCTAGCTAAAGAAATATATCTGTGTGATTTTCATTATATTTGATTTCATATGTGCCATGCAGTTGCAATAAGTAAGTCAAGGGTGTCAAGTCGGATTTTGTGGGAGTTTTTTCTGACCACGTCATCTGTCTTTGCATATTAACATCAAAGAAACGGCTCAAAAGAAAGTCCGGCTCAACGTTTAGGTCTCGAGTGCAAAATTAACATTATTGAGGTGATGACATAGTAGACAGATAATTCACCAACAGAAGAGACATCCTTCACCAAGTTTTGACTGAGTTCTTATTAAATACTTTTTTTTAACAATGATCAGGTTCATCTGCTCAGGGAAGCAGTCCGAAGCACCACAGAATGTTCTCCTGTTAGTCACGTACAATTCCACCAATTATTTTCACCAAAGAGATTTGAAAAAAAAAAAGGCAAAGTACTTTACAATATTCAATAAGAAATGTTGTAAATGTGATCTATATAATCCATATAATCATAAGCTTAACAGACAAAATTTTTTTCCCTTGCATGTTTAAGGTGGTAGTAACTTCAGGCTCCTGCAGATGGCACTGCTGCACGAGGATGAGGATGATAAATACCTGTGGGGTGTGAGTGATGGGATCCATAGATTGAGAAGAGGTGCTACAGTGCAGTGAATGTCTCGTTCCATGTGTGGAAAATGGCTCCAAAGCAGATGTTAATGATTGGCTAAAAGGAGTGACTGCATTTGGGT
>CM067496.1:18604555-18624187 GCA_034552555.1 Semaprochilodus insignis
GCCAGGGAAGCCATCCACCAAATCTGGCCCAACTGCGCATCTCTTTGATGTAAGAGTGTCTGAACATTGATGTGGCCTCCATCCAGAAACTTGTCCAGTACATGCCAAATCCAATCACAGCTGTTATTGGTGCTCGTGGAGGTATTACAGGCCATTAGGTACAGTTCAGTCATCTACAGCTGTAGTTATAGGTTTATTATTATTGCTGTTGGTATTATTATAGTATCTGTTTGGATGCGGCACTACAGGTTCTACTTTGTGTATTACAACTTATTAAATCTCAGGAAAAAAATAGCTATTGTGATGCATATCGTTTATCGTGAAAATGCCTTGAAGTATCATGATACAACATTGTTACCATATCGGCCGCCCCTACTCCAAAACTACAATGCTGCTCTTTCATCACCATAGATTGTTATCTTATGGGGTTTTCTCACTTTCACACAGCTATTTTTTGGTTTTGGTTTCTATCTTTCTCCCTTTAGATCAGTGTTTCTCAACCCTGCTCCTGGAGGCACCCTGCCCTGCACATTAGAGTGTTGTCCCTGCTCCCAACACACCTGATTCAACTTCTCAGCCCATTAAAAAGCCCCTTCAGAGTTGCAGGGAATCCACCAAGGCAGGGTGCCTCCAGGACCAGGGTTGAGAAACACTGCTTTAGAGTTCTTAGGCTGCCAAGAGATCGCCATGATCTTCATATAAGACTTTCTGTCTAGTTTGTTTGGTAACACTTTCTATGAATCAGGTATCCGTAATGAATTATACAGCTCTGGAAATAAATAAGAGACCACTCCAGTTTCTTCTTAAATCAGCATCTCCACATGTACAACAGGTTCTTAGTGAAGAACAGAAGGTTCGGTTCTAGCTTTACTGGCAGATACAGTGAGCGTCTGGTTCATAAGTACAAAGGCAAGCAGCAAACACACGGGACAACACATCTACAGACTGGCAGAGGACGAAAACCACTCTCTACTGACCGTGATGAGCACCACCTCATTCGAATGTCACTTAACCACCGTAAGATGACCTCAAGTGACCTACACAAATTCTAGCGAGCGGTGGCTGGGGTGAAATGCACAGCGAGCATGGTTAAGAAAAAACAGGTCATTTTCTAAATAAACAGATCTAAAATACAATATTTGATCTGGAATTTGGGAGACACGTTTCCAGTAGTGTATAGAATAAAACATAACTGCTCACTTTGGTCAAACACACTTTAAAACTAGACAAACTGATCATTTTGAGGTGGTCTCTTAAATTTTTTCAGAGCTGTAAGTGCATTCATAAAGATCTATAAAGCGTACATAATGCTTTATATAACTTAACATAAGCCTTTGCAACTGTACATAAATGTTTATTATCACACATCTAAAATGTTGTAACACCACAGAACAAAGCTCCATAACACAAAGTGGCATAATGCGTTATAATCTATATATCGTTGAGATCATTGATATAATCTTTAGCTGTTTGCTCAGAAAATGTCTTATCAGGATGAACTGATATCAACCAACAGCGTCACTTTCCCACTTTATCTACAGCCTGTAAAGAGAGCTTATAAGTGTTCATTAGATGTTATGTGCAGCTATAAAACTATTTTCATTTTGAAGATACTGAGGGACGTCTGAGAGTATGTTCAAGTTTAGGCATCCAATGAATGATCACAATATTTGTTACCAGGCTATATGATGCTGGTCTCACCAACAGTGTTAGATATATGTGTTATAACGCATTATGTCACTTTATGCTATGAAATCTTATACTGATGTTATAACTGTTTATGTGCACTATTATGCTCATTTATGTAGAGTTACAAAGGCGTATGTCAAGTATAATGAAGCATTATGAATGCTTTATAGATCTTTATGAATGCACTTATAATGCATTATATGGATAAATTCCAAGAAAGATAAATCGTCTACTCTCAGAACTGTAAACTCCAAATAACAATGGCATGAATTGAACTTCATATGCCCAGCGTGTTGAATCAGTTTCACTCAACGTTGTTATTTCAGTAAACCCACCATTATAATTAACATGAAATTACATTTACAAGTTAACTTTGCTTACAATCAAGATGATGATCATTACAGGCTGATTAGAGGTTGGAGATTATGCATAAAACCATAAAGCCTTAATTTGGGGCAGCTGACAGCTTTGTTTGACCTTCTTAATACAATTCCAGTAAATCTAATGCTTCATATGTTCCTATATATGAGGAGCAGCCCCCCCCCCCTCTACAGAAGCTTGAAATGTGGCATACTGGCTCTCGACAGCTACAGAAAAAGAAGCCTGAGGTACATACATCATTACCTGGAACAGGCAAGCACATTTAGCCTTTGCAATTGCAGCCAAATATTAGTATAGACAATGCGCTGCATTACCACATGCATCAGGAAGCGCAGATGGTAAAAATACAACCTCGTCTCAATATAGGCTTCGTGTGGAGGAGCGGAGCAAAGCTCCTGTAATGTCAGACATCTAGACAGCTGACACCCTCAACTGAACCCCCACCGCACCCCACACAGTTCCCCAAACCACCTGTGCCATGGCAGGCCTTCAGGAAGATTCCTTGGAACACCAGACATGGAGGGCGATGCTGGATTGGGGGTTACAAGCTACAAGCGTGTACAGCAATAACGCAAATGTATACAAATGTAACGTAGCACGAGCAGAACACGAGGAAGCCCTGCGATGAACTGGTAGCCTGTCCGGGGTGTTTCCTGCCTCCTGCCCAACGAGCACTGGGATAGGCTTTAGCACCCGCAACAACTCGAAAGAATAAGTGTCCCAGAAAATGAATGAATGACAAAACATGTTCTAAAACTGGAACTCTGGCCCAATGTTTGGAGAACATTTGAGCATGAACTGACCATTTAAAGTCCATTATAATGGGGTCAAGATCAGGACTGAGTAGGCCACTGCGAAACCTTAATGCTGTTCCCTTTGAGGCGCTCAGAGGTGGACAGGTAACGGGACCCCTGCCTTTCAAAAAGTTCCACTTGCAACTCAATTCGTCCAAACAAAGCTTTATTCTAATTAGATCCAGTTTTTTTTATGTAAACCAGTATTATGATGTAAACCACTTTTAAATAAATTTTAAATAAAGTTTAAATTATCAGTTTTTAATATTGTATCGGCCCAAGAAATCCAATATCGGTGCATCCTTAGTTTGAGTGATCAAGTTTGGTTTTGGCTGATCATCCACATCCGTGGTAAGTACAAAACAGATTTTCACGCTGAACAATTCCTTCAAATATGCATTGGGTGAATATAAAGCAATCCGGCTTTGGAAAGCAGTACACATAAGCAGTAAACAGGCTGATATTTTATTGCCATTATATATGAACACAATGATTGTACACCTACTTCATATTTACTGCTGCCCTGCTTTTGTTTTAAAGCCAGCTTTTTCACGCAAAGCTGCTGGACAGGTGAAAGCCACAGATATGATATTTCCGGAGCTGAAGAATGCTCTGGCCTGCTGCCACTGGGGACCAGCACCTCAGAAAAAGCCTCTACAGAACTCTGGAATTCCTTCTGCACTGCTCAAGGTCTCACTGGCATCCTGGTGTATTAGAACTTTGGAATTTTAAAGGAAGGACTTCTCTCGGCTGCAACTACAGTCGATCAGATAAAGACATATTTGGTGTCAAAACTTTGCTTCCTTGGTTTAGCATCGTGGCTACAGATCTAATGTGACAGAAGTGTAGATGACTGAATAAAAGGCATTGGTGGCATAGGATTCCATTAGTTGTTAGCAACATTAGCTTCGTGGCCCCAGTGCAAAACTAAGGAAGCAAACGCCATTATGCAAACCCCAAACGTGTCTTGGCAGTTCAACTATTTGCGGTCGTTTAAGTTGTGTAAATTAGATTTAAGCATGTCACATTTTATCATTCAATCACATTATTTTTTACTACAGCTAGGATAGTTAAGAGACTAAATGTCCTTATCAGAAAATGCTTCAAGCATTAAAAGAATAAGTATAATATTTTGACAGTCTCAATCAGTAGTATCAGTAAGAGTATCGACAAGCATCAGTATCAATATTGGCATCGATAAAATCCTAATGATACCCCTCCCTTTATCTAAAACCAATTATGATCAGGGTAGAACATGCACACCTAACCCCAACACATAGGAGGTGGCTATGTACAATCATATGCTTTCACTTTTCATTGGTTATGCTGTAGACCGTTTGACAGTGCAAAATCAAGGTTTAGTTGTCACATGCATACTCATACATGATACAACTAGTAACTTCCTCACACGCTCACATGAAATAAGATTAAATAGAGTATGAAAATGTCTACAATATCTACAATATAAGACTGGAGAAAGATTAAATAAACATAATATACGATAAAACATATACAGAGACATCAATATAACTAACAAAGTAAGAATGCACAATATATACACATACACACACATATACATTTTTATATATATACACATCTATGCAATGTAGGAATGAGCACTGTTCAGTATAAAGCACAAAATGTGCAAAAGTGAATGTGTACCTGCCATCATGGGTGTCAAATCGGACTAGTTTGAGAAACTCAGGAGAAAATTCTGAAGTATCAGGTTCTAGTGGACGGCTTTTTAGTAAACTTGGGGTGGGGGGACTTTTGTCAGACCTGGCAACCCTGTCCACCATAAGAAGCACTACAATAACAAAAAGATCTGTGGACTCTTTAAAAAGAAACGCCTGGTATGAAATCCAACGCTAGCCAGTGTGTGATGTCTGACGAGTTAATAATATTTGGGGATAATTTTAATATTTATATAATTAAAAACAGTATTAAATAGCATGAACAGGCACCACAAACTCTCCATCTACAGAATCAGAACTGCTAAGCTAACTAGCTAGCACTGCGTTCATGCCTGACATTACAAATACTGTTAGTAACTGTTGATTAAAGAACCAATAAGTTGGGATATTTAGCACTATAACCACCATTTTAGCACTTTTGAGCACTGGTTATAGACTACTATAAGACCATACCAGAGGAATATTATAGGAGCTCAAAATATTATTACATTTTCAGGATGCATCATACAGCTCTGAATAGGTTTAACAGTATTACTAACCATATTCACGAACGGTTCCGCAAATATTAGAGGTGCAACAATACATCAGGTCCCATAGCAAAACTCCAATAACATGCATCATGAAGATTTGCTAATACATTAACACAACAGACACTGTATTAATTATGTCATTTACATTTACAGCATTTAGCTGGCACTCCTATCCAGAGCGACTTACAAGGTTAACCGTATTACAGGTAAGTCAGTGTAATGTTAGGAGTCTTGCCCAAGGACTCCTATTGGTGTAGAACACCACACCCACCCAGACCAGGAATCAAACCCTACTCTACCATATGGGTTGATAGCTCACTTTCAGGTATTGGTGTTATCCATTGCGCCACACCAACCACCCTCACACACACACACACACACACACACACACCATTGAATGCAGTTGTATTGTTTGAACACCAATGATCAGCACCAATCAACAAGCACTCCTGCCTCCAAGCTTTAGTGCAACAACACAAATATAGTCATCAGCTGGCATCATTCCAAATTTGTTCAAAACATGAGCCCAGTATTGTGGCTCAAACTGATGTGTTGTTGTACCCTGTATGCACAACAGAGATGCAATTACTTCCCCCAAGTAAAAGGCTGAAAGTCTTTCGTTTCATTTTCAGTACAATGCACTGAAACCCAGAGCCAAACGCAATGACAGCTGCACTTACAGACCGCACATGTAGTCCCCCTCCACAAGCTCAAAAGCACAAAAACCACATGCGTGGACCAGAATTCCGTTCCCACACTCTTGCAAACTGCAAACCCAAGCCAACACTGATGACATGACCTCAGCTGTGACTCATCCAATTGCAACCTAAACAACTGGGTTATACTGTACAAGACTGTAGGCTGCTGACCTCGTTCACGTGTCTACACAGTATGGGCAAAATAATCAATGCTCCAATCCAACCCAGTAACACATACACCATCTGGAAGTCAGATACTTCATCCCATTACTCACACAAGCATTCAGATATACTGTATGTGTGTGATCTCCATAGAAAAGCACTGCCAGTGGAAAGGGATGCTGCATATGAGCATTTGGTCACCATGTACTGTGCTATAGGTCACCAGGTTCAGGCCCCCAGTTCAGTGCTGTGGAGCTTTACATTCTCCGAACTGATGCAGCTGGAGTGGCAGAACTAATCACCTAGCGTCAGTACCCAACCTCACTGAAGGACATATTCAAATCCATATGCCAATGTTCTAGGATCTAGAGCCTCTCAGTATTCTTATTAATTTCCTGAAATATAGAAATATATATATATATTTCTTGTATTTAATTTCAGGGCATTAATGATAATAATGAGAAATGTACCCACACACATACACACACACACACATAGATGGAGATATATATATATATCTTTATCTCTCTCTCATATGTGTATGATATTTCTATCATATTTATATCATACATGTACATACATACATTTACTAAACTAACTCAGAATTGTTCACAGTGGTGGTGATGGTAACCAGACGTCTGAAGACATCTTTAATGTCTCTGAAACTCTCTCACTAAAGCTATTACATTAAACGGGTATAAATATGCTCTCTGATGATTACACTCAGGCCAATATAGTCAGATTTAGCATATTTCACCACCAACATCCGAGCAGTGCCTGGAGCTTATTACAGAGTTCGTGGGTTGGAGGTTAGGGAACCAGCCTTATGACCAGAGGGTTGTCGGTTTGATTCCCTGAACCGACAGGACATGACTGAAGTGCCCTTGAGCAAAGCAACTAACCCCCAACTGCTCCCTAGGTACCATGGATAAAGCTGCCCACTGCTCGGGGCGAGTGTGCTCACTGCCCCCTAGTGTGTGTGTGTGTGTGGGTGTTTCGGTGTACTTCTGGGATAAATGTGGGACACAAATGCTTCTGTGTGCAAACAGAAATGGCAAATGGTTCTTAATTCTATTTAACCCATGTAGGTTCACCGGTCATAAGTAAAATGGTTTTGTTTGCGTTCCAGGCATTGAGATGTCTGGTTACTATCACCATCTCCATAGAATTCCAGGTTTCTCTACAGTAAACGATTTGATATCAAACCACTCCGGATAACTCTCTCAGTCACATAACTCATTCAGCAACTGATTTATGCATTACAAAATCAGTGAAGTTCCTCTTTAAACTTAATCCTGGACTACATTTTCCTTTCAGTGGAAAATATCCAGGACCTTAATTCAGAATGCTGACAGAGCAGGATCCACAAAGCTAGATTTCTCAGATGATCAGGACTATCCAAGAGGAAAGTCCCTCAGCTCTTTACCTATTGGACAGGCTTGATTTTGGGTTTAAGCTTTCTGGCTAGCTACAGAATTCTTGGGGTATTACATAAAGAAGGACTTCTCTGACAGCCAAACTACTTAAGCCCAAAGCCAAGCCTGTGTAATAAGCATTGCTCTTTTCCTATTGGACAGACTTGACTTTGGGCTTAAGTTGTCTGGCTAACTGAGAAATGTTGGAGGTATTGCACAAAGTGGGATTTCTCAGATATCGAAATGACTGACGCCAAAGATGATTCTCCAATTGTCCCTTCGGCTCTTTTCACAGTGGACAGGTTTGACTTGGGGCTTCAGTTATCTAGCTAGTTGAGGAATTCTGGGGGTATTCCACACAGCAGGATTTCTCAGATAGCCAAACAACCTAAGCCCAAAGATGAGGACTGTCCAGTATAAAAGTCTCTCAGCTCTCTTCCTACTGTACAGACTTGACTTTGGGCTTAGGTTATCCAGCTAACTGCGGAATTCTTTGCGGAATTCTTCCACAAAGCAGGAATTCTCAGATTAGCCAAATGACTTAAACCCAAAGATGAGGATTGTCTAATAGGAAAATCCCCCAGCTCTTTGCCAATTGGACAGGCTTGACTTTGAATCTTAAGCTATCCGGCTAGCTGCAGAACTCTAGGGGTAT
Source organism: Semaprochilodus insignis (assembly GCA_034552555.1). NCBI lineage: Eukaryota > Metazoa > Chordata > Actinopteri > Characiformes > Prochilodontidae > Semaprochilodus > Semaprochilodus insignis. The sequence goes on from CM067496.1 coordinate 18,612,574, forward strand.
TCCACAAAGACAAGGGCCTGCCTAACAGGAAAGTTCCTCAGCTCTTTTCCTATTGGACAAGTTTGACTTTGGGCTTAAGTTATCCGTTATGCGGCTGGCTGTGGAATTCTGGGAGTACTCCACAAAGCAGGATTTCTTAAAGAGCCAAATAACTTAAGCCCACAGATGAGGACTGTCTAGTAGGAAAGTCCCTCAGCTCTTTTCCTATCAGACAGGCTTGACATTGAGCTCAAGTTATCTGGCTGACCGAGGAATTCTGGGGGTATTCCATGCAGCAGGATTTCTCAGGCAGCTAAATCACCTAAGCCCACTTAAGTCAAGCCTGTCAATAGGAAATGAGCTGAGGGGTATTCGCACTGGACAGTCCTCGACTTTGGGCTTAAAGTTAGACTAGTACTAGGCTTAAGACTATGCTGTACATTCAAGTCACAGAGTGTAGCAAAACACGCACTGTCGGTTGGGCAATATCAAATCGACACATCTTGCTTCCGCGGACGTGACGTAGCAAACCGACCTATATATGGTATAGATGTATATATTCCGCTCCTACAGAGAGAGCGGGCTGTCACCTTTACCCTTTGTGAGCCCTCGCCAAATGTCACAAGCTGCCTGCCACTTTCTTTCTGTGGGGAGGCTTCATGTTTGAAGCCCCTCCAGGCCCCTCGCTCAGTCCCGCAAGCTGGAACCATAAATAAGCAGAGCGACCCACCTCGCAAAAGCGCAGTCCTCCGCGCCGTGGCGTCTTCAGGCAGGGAGGCAGACAGGCAGTGAGGTGGGGGGAAAGCGGTGTATTAGCCTCGGCTAGTCCACAAATGAACAGCACTGTTGTATATATTAGCGGCGTGCTCTTCTCCTACATGAACAGTATACTCTCTCACTCACTCTCTCTCTCTCTCTCTCTCTTTCTTTCTTTCTTTCTTTATCCGTCTCTCCGTGCTCCCAGCACATCGGAGCTCCGTGACTGATTAAATATAGTTCTGCACATGTACACAAACATGACAGTGAAGTACACAGAGAGAGGAAACTGACAGGAAGTATCAGGTAGGTTTGTTTTTTTGATGGAAAGGGGCGTTAACTAATCACGCTCTTCGCCTGGCGGTCGCCCCGCCCACTTGCGCGCCAACAGCCAATGGCGTGGCGCATGGACCGGGTCTATGCAGATTTAGAGCGGGCGCGCAGGTGCTGCTGCTGTTCTTTGTTGTGGGCGGTGGATTCTTAAGGAGTTCATTCCCCGTAAATGAATGGAGTTCAGTTCGAGCTGAGGCGACGTGGGAGAGGGGTTTTCAATAGCTATAATATAAGAATATATTATATTTTTAATTATTTAATATAATAATTTAATAATTCAATACAATACTTAATATCATACTTATATAATATATTTAATAATGCCGGCATAATAATATATAAGATATAATACAAGATATATAAGATAATACAATAAATATTTATAATAATATACTATATATTTAGCATAATACGATATATTTAATAATTATAATAATATAATCATATATATTTTTATATAAAATAAAACATTCAATAATTATAATATTTAATATATTATATTGTTAGTATTTAGTATTGTAAAATATATTTAATAATTATAATATTTAATAATTCTATAATATGTATGTGAGGTTTCAGAACTGCCAAAACAATAGATGGTCTGATTTTGTCAGTGGCAGCAGGATTAGTGTGATTCTTACACCGCTCTCTGTATGGAGCTGGTCCCTCCTGGTTCTGACCTGGTGTTAGCAGCTGCTTCAGGTGGAGATGCTCAGTAAACAGAACAGAACAGTAAATGATGTGATGATGTGTTCTACTCAGATCCAGGAGAGTTGTAGTCATGTACTTATTAGAAGAGACCCAGTTATAACTACAAAAGAGTGATTGTGCATCTAAAGTTTGTTGCTAGCCAGTTGCTATAAGATATTATTAAAAATGAATGGGAGTCTACGGGAGGAACGAGGGATGAATAAATGACGCATAAAGAAGTGTGGGTCAGTATGGCTGTAGATTAGAGTTTGGGGATCTGCCCTTCGTGCGTACATGCAGTTTGGGGGGCTCTAGGTTAAATGAAACTGTAGGGTTTCAATGGGGGGGGGGATTAATTGGATTTTATAGGAGGAATGAGAGATGAATAAATGACACATGTACCAAGAAGAAGAAGAGGGCCCCACGACGCAGGACTATATGCACACAGACCATTACAACGACTCCATGACTGCCAGACAGCCATGGAGTGTCTCAGAATGGCAGTGGCTCATCTTCAGTAACGAGGTCTGCCTTTGTCTTGGTGGAGACGACCAACAAATCCGTGTGTGGAGGCTCCGTGCTCAGCAATCGTTTGATGAATTGTTTATTATCACACGTCACACGTCCAGAAGACCCGGTGGCACTTCCCTCCACCCCTACCGCACAATCTGCAGGAAGTGTGTGAGAATATTCAAGCGGCATGGGATGGATTATCACAGGACACCATCAGGAACCTCTACAACTCCATGTCGAGATTTCTGGTAAGCTGCGTTAGCAGACATGGCGGCCTGGCACCATACTGAGAGACACTCAGCGATGCATTTTGCTTCCAGAGGCAAGGAGCAAACCACTGACAAAGCTGCCTTGGTGTGTTGACTTCTTATATTCACAGTTAACAATTCTAACAGTCTGAAAGCATTCCAAATGTTAAGCCAGTCTTTTCCACCAATTTTCACGGCAAAGTCCCCACTACGGACCAGTACTGGCTCGAGGACCACCAAAGGATGCTTTGAAAGCCACTTGAGGAATAAGGCCCAATGGCTGAGGTCGTTTCCAGCCTTGTGCCCAATGAGAACTGGAATAGGCTCCAGCACACCTAACCAAACCTAGTCCTGGGGAGTTTGGTACCAACCACTATCTAATAAGCTGCTCTGCCTTTTAATGAACCCTAATACATCTGATCCAGCCAATCAGGGACTTGGGGGACTAAGAGGTTCATTAGCTGGAGGAGGTGTGCCAAATTGCAGCTGGACCTAGGATCTTCAGCAAGGTAGCTCTCCAGGACCAGAGTTGGAGACGACTGATCGACATACATGTGCAACCAGACACTGCCATCTGGTGGCCAAGGATGTTTTTTATTCCCCCTCCCCCCCTAAAAAAATGAGGAACACTCAAGACACCACAGAGTCTTCAGTAGTAATAAAACGTTTATTGCTCAACACATCTTTGTACAAACCTCTCACAAAGTTCTTCTATAAGAAGAAAACGACACGACGATGTAAAAAAAGGCAAGGGATACTCCTGAATGAAAATCTCTGAGCAACACTTCTGTTCAACAGGTCTACCACACGATGATGCTCTTGAGGTAGTACTCGAATCGGGAGACAGCGGTAGAAATAAAAGGCTTCCCAAACAGTCTTTAAGACAAACCGGTAAATAAGCGGACAGCAAAGATTCTGCTGGTTTCCTGAGGCCGGATTAGATCAAGCTCTACCTAGTTCACTGCTCATCCAGGAGCAAGGGCAACGCTTGGTTCGAGAAACCAGCCCTGTACTTGAATGTCGTCTTGAATTTGTTCTGAACTTCATTTGTCATTTGTTCCCCTGATTCTGATAATACATTTTTTGCCCCACTGACTGTAAATGGTTAAAACATAATACTCAGTTGTGAATAAAAGAAATTTCACAATACGCAGTTCAACACGTGCTTAGGGCACATTTTAGAAAGATGCCGAGGGTCCTTCTTTTTGCACCAGTACTACCGTCGCTCAAACAGCAAATTCAAACTAGCTCTCGATTTGGCGAAATGGTCTCGAACAATGTAGCAATGGACTCGTAAGCAATGGTGCTGGCAGACTCTACAGATATCCCTCCCTATGTGATTGTCTTATGCTTGCTTTCTTTGAGGCATGAGAACACGTTCATGAAGATACCGCTGGAGTATTATTTACAATGCTCTAGATTTATGGACGGCAATCGTTTCAAGTTCAAGAAATGGGTGATGAGGTGAAAATATTACAGTGGCAACAGATATATCCCATATTTCATACTACGGCAGCCTACACTCGCTGTAATTCTAACTACAGCCTTTGGGATAACTACTGGAATACTGTAGAGTTTCACGTTGCATCGTTGAGAAAACTAGGAATATCACAAAAGCTGAGGTTCTGTTGTGAATGAGGTTCTATTCTTAGAATGCTTGTACTCCGAGCATCTAACATTTGGCAGTTGAAGGAACGGCATCCCTGGAGTTGTGCGGGAATAAGGTTACCCAACAGCTCTTTTGCCTAGGAAATAGCACTACAGGCACAGAGCTCAATCTCAAAAACGGGACACTTATTTTTTTTTTCTATTCTGTGCGCTATTAGTGCTTATACGCGCATCGTCAAAAAGAAAAGTTGCACAATTAGCTGCACCCAGAAGGAACCAACCAACAGGAATGAAACTTGGTGAGTAGGTCTGACATCGTGAGACATGCGAATGATTCAAGTTTCGCGCTCGGCCACACATGACATAAGCAAGGACGGGCCTTATCGCTGTACCTGACTCACCAGCCACGATTGCGGACATTCAGCAAGCAGTGATGCCCTCCATGAGTCATCCTGTCAGTGCCAGCACCATTGGCAGACGGCTGCACGACGCAGGACTACATGCACCCAGACCGTTACTACGACTGCCTTTAACACCACGTCAACATCACTAAAGACTGCAATGGTGTCGTGCCAGACTGTCATGGAGTGACTCAGAATGGCAGCGGGTCATCTTCAGTGACGAGTCCTGCTTTTGTCTTGGTGGAGACGACCAACGTGTGTGGAGGCACCGTGGTCAGCACCAAGATGAACCGTTTGTTATCACATGTCACACGTCCAGTAGGCCTGGTGTCACTCCACCTCCACCCCTACTGCACAATCTGCAGGAACTGTGTGAGAATATTCAAGCTTCATGGGATGGATTATCACAGGACATCATTAGGAACCTCCACAACTCCATGCCGAGATCTGGCATGTTGCGTTAGCAAACATGGCGGCCCAACGCCATACTGAGAGACACTACTTCTGTATGTGTAGCTCAATAAATATTGTCCATATCAGTCTAAATTTATCATCATTTATTGTTCCTGGTAACCTTTATCTTCCTTCCCAATAGCACTGCAGTCCTACACTTCCTTCTGGGTGCAGCTATTCTTTTGACGATGAGAGTATGTTAATATACAGACACCCTTTTTCGCTCACATTTTGAGTGTCTCGGTCAAGACCAGAAGCAGGCTGTGTTCAGGCAGAATTAAGACGACAAATTTGTGAGAAAAGTTCCCAAAGAAAAAAGAAAAAATTAAGTCGTTGACAGTGCGCTCATCGGTGCGTCTTATGAACACGCAACTAGACTTCCTAAAGCCATAAATTCAGTATAATGCTGAAGCTTACATTACAACAGGTCCATTAAATAACAATACATGCAAATATTCAGCTCCTACTCTATAACATTACAGCCCTTTACAAAGGTCGCTGTTTTTGTTTTCCCTGTTCCGGTGTTAATTCCTAACTAACACATATTCTGAGGTTTGCGTTTTTCTGTAACAGTGAGGACATAAAAACTATATCTGATATTTACACCTGTGCATGTTTTGATGGCTTTGTACATCCATACACACTTCCTTAAATATGGTACAGAATTACAGTGGCACCATTTACAAACGAGAAATCTAACTGCCTCATACAGATGAGACTGTAATAACAAAATAAACACTGGTGGGAATAATCAATATCTGGTCGGATTTACATTCCTAGATACAAATGCCATATGACCCTGATAGTTGTACATACAGATTTCAGTGTATAAACTGGCTCAAAGACGTTACTGTGCTCCATACAGCACAGTTGCAGGGCCCCTATATCAGCGACAGGGCCGGTGCAGCCGCTAAAGCCATCAAAACGTTGTTTGTTCCGACTTGGGCAGCTGTATTTGAGGTTCCTGGAGACGCTTTAAAGGCTGCGGTTGAAAATAGACGTTCTATACCGTTTGGACATGGTTGCCATGACACCATTTCATTCCCGAGAATGCACTGAGCTTGGTGACACCTGAACACCTGTAAGTGCTATAGATCCAGCAGTGAATGAAAAAAAAAACCTGGGTAACTTTTGTCCTCTTTTATAATGACACGATGGAGTACCATGCTTTCTTGGTAACTCCGAGCTGCTCAGGCAGCTTCCCTAAGCGTTCCGAAATCAGTCAAGCCGCTAGCGGCAGCAGAGCTAAGAGGCATGCTCTGCTCTGGTCCGACGGGCCTGGTGGGCCTTGGCACAGGTGGAGGTGTGTCGGTTGAAGCTGTCTCTCCACATGAAGCGTTTTGAGCAGAGGTTGCACTCGTAGGGCTTGATGCCTGTGTGGATCTTCATGTGCCCCACCAGATGGTGCTTCATCTTGAAGCTCTTGCCACATACTGCGCACCCAAACGGTCGCAAGCCTAAGTGCATGCTCATGTGCCGATCTCTCTGGCTCTTGTGGGTGAAGCTTTTGCCACACTGGCATGGGTAGAGCTTGTACACCACAGACGCGAACCCCGACTGGGTGGTCTGCTCTTTTGTGTCCCCGCCTCCTTCTTCCTCACCTTTTACTGCACGTGCACTTCCATCAGGCTGCTGGTCATCCTTAGGTACCGCAGGAGAGCCTTCATCGCCATCCTGAGAGAAGCCTGCTATGGAGGTCCCATAGAAGTCCAGGGGGTCTTCATAGGAGCAGTCCCCATCCAAGTTGTCGTCAAAGCGTGTCGCCAGCCTCTCCTCCGAGGAGTCCTCCATGACCTCTGCTGCATGACTGGCCTGATCGGAATCGGACGCAGGGTGAGAGTCGTTTCCAAAAAGATTACCCCCGCAATCTTCCCGACTCTGCCTCTCGGATTTGACGTGCACCCTTTTCCTGTGGCCCATAATGCTGGGTGGGACATATGCAGACCTGGACCGCTGAGGCTCAGCCAAGTCTGGCTCCCCGCTTTCACTGCTTGACCTTTCATGAGGAGAGCAACTTGCACTCTGTGAAGGGCCTGGTCCCACCGCAGGGAAGGAGACCCCATCTGCCAGCAGGTCCTCCACCCCCAGCTCCTCCTTGTGCCCACCTGTCTGACCAGCTCCCTCAAACCCTCCATCCTCTTCATTATCTACGCAGTACCCGTCTTCTCTAGGCGAAGACCCCTGTTCAAAATTTCCACCACCTCCCTTATTCCCGACCTCCAGCAGCTCCGTGCACTTGTCCACCACATGCCACATTTGCAGAAAGCTAGCAGCTGTCAGAAAAGCCACCACCTCGCCTGACGGCACAGAGAGAGCTCCTGTGTAGCAGGACAAGAGGAGCCTCTCAAACACGCAGGGGTGCATGACATCAGGCAGGACTACACGGGCACTGTTCTTCAGCAGCACCTGGTCGCAGAAATAGGGGGAACTGGCCGCAAGGACAGCACGGTGGGCTCGGAATTGGTGTCCACCCAGGGACACTATGAGGTCACACAGCTGGCCCCTCTGCCGTTGCTGGTTCAGCTTCTTGAGGAGGGAGCAGGAAAAATCTGGGAACTCGACATGGAAGGAGTTTGCTTCGTTCTCCATGGTCTACCAGGGTTCAGAGGTTCTGGAGGAAACAGGTGCGAGGAACAGGTTTAGCTTATTATTACACAGCAATCCTGCACTGAACCAGAAGCCTCACAACATTACAAACAGTTACAAATGCGTATTAACTAGAACAACGCGACTATAAACATGTGTCGGAGTTCAAGAGACAGGAGGAGTCAGCCGCCTGCCCGGTCGTTAGACCTGGGACTTCACAAAACGAAGCTAACTTGCTAGCTAGCCATGCTAACGCACGTAAAACAAACAAGCTGAGCTTCCGGCAAAACCGCGAGCTACAGATTTGCTTCCGTGCTTGAAAACACACGTAATTGTGTCTCTTTTACTCGCGACAGAAAGCGGGAACACACTCCTCTTACCGCTTTCACCATTTTGGTCAGATTTCGTGCTAATTCTCAGCTGCTTCTCTTCCGAGTTCTACCGGATTTCGCACCTCATACGTCATCACGTCGACCAGCGTGGCGCACAAGAAATGTAAACAAACACGCCCCCTTTTCCGGGTTGCCAGATCGTGCTACATTCTACTAGTAGGGACGCTACACTTTGTCTCTGTCTCTGTGCAGCTGTTTCAGTTTGTGTCTTTTTCTCCAGATGTTTGTTCCTATGAGACAAAACTGTTAACTGAGTTTATTATGTCCTTAATTTTCGCTCTTTTGTTCGTCATCGTTCAAGAGCCGCTGACTGCAGGCAGAGAAAACAGTGCGTTTACACCGTATCACCAGCAGGTGGTGCCTCACGAACACCAAATCCACCTCCTTGTGCATGTTATCAGGTCCACTGACCATAGGAGCACTCTGTAGTTCTACAATTACAGACTGTAGTCCATCTGTTGCTCTGTATACTTTATTACCCTGTTCTTCAATGGTCAGGACCCCCACAGGACCACCACAGAGCAGGTATTATGTGGGTGGTGGATCATTCTCAGCACCGCAGTGTCACTGATGTGGTGCTGGTGTGTTAGTGCGTGTTGTGCTGGTGTGAGTGGATCAGACACAGCAGTGCTGCTGGACACTTAAGTGTAACTGCTGGACTGAGAATCGTCCACCAACCAAAACTATCCGGCCAACAGCATCCTGTGGGCAGCGTCTTGTGGCCACTGATGAAGGACTAGAGCATGACAAACACCGCACTGTGCAGCAGCAGATGAGCTATCGTCTCTGACTGTACAAAGTGGACCAGCAAGGTAGGAGTGTCTAATCGAGCGGACAGTGAGTGGACATTCTTTGAGATGTCATCCAGATTATTTTGATGGTGCATTATAGAGACACTTACCACTATTTTTACAGGTGCAGTGGGAGGAACCAGAGGTTACAGAAAACTAAAGCAGAAAACTAATTGTAAAATTTAAATTTTACAATTAAATTTAAAATTTGAATTTCAATTTAGATGTAAATTTGAATATGTCACATATTTCTATATTGTGTATATATATGTATATTTAGTGTACATGTTGTAATTATATTCTGTTATTACTTTTTAAATATCTTATTTTATCTTTGTTTAACATCTTATGCATATCTTTATCATTATACAGATTTCTATTGTATTCTATTCTATTCTATTTTATATGTTCTATCTTTATATTGTCTTATTGTGTCATGCGAGCATGCAGTTACCAAAGCATTTCACTGCTAGTTGTACCGTGTATAACCATGTATGTGACAAATAAACATGATTTGATTTGAATATATTCGTCCAATGGCTTGATGAGATTTTTAACCTGCTGACTGTTTGCCACTGCTGGTCCACCCTTGGACTAACCAGATTATTGTCCTATGCACAATGTCTAACCAGTTTTTAATCAAGCACAGAGTTGAACTGCACACAGATTGTGATTGTTTAAGACAAATATTACAAACAACTGAGAGAAAAATAATTAATGACTGGACCAGATATAAATTGATTGTGTTTGCCCTTGGTCTGTTAGAGCTCCTGTGTCTTTAAGACCCTCCTCCTGACAGGCTCAATGTGCTCTGATTGGTCAGCTTGCCCACACTGTTCTGTTTGGTAAACTGCCAGGGCGGCATCCTGCTATGAGCTGGCCAAAAAGGACTGTGTTACAAGATGACATCACCATGTAACAGAGAAAAGGACTGGAATTCCAACAAGGCATTTCAGGCAGCTGAGAAAAGTATTTGCTGTGGGAGAGAGTTGCTGCCTCTGGTATGTACATTGGGCTTTATGAGATTGCAGATCATTTATATGTACATAAAGCTCCATAACACGCTAAATGAAAGCGGACAACTGGGAAAGCATGACAGATCCCCTTTAACCATCAATTGGTTGCCTGGAAAATGGCAAGCAAAACGTCAGTGGCCTGAAAGCTTTGCACTCAACAGCGCCAGGAGTGGCCCTCTATCTTCTTGGCATCATGCCTCAGGCCGTAGTGTATTCATAGCCACCTCTTGTAGTGATCTTCCTGCAAGGCAGCTTTTTGAGGGCTTAAATGCTTCTGGTTCCTGTCACCACCACTGTGAACAATTTGGACTCTAAATTTGGACTTTGTTTTCTAAACAGTTTAACATCAAACCCTTTACCAGTTAGCCCTTTTAGCCCTTTACCACCAACGTGGTAACAGGTTGCGTTCCAGTTTGCACACCTAGTGTTGAACCATTTGGTGCATTTCCACCATAAATAAAAAGGTCTGGAACCTGAAAAGGTCTGCAACCAGAAAAGTAGGTCTGGAAGCTGAAACCAAAGAATAGTATGTTCTTCAGCGTGAACCATGATGACGATGACATCTATGGGAATGTCAGTTGTTAAGGAAAGAGAAGGCAACAATGGTGACACCCGGTGGTCTGCTGGAGAACCTCTTCTATTATCTCTTATCTCTTATCTCCAGTAGTTGATCTGTGCTGCTTTCTGGATATAAACAAACATCTGGAATAACAGCACAAATGCCCGCAGGTAATCTATACGCTCCACCATCTTGGTAGTACTGTTTAGCGCCCTCTGTTGACGCTGAAGTTGTATCCTTTGACGTTCCTTGGTTCCAATAAAAACTGGTGCAAACGCAGACTGGTTCCCTTAATACCACCAAGGTTCTAAGAGGCCTAAACTGAACCAGCTCAACAACCAGGGTTCTTTTGGTTGCAAAAGGGCTATAAATGACTTCATTTACAAATTAACAACTGAAATATGCAAACAAATGAGTTATGCTGATGGGGCAGTCATGGGCTGGAGGTCAGTGAACCAGCTTTGTGGCTGGAGGGTCATCGGTTTGATTCCCTGAACTAACCCCTGACTGCTCACCCGGGTGCCACGGATAGGGCAACCTACCTCTCTGGGTAAGTGTGCTCGCTGCCCCCCTAGTGTGTGTGTGTGTGTTCACTAGTGTTTGTATGTATGTGGGTGCTTTACTTTACAGATGGGTTAAATGTGCTAGACAGATTGCTCTGAGTGGAAACACAATGGGCAAATCTTTCTAAATTTTAGTTGTAATTTAGGGACAGAGTGCACATTGGAATTTCCAGCTAAAATGGGGGACTTACATTTGCACCTCTTGAGGCTTTACCTAGCTGTTTGTTGCATGTCTTTTGTGCCTATTGTGCAGTCAGGGAAGGTGTGCTGATACGCATGGTAAGGTAGTGTTTCTCTTGTGTTCCGCACATTCCATTTCAGTACTGACCCATCTCTGTGGTGTGTAGGCAGATGCTAGCACACATACACACACACACACACACACACGTGTGCAGTGGAATGATTAAATTGGGATTCCTTGTCTCAAAGAGTGATGCCAATTTTGATAATATTTCAGAAGGCTCGGCCATCAAAGAGACCTCTGTTGGAGTCGCATTCAGCTCTGAAGAGAGTCTTTGTGATGGTGGGCTGTACGCTTGACCAGCCATTCTTGCTTAGCTGTACAGCCACCTTTAAAAAGTGCAGGTGCAGAGATCAGAGGGCTACAGGTACTTGGAGGGGTGGGGTGTGCCCTGTTCACTTTGATGTGCACGAGGTCACATGGGAGAAGCATTCTTGAACACCGACTTGTTGCCAGCCAAGAGCGGCATCAGGGTTTGTACATGG
>CM067496.1:18634122-18644452 GCA_034552555.1 Semaprochilodus insignis
CACACATATCTCTCTCTCTCTCTCTCTCTCTCTCTCTATATATATATATATATATATATATATATATATATATATATATATGTATATATACATATATATACAGTATAGTGAGGCTCACAGGTTTTATGCTGACTGACCGAAAATCTGAGCTTTAACAGTGTCAATGAATGTGGGTTGGACTAAACTCTTTTATCAATGTGTTATAAAGTGTTTATGACCTATGTAATAACCATCAGTACATGCCTTTTAAACCAATCTTAGACCTTTTTAAACATATACATCTAGTCTTATCATAGAGTGATACCCTCACCCATATCATGAACATCTACCAGCCAACCTCCAGAGCAAATGATCTAGTTCAATAATGGCTTCAATAATTTACATGACATTACTGATTTTGAAACCACGAGTGATAAATACGAGTCATATCAAGGTAGAAAATCAAATTGCTTTGGGCTATATGCTCTGTCAACATAGCCCTAGTAGCACACCATACTCATAACCCGCATTCCAGTCCACGGAGTCCCTGAGCAGTGCTCCTTAATTCCCCTACACTGATCCTGGCATGGGAATGACTGATGGATAAGCTTTCTCGTCAGATTCCTGAGGTGTGATAAATCATTCCCAACCTCCTACGGAGCTTGGTGTTTCCATCAAACTGAACACACTGCGAACAAATGATATATTGGCAAGTAAAATGATCTTATATCTAGTTCAAGTATACTAAAATTCTTATTTTGAGATTGTTGTAAGCTCATTTTAAGATGGTTTATCATTATTTCCAGATGTTTTTTACTTGTTTTAAGTCATTTTAGTAAGTCAAATTTTCTCACTAGGATGGCACAATTCTACATTTCCATTCCTTTGTAACACACTGTGAACTATATATACAATGTGACTCAACTATTGTGCAATATTTGCTGTTGCACCTCATCACCTGTATACCACTTGTATACCACCTGTATACCACCTGTATATCACCTGTATACTATCTGTATACATCTTGTACTGACTGCCAACATCACTATAATGCTCGTACTCTGACGGCCTATACCATCAGTATTTAGGTGACTGGTATAAGAGAACTAGTAACTATAATATGTAACTATGCAATATCTACACAATATCTGTGCAATATCCTTCAGGAACTGTGCAATATATATCTGTGCAACTACACATGTAAATTTGTATTGTTTCTTATTGTATTTTATTTTAACAATAGAGATTTATTTATGTATTTTTTGTAATTTCTTATATTTTATATTTCGAATTTGGTATAACTTGCACTTTAGTCTACCTCTTGCTCTGTATCTGTTTACTGTATATTCTGCTGTAATGATGCAAATTTCATGACACAGCAGCGTTGATCACTGTAATGGCAGATAATATCACTTGTTTGCACTGCAAAAAAATGATATATTGGCAAGTAAAATGATCTGATCTCATTTTGCGGTTATTTAAAGCTTGCCTGTTAAAGGCCTGGTCCCTCACCTTTGTTCTCTGTTTTTTTGCTTCATGTTTAGGCAGGGCACTGTCCTGGTATTGAATTCTGGTTTGGCTTGTCAAACGCCAGACAGCATGGAGTTGTAGAGGATCCTAATGCTGTCCTGTGATAATCCATCCCATGCAGCTTGAATATTCTCACACAGTTCCTGCAGAAGTTGCAGTAGGGGTGGAGGTGGAGTGACACCAGGCCTTCTGGATGTGTGATACGTGACAACAAAGCGTTCATCTTGGTGCTGACCACGGTGCCTCCACACACGGTTTTGTTGGTTGTCTCCACCAAGACAAAAGCGGGACTCATCACCGAAGATGACTAAAGTTTGATGATTCCCTTTGCAGCAAATCCTGGATTGCATTGCCTGCCTTCAAGAAACCAGAGATAGAGGTAGTGGAATCTCATAAATTTGCATCCAACTCAGGCGCACCTTAGGCGGGGAGGGAAATTTAGACAGGGAAATTTAGAATGCTGTAACTCAGCGAATGTAGGAGTGACTGACCTCAAAGGCGCATTTTTCCCCCTTCCAATGACTTTGGGAAAGCTATAACAATGGCATTCCATGTCTGATCTCTGAAGCACTGAAGATCAGTAGAGGAATGTTAGAATGAAGGTCAACTCCACAGGTCAGTGTACCCTTTCCAAGGAGTCCTGGGTCCTCCTGTTGCCCTCTCTGAAGTGTCTTCTGTCATAATTACATGATCAACAGCTGGCTGATATCAAGCCCAAACAGTAAAGTCGACTAATTGACTAGTTGACCCAAGTTTATGGTTGTATGAATTCATTTTGGCCTTCCACTAGCATACTTCATCCCATAGTGTAGGTTATACTCTAGGACTCGTATGTTAGAAATTCCTTTTGTTTTCCAGTTTTCCCACCATGAAGAAATCCACTTTGATTTTGTTTGACTTTAATTTGCAGTCACAAGAGCAGCAATCGTCCACCTCACCTCCAAGAGTTCTCCTGCAGTGCTCGCATGTGAAATGAGGTGCCCACGGTTTGTCTTGACCCCCGACAGGCATGCTGAAGTACGCTTTGTAGGTCTCATACATCTTAGCAGAGGCTTTCACGGAGTACTTTCTCACTCTGGTCTTGATAAATCGGTCCACAGAAGGAGCAGAACGCGTCTGCCGGATGCTGCAGCCTCTTGATGCCTCTAAACTACCTGTAGCTCTGTATCCACTATCTACTCACTCAGCTGGAGCATCAACTGAAACGGCTGTTTAACACACCTGTATTTATACTGCTATGTAGACTACTGGACCGTCCCAGACAGTTCTAGACAGTTCTAGACAAAATCCTGGACAGTTTCTATAAACTTCTGGAGAGTTCTCACAGTTCCAGAAGCTACTTGAAGTCTACTCAGCACTGAATGTATTGCAGATGGTCTGGAGAATAAAGAACTCTTCAGAACGTCATTGTCCTGACCACAAGAGCAGAGTTTATGGATACCAGTACATTTTAGGAATAAGGAATTAAGAGAACACGCTTAGAACCCGGGAAGTAGTGTTTTCAGTCTTATGGTTTACTTAAATGTAGACATTATTAAGTATATCTTTCTAAGACTTTTACAGCAGCACCATTGACTAATAGCTAAACTTTGCCTTTCCAACTTTTCAATTTTGTATCCGCAGTCAACAGATGGTTTGTTTAGCTTACCCTCCCCCCCTCCTCATGGTGCAAAATCCTTCCTTTATTGCGATATGATCTTTAGACCTTGAGTGTTTATCTGACAACTTTATCGGCTTGCCTCTTCTGAGCCATAGCCACTCTTTCCCCAACTAATAACAAACCAATCAATACATAGACCACATTTAATGTCTTCATTCCTCTGTGCTACCTTGGGAGCTGACCTTTCGTGGGCAGACTCAAAAGTGCTCTAAGTGAAAAATTAGTTTGGGGTTATGTCTTGCCCTTTGCATGGACTTGGGAAAGGTTGACCAATATTATAAGACACCATGACAGCAGCTCACACCTTCTCCAGCCCCTCCGGCATTTCATTGTTAATAAGGTTTCATCACTTACTAAAGACTTATTGAAAGGTGTATCTGTACTGTCTCAGATGGCTATTGGCATTATGTTCCTCAACTAAAGTTCAGGGTCCCTTCGGACTGTGACTGGATGAAATACACACTCATCATCAAAAGAATATTTGCACAAGTAGCTGCATCTAGAGGGAATCAACCAACAGGAATGAAACTTGGTGGGTAGGTTTGACATTATGAGACATGCTAATGATTCAAGTTTCACGCTCGGCAGCGCATATGGCGTAAGCAAGGACGGGCCTCATCACTGTACTTCACTGACCCAACAGCAACGATTGCAGACATTCAGCGAGCAGTGATACCCTCCATGATGCCAGCACCATTGGCAGACGGCTGCACGACACAGGACTACATGCTGATGCCAGCACCATTTAAGGTGGAACCCCGACAACTTCAGTCCTGCAGTCTACACATTTCATTCCGGACAGTTTCTCAAACTCTTGGACAATATGGAGCAGCTTTGCTCAGCGTTTGTCCCTGAAGAGACTGTAGAGAGGAGCAGCCCCACCTTTATTAGCACAACAACCTCAACAGCAGCCTGTAAGTAGCAGTCACACTGTTTCATTGAGGTAGTAGAAGAGGTGGTGCAGTGCAGTGAATGTCTCGTTCCATGTGTGGAAAATGTCTCCAAAGCAGATGTTAATGATTGGCTAAAGGACTGACTGCATTTGGGCGTGTCAAAGACTATAGTGTGAAGGAAGTAGCTGAATCTGCAGGTGTATGGAAGCGTACGGTCATACGGGTCTACCAGCAGTGGCTAAAATCTCAATATACAGGGAATTCTCCTCGGCATTGTGCCAGGGAAGGCATCCACCAAATCTGGTCCAACTGGACAATTCTTTGATGCAAGGGTATCTGAACATTGATGTGGTCTACATCCAGAAACTTGTCCAGTCCATGCCAAATCCAATCACAGCTGTAATTGCTGCTCATGGAGGTATTACATGCTATTAGGCACGTTTCAGTCACAGATTCAGTAATGGCTAAGTATCAAACTGTATCAAACTGACACATGAGTATACATATGAGCTTAAAATTACTGCAGTACTGAACATCAGTCCTATGATAACTTCACACAGCATACCCACCTCAGAGCTCTATATTGAGGGCACAAGGTTACCTACCAAATCAATACTGAGTTATAAGCTATATGTGCACATTAGTAATTTGAGCTGGTAGAAATGAGTACACATTACTATTACATTTCTTATGTTAACCATACATAGACCCCACGGCAGAACTGTGAGGGCAGAGGAATGTTTGGATTTGTGATACTAAGAGGGTGTCACAAGGTATTGTCAATAAGTTGTCAAATTTCTATTCATGAACATACAATGTGTAAGAGGTTAAACGCAGGGACCACTGTTTGTACAGTGTAACCCCCTAAGGGTCCTATCACTATATGGACAAAAGTATTGGGACTGACCACATAAGCAATTAAAAAGGTTTTGTCCCAGATCTAGAACTAACAAAGATCAACAAACTTTGTTAAGCTGTCTATCTATCTATCTATCTATCTATCTATCTATCTATCTATCTATCTATCTTTCTGTCTTTCTGTCTATCTATCTAGACCACAGTTGGATCATGTAAAAGTTCATTCCATACTTCAGGTAAAGAATGTTTTCATCAGTGATGCAATCAGGTGAATCATGTATTCACTTTGATAAAACCTCACTAGAGCTTGCTTTGCAGTGGCCCAGAACCATCTTTCATAAGCTGTCTCATTTGCATTGGTCTGCAGGAGGAATGCAATAGCAGTGAGCATTTGGGAATGTGCAACATTCCTCCCGGACCAACTAGCTGCATCCCGGGGATGAATGCAGCAGAGTTCAGTTCATGCAGATGAAATACTGCCCCCTTAGAAATAAGCACTTCTTATCTTTGACCTCTCTGAGAACTTACAGGGTCTCTTGGAGGATCTGGGGTGATCCATGCCCAGCTGAGAAACTCCGATTACTTTGGAGCGCTCACATTTTTGGCCTCGCCGTGGGCAACCTCCAGACTGGAATGTGTGTGGGAGAAAAGGAGCAAGGGAGGCCGAGGAGACACATGTCCAGACAGCCAAAGGAGGTCTTCAGCATGGTGCCTTCTTGACAGCCCCAAACAAGCTTACCCCTCACCCCCGCCACCAGCCACAGACAGGTCCACACGTCTCTGAGCATATTCATGTCTTGAATAATGCTCCAAATGTTCCGGGAAAAGCTCTGGGATCCTCTCAAACACACAGGCAGGAGGGAAGTCTCCTTTTGACCCTCTGGAAGGTCAGAGATGGGTGGGTTGGTGACAGGCCGAAGGAGATTAGTCTGTGGTTATGCTCATTGTAATCGGCTGTTCACCATGGGGGGGTGCTTGAGGGGTGTTTGGGATGGCGGTGGGGGGGCAAATACTTGCCTAATTGGTTAAATAGGAATTCCATTACATTTTCCAAATATCTGCTCAATTTAACCATTGAGAACAAAGCCATTCAGAGTGGCTGATGTGACATGATACACTGACTCTTCTGGGCACAATTTCTGGGCACCATGGGCACCATTTCTCCTTACAATGCTTCATATGTGCCTTGAATGGATATTTATGGGAACAGTAGGATTTAGTAGGATTATAGTGCTCTGGGCTCAAGACCACAAAAGACTAGTGGTCTGGTAATGGTCTTGTCTCAGTCTATGGGTAAGGCAGACCAGGTTACCAGCTCAGGGTGTGATGCCTCTGTCTGAGGTAACTGGAGGCCGAATTGTTATTGAATAGCAATAAAACCAGAATAAGCAGAATAAGACAGTAATTCCTCTGCACCTATGGGGGGGGGGGGGGGGGGTTCCCAAACTTTTGCAACTTGTGGCATGCACAGACGACCACAAAGGCTTCCAATCAGATGACTCACCTAATATGAATTCAGATTTGGCAGGTACTGAGTGCTGGATCTCAAGGGAGGAAAGCTGAGGAGTTCTGGCTCAGTTTCACAGGTTTCAAAACATATTCCCTGTGTTTAGTTTCCAAGTGCCACCATCAGTTCAAGATCAAACACAGTGGACATGGATCTCTCTGTAGTTAAATGGAGTCAGGACAGGATCTTAGTATATTATTAGCATATTAAAATTATGGTAAAGTATGGTTACGTTGGTTTACTATAACACTACATTTCAAAGAATGATAGCAAAATACACAGTAATTGTGCACAAAAACATGCAGAAGTGTGTATTTTTTGGAGGATGTAATATAAGACATGTAATTTGACCAGGCGTCCCCAAATGTTTGCATGTGACTGTACTGTATATTAAGCAGTCTTATGTTAAACTTATCTCGCCGTCTGTATAATCACCATAGAGAATCATAGAATATCATATTCTGGATCAGCCACACATGACCCTAGGGTCACCATGCCCAGTGGCAAACATCAGCTGGCACAGTGTTTACCAACCTTATAATTTAAAACGTACAGAACAGTGTGCCTCCATTAGCCGGGTTGGGAAACGCTGGTCTAGTGGGTTATAAAGCCCCCCGACATTGAGCTGTGGAACTCTGTGTTCTCAATCAAATTCTTACAGCAATGTTTCGGTGTAAAGTCTCATTAGAACAGTAGATGCTGTTACTACAGCAAAGGGGAAACAGTAGAGGCTGGTATTACAGCAAAGGGGGAACAAACTCCTAATTAATGCCCTTAAATACAGAAGAAATGTTTAATTTGCAGGTGTCCACAAACATTTGGACATAAAAAGCATTCTTGTGGCTGAATACAATCAAATTCTAACAGCAACGTTCCAGTGTAAAGTCTCATCAGAACAGCAGAGCCTGGTATTACAGCCAAAGGGGGAACAAACTCCCAATGAATGCCCTTAAATACAGAGGAAATGTTGGATTAGCAGGTGTCCACAAACCTTTGGACATAAAAATCATTCTTGTGGCTGAATACAATCAAAGTCTCATAGCAATGTTCCAGTGTAATGCCTCATACGAATACAATCACATTCTTGCAACAATGTCTTGGTATAAAGCCTTGTTAGAATAGTAGATGCTGTTATGTCTACATTTATATGCTATATCAAAGAAGAAACAGTAGAGGATGGTATTACAGCCAAGGGTGAACAAACTCCCAATGAATGCCTTTAAATACAGAAGAAATGTTGGATTAGCAGGTGTCCACAAACTATTGCACATAAAAATCATTCTTATGGCTGAATACAATCAAATTCTTACAGCAATGTTCCAGTGTAAAGTCTCATAAGAACAGTAGAGGCTGGTATTACAGCAAAGGGTGAACTCCCAATGAATAGCCTTAAATTCAGAAGAAATGTTGGATTAGCATAGCAATCCACAAGTGTTGGATTAGCAGGTGTCCACAAACATTTGGACATAAAAATAATTCTTGTGCCTGAATACAATCAAATTCTTACAGCAATGTTCCGGTGTAAAGTCTCATCAGAACAGTAGATACTGGTTCTACAGGAAAGGGGAAGCAGTAGAGGCTGGTATTACAGCAACGGGTGAACAAACTCCCCATTAAAGCCCTTAAAAACAGAAGAAATGTTGGATTAGCAGGTGTCCACAAACTATTGGACATAAAGTACATTGGGCTGTAAAATCATTTTGCTTGATAAAAATACTTAACGTATGTATACATGACAGCACATAGACTGATTAACTGTACAATGAAAACTATTATATGGTGTTTTCACCTGCCAAAAAATCTGTTATTGCTATGCACAGATTTGAGAATTTTCCTGGTATTTTCAGTGAGACACATTATATATTGTATATTATTAATAATCGGAAATAATGTTGTGTGGAGATTAATAGTTTACCACCAGCAGTGCTGAAATTGCTTTGTGTCGCATCTTCTATCAGGGTAATTTTAGTGACAGTCTCTGTCATCAGCAGGCTGCCGAGGCTGAGAGATAAGAACTAAGTGTTGGTGATGTGTGTCGGGCTGGGGCTGATAGCACCATGATAGCGATCTGGGATTTGAAATTTGTCTTTTCTGAAATATTTGTGTGGAGATCGTGTGACGATATCTTTCTTATCAGCACGCTTGCCTTTTCAACAATGGATAAGCAGCAGCATGCCGACTGACTGACTTCATATCTCCGAGGTCCTTTTGAACATTGAGTTTCTATTCTTTTCTGTATGTTTCCATATATTGTTTCTTATTTCCTCACTATTGTGTTACAGCTTATGTTGGTTGCTTCACTCGTTTTATTTCACTGTTATTATTTTCATTTTCATTTATTTTTCTTTATTTGTTTTTCTTTGGCACACAGGACCCCATGGTACTTATCCAAGATCGATGGCGAATGGTGGATCTGGCCATGTTTGTTGCTTTATGCTATGCTGTAAATGAGGGCTCTCTCTTAATGTTTGCAGAGATTTGAAGTTTTTAACTGCCCTGAAATTAACTGAATTTAAATAAATTTAAATAAATTTTACAAGGCCTCATATCAAGGAATAACTGCCTAAGTAAGTGCTAGAATAGAATAGAACAGAATAGAATAGAATAGAATAGAATAGAATAGAATAGAATAGAATAGAATAGATATTTCACATAGACTGATCACTTTGATGAGTAAGATTAAATAAAGATTTGAAGTGAATTTAATTGAACTGAACTTATTTGAATTAAATGAGATTGGTTGAACTGCACTGAACTGAAGTGAATAGAATTGAATCAATCTGAACAGAACTGAACTGAGCTGAATTGAACTGAATTAAACTGAAGTGAACTGCATTAAACTGAATAGAATTGAATTGATATTTCACAAGACTTAGTAGAAGAAGTAGATAAAAAATAAAGATCTAGTTTGATCACTTTGATTATTGGGATTAAATAACTATTTAAACTGAACTGAGTTGAATTTAACTGAACTGAACTGTGAACGAACCTAAATTGAATAGAATTGAATTGATATTTCACAAGACTTGGAGTGAAGAAATAAAGATCTAGTTTGATCACTGAGATTAAATAACGAGTTGAATTCAATTGAATTGAATTTAATTACTAAATTTAATTACCGAATCGAACTGAATAACTGAACGGAATAGAACTGATTCGACTGAAACTGAATTGACATTTCACATGACCTAGAATTAGGAAATTATTACATTTGAAATTTGATCACTTTGATCACAGAAATTAAATTAAGATTTACACTATATTTATATTTCACAAAACCTGAAGTGGCAACATGTTGATGTAGATTGATCACTTTGACCCCAGAGATTAAATAAAGGCTTGAACTAAAGTGAATTATTGAAATGAATTTCTGAAACAATAATCGTCTAGATTGATCATTTTCATCATAGGGATTAAATAAAAGTTTGAATTTAATACGATTGAACTAAATTGAACTGAGGACCTGGAGTGAAATGTTTTGCATAAGATCATATGAATGTTATTAATATACATTTTAGTTTGTCTCTCTGCTGAGGGGATGCCTTTTTGGATTAGATCACAGAATGGATCCCAGATGGCGCTGTTGAACAGGAAGATGTCTGGCAGTGCTGCTCCCACTCCTGCTGGATGCTCTATTGTAAGTGTCTCCACATAATAGAGAGTGATGGATACTAATCTAGTACACTTTGCCTAACAGTCACAGACACACACATACCCACCAGGCCAACGGTCAATCAGCTGTAGTGTAATGTGAGAAATGTATATGTGCCAGACACAACTGAGGATTTGGTCTGTTGAGATGTGGAGGAACAACTGCAGACCAATTTCTATGACTGGCCTTAGTCTCATTCACTTTCACAGCCATAAATATTTATCTATCTATCTATCTATCTATCTATCTAT
>CM067496.1:18659266-18676313 GCA_034552555.1 Semaprochilodus insignis
AGGTAGGAGTGTCTAATAGAGTGGACAGTGAGTGGACCCAGTGTTTAAACACTCCAGCAGCACTGCTGTGTCTGATCCACTCACACCAGCACAACACTCACTAACACGCCACCACCATGTCAGCGTCACTGCAGTGCTGAGAATGATCCCCCACCCACATCATACCTGCTCTGTGGTGGTCCTGTGGGGGTCCTGACCATTGAAGAACAGGGTAATACAGTATACAGAAAAACAGATGGGCTATGGTTTAAAAGTGATATATCGCCAATTCTTTTAACATTGTTTTAAAGTAATTTAGATGTTTTTACTGGATTTTAGTAAGCCAAATTTTCTCACCATGTTGGCATACAATTTGGGCTGTTTCAAGCAAATTTATTAGAATAAGCAAAATTATCTGCCGATACATTGAGAATAACGCTAGAATTAGCTTAAAACAACCAATAAATTAGATATAAGATCATTTAAATATCATTTTAATATGATGAGAAAATCACTTAAAACTAGTACAAAATGTCTAGAAATTAGTTAAAAAAAGTTTAATAACATAAATATTATCTTATGAAAAATCGTATAATGTATTCACTATTTTGGCTGATAATTATGCTTATTTTAAGAAATGTAATTGAAACAAGTAAAATTATCTGTCAAAATAGTGAGAAAATTTGGCTTACAAAAATCACTTCAAACAAGTAATAACATCGGGAAGTAAGATAAACAATCTTAAAATTAGCTTTAAACAATCTAAAATTGAAAATGTAAAGATATATTAACTAGATATAAAGTCATTTTACTTGCCAAGATATCATTTTCAACAGTGCAACAGTTGCTATTCCTATCTCCATGTTTTAAACAAGTGTCTAACTATGTGCCACTTCCACCAAACTTTTGGACTCTTAAAACAAACAAAATTGAGAATAAATTAGATAAAAGACCATTTTACTTGCCGATATATCATTTTTTGTCATGCACAATTGAGGTGTGGCCATGCTAAATTTCCTTCGGGATCAATAAAGTATCTATCTATCTATTCATAAGGAGAGATTTTTTGTTGTTAATAACATGTTGTTAGTGTGAAATATGTGTATGTGTATATTTTGCTATTATGTACTGGGCTGGTTGGTGGTGGAATTGTCTCTACTGTAAACCTATGGCTGAAGGTGACCTGCCTGCTATTCTGGCCATTCAGTAGCACTGAGCGGTGGCTCTGCCTGTGCTGCTTTTTGCGTCTTCTTTCATACCAGTGTGACAATATGAAATCCATTTCATTGTCATTGTCTTAGTGGTGTGACGGAATAACAGCCGGCTATTTGCAATTGCAGTTCCTCATTGACGCGTGCCAAAATTAAAATATATATGCAAACCTGTTTGCAACTGCATTTTTCAAGGTCAATAAGGCACTCCTGTCAATCAGACGCTGGGGGAGGGACGTCGGGAGGGACTATTTAGCGCAGGTTGGGTTTTTAGAAGAAGTGATGAACAATGACTAAATCTGGTTAAAAGTGCTTTTTTAAATATAGATTTTTATAGAATTATGATTAGAATGTTTATGATGTTCTCAGTACATCACTCCAAGTTTCCTAGCTAGGCTCAAACTCCCTTCAGCAGCCTCATTATGTGAAATATGTACTGTGTAAACTACTTTGAAGCTCATTAAATCTCATTATCTATATCTTTTCAACACTTGCTCTGGCACTAGGAAAGTGGGGAGTCGCCTCCAGACAACCCAGAGTCATACATCAATAGTTGCTCAACACACAGTCAACACACAAGTCTCTGCTTGAAGCTGCCAAAATTGGTTGCAAAAGCCACAAGCTCTCTTAATTGGTAAAGAATTAAAAAGCAAAACAACAAGAAATCACCTTTGATTGATTGGTTAAAAGGTGTGAAGTAATAAAATACCACCAGTACATTGCAATGACATCTTGGCAGGTAAAATCTATCTTATATCTAGCTTAAATATTTTCATTTTGAGACTGTTGTAAGGTCATTTTAAGATTATTGTACTTATTTCCATTTTCTTACTTGCTTTAAGTAATTTTAGTCATCCAAATTTTCTCACTATATTGGCAGATAATTGTGCTTATTTTAAGAAATGTGCTTGAAACAAGTCACATTATCTGCCAATACAGTAACAACTTGAAACAAGCCAAAAAATATCTGTAAATAAGTTAAACCATCTTAAAACTAGCTTTACAATGCCACAAAATGAGACTTTAAAGATACATCATCTAGATATAAGATAATGTTTCTTGCCAATATATAATATATCATTTCTGCAGTGCAAAACAGGCCAAATTATCTGCCAGTATAAGTAAGTCAAAAGTTTGAAACAAGTTAAATTTTCTTACTATTTGACTTCCTAAAATTACTTGAAGCAAGTAAAAAAAAAAACATCTGGAAAAAAGTGAAATCATCTTACAAATAGCTTAAAATAAGCACAAAATTTGACTTTTAAGATATATCATCTAGATATAAGATTTTTACTTATCATTTATTGCAGTGCAAACAAGTCAAAATATCTGCCAATATAGTGAGAAAAACACTTAAACAAGTACAAAATGTCTAGAAATGAAATAATCTTATAATAAGCTTAAGAAGCCAAAATTTCTCCTTACATTAACTGATAATTTTGATTGTTTTAAGACATGTGCTTGAAATAAGTCAAATTATCTGCCATTTTGGCTTGCCAAAAATACTTTACACAAGTAAAAAAAACAAA
Source organism: Semaprochilodus insignis (assembly GCA_034552555.1). NCBI lineage: Eukaryota > Metazoa > Chordata > Actinopteri > Characiformes > Prochilodontidae > Semaprochilodus > Semaprochilodus insignis. The sequence goes on from CM067496.1 coordinate 18,661,986, forward strand.
TCTGGAAATAAAAATGAATAATCTAAAAATGAGCTTAAAGCAGTCTAAAAATGAACATTTTAAGATATATTAATAAGATATAAGGCAATTTTATTTGCCAATATATCAAGATTCAACAGTTTCTATTGCTATTGCTATGTCCATACTCTAAACAAGTGTCTAACTATGTGCCACTTCTTTTTTTTTCATTACTTTTTCTTCAAACTAAAAATGTCTCTCTTGACATCACACCCACAGTGTTTGACTGACGAAAGTGATTTGTTGAGACTGAGTATACAGATACGAATGCTGCAAGTACATTTTCTTTTGGGAGTTACACAATTGCAAATGGCTGTTTTTTTTCTTAATAATAATTGTCTTAATAAAAATGTCAGCGTCAGACTTTCAGGGTCGGGCAAAATAGGACGTTCGCAGGGAGGCTTAAAAAGGTTTACAGAAAGAAGACACAATCCAGAGGAAGTCAAAAACACAATCAAAAAGGTCAGAACAGGGCAAACAACAATGACCTAGGGAAAATCCTGAGTCGGAATCAATAAACAGAGCATAGGGTCAGAAAACCAAAATAGCAGACAGAGTAAATAAGACACAGTAAGTACTGGCAAAACAGAAACGTTACTGTGCGAAGACAAAGTTAAACAGAACAGCTTATAAAGGCCAAACACCAGGTGAGAATAATCAATACTCAGGCGAGGCCGATCTGGGATTGGCTGCCGGCTGTGAGCGAGAGGTCACGTGGTAACCAGGGGAGTTCTGGGAAATGGAGTTCGCCGGCAGTATAGCCCGTGCGGGGCTTGATGGGTGCGTGACACAGACCATTAAGTGCAAATGCAAAAAAAAGAGTTTTGTATTTGAATTGTCTTAAGCAATGAACACGTACATGGGAAATTCAATTGTAAATAATCTAATCAGCATTTTCAACTTTGAATTTCAATTTTGGTTGGACATTGAAAAATGTACTTGATTGCCAAGGGAAATTGGAGCTTTCAGATTATGCAGGAAGTAAAAAATACAAATACAGAGACAGAATGTTTTGCCATATATAACTAAGCATATGTAAGCACACCTCTTTGTATCTACACTCATTGTCCATGTTATCAGCTCCACTGACCATGTAGGAGCACTTTGTAGTTCTACAGGTACAGGCTGTAGTCCATCTGTTTCTCTGTATACTTTATTACCCTGTTCCTCAATGGTCAGGACCCCCACAGGACCACCACAGAGCAGGTAGTATGTGGGTGGTGGATCATTCTCAGCACTGCAGTGACACTGTCGTGGTGGTGGTGTGTTAGTGTGTGTTGTGCTGGTGTGAGTGGATCAGACACAGCAGTGCTGCTGGAGTGTTTAAACACTGTGTCCACTCACTGTCCACTCTATTAGACACTCCTACCTTGCTGGTCCACCTTGTAGATGTGCAGTCAGAGACGATAGCTCATCTGCTGCTGCACAGTGCAGTGTTGGTCATCCTCTAGTCCTTCATCAGCTACCCACAGGATGGTGCCCACAGGACGCCATTGAGGACCATTGACCATTGTCCTCAGTTAAGCAGTTCTGGTGTTCTAGTGAACATTAATGACTGACGTTCCCCTTAATGAATTCAATTGATGTGTTTGAAAACAACGTGGTTCATCTTGTGTGCTCTGTAAATTTGCTTGATAGCTTTAATTAAAAGCCAGGAACAACACCAACTGGCTAGTTACATATTGCGCTAAAGCAAACAGCTCATAGGAAACTGCTAACATGCAGCTTAGCATGTAATATCTGATTACAGCTTTTATGGAGGTGAGTCACATTCATCCAGCCAGGGTTTCATAACAAGAGAGCAAATAATCGGATGGGTCTGATCGCGGCACCATTTACAGATCAGTGCTAAAGCTATGTAAACTACCGCTATGTGTGCTTCCTGACCCAGCTTGCTTACTTTGATCAATTGCACTGAGCTCAAGCACGGCTACTGTAAACACAGCTCAGTGTCGTAGAGCATATGGGCTAAATGAATAGATACAATACGTAAACAGTCTTCTAGGTCAGTGGATTACACCTTTGGCCATGATTGTTGTTGGGAAATCAAAGGAAGGCGAAATGTTTGCAGGTGGAATTCGTGTACTAAATTTGGGTAAATGTTATATGTGACTACACACAGCTGACACATATGGTATGTTAATGACACATGATTGTTTTTATTAAGGAAAAAGTTATTTGATAAGAAATTATCAAAAAGTTTGAATGTGATAGAACTCATCTATTTTGTATGGAAGACAGTTTCCGCCACTTAAAGAAAAACAAGGCCATACAGTATCTCATAATTATCACTTACTATATCATAATTGTTCATTAGCATCTCATAATTATGACCTAGCATCTCATAATTATGACTTACTATCTCATAATTATGACTTAGCATCTCATAATTATGACTTAGTATCTCATAATTATGACTTACCATCTCACAATTATGACTTAGCGTCTCATAATTATGACGTAGCATCTCATAATTATGACTAAGCATCTCATAATTATGACTTAGTATCTCATAATTATGACTTACCATCTCATAATTATGACTTAGCATCTCATAATTATGACTTACATTCTCGTAATTATGACTTACTATCTCATAATTATGTCTTAGTATCTCATAATTATGACTTAGTATCTCATAATTATGACCTAGCACCTCATAATTATGACTTACTTTCTCGTAATTATGACTTACTATCTCATAATTATGACTTACTTTCTAATTACTGTGACTTAGCATCGCATAATTATGACTAATTTTCTCATAATTATGACTTAGAATCTCATAATTATGACTTTATTATCATTTATTGAGCTACACATACAGAAGTAGTGTCTTTCAGTATGGTGTCGGCCCTCCATGTTTGCTAACACAATGTGCCAGAGGTCTCGGCATGGAGTTGTAGAGGTTCCTAATGGTGTCCTGTGATAATCCATCTCATGCAGCTTGAATATTCTCACACAGTTCCCGCAGAAGGTGCGGTAGGGGTGGAGGTGGAGTGACACCAGGCCTTCTGGTTGTGTGACAACAAACCATTCATCTTGGTGCTGACCACGGTGCCTCTACACACAGATTTGTTGGTCATCGCCACCAAAACAAAATCGGGACTCGTCACTGAAGATGACCTGCTGCCATTCTGAGTCACTCCATGACAGTCTGGCACGACACCATGGCAGTCTTTGGTGATGTTGACGTGGTGTCAAGGGCGGTCGTCTTAGCGGTCTGTGTGCATGTAGTTCTGCATCGTGCAGCCGTCTGCCAATGGTGCAGGCACTAACAGGACCCTCATGGAGGGCATCACTGCTCTACATGTTCACAATCATGGCTGTTGGGTCAGACAGGTACTGGTGCCTGTGTCACATGTGCGGCCGAGCTTGAAACTTGAATCATTTGCATGTCTCATGATGTCAAACTTACCCACCAAGTTTCATTCCTGTCGGTTGACTCCTTCTGGCTGCAGCTATTTTTTTGACGATGAGTGTACTTCACCCTGAGCTAAAACGCAGGATGCAGTGCAGTAAACCAATACATAGAAAAGTAAAAAAGAAAAGAGAACAGGTTTCACAGAAGACGTTTCGAAACCATTCCACCTCAGCTGGGTTAGAAAGGTCTTTATTGCCGAGGGCAACAAGAGGGCACGAGTAGCCCGAGGCCTAAGTTAACCCAGAGGTGTCATCACCAAGGCACAGGGCGCTTTAGGCCTCAACACTGAGGTCAGGCTTCAAACGCACACGCCTGCTTTAGCATTCCACAGGCATGTACCAGTAAGCTCTAATGGGAGTGAATAACGAAAGCACATGCCTTTCAGTAGCAGTTGAAGATCATTATGGTCAAACGCTGAGACCATCTTTGACAACATGAAGTGCTTTTGACTGAACAGAGATGTTCTGCATATCTGAAACAGGTCTAATTCAAACAACATTCATTTATCCTCTAAGCTGCTTATCCTTCTGGGTTGCTGCATGGATTTGGGAGGAACTGCACACCAGGAGAACATGCAAACCCCACACAGAAAGGACCACGGACACCCCAGATGGGAATCGAATCAGGCCCTTCATACTGTGAGGCGACAGTGCTACCCACTCCACCACCAGGCTACCTGAAAGCAACATTCTCCCTCTCAAATTCTGTGCAGCCTGTTGTGACTCTATGTTGAGCTGCTAGCGAGCAATGAGGGATAGAATCCGAGGAATTCTTCTTCTTGGCACACACTATTTTGTCCGCTATTTCATCCTGCAGTTTTCGAGATATTGACACCATTCCTACTCTGGAGTGTTTGGTCTGATCAGGAATAGTGTGCTTAGAGCTTTTTGATCCGACACAGTTTTCAGAAAAACTTCATTAAATTCCAAATTTTTCCCATTAAGAATGAATGGGATGGAAAAGTACACACCCGTCTATAGCACTTCTGCTCAACCCACAGATACCATTTCACATACACTATCTCAGGGCAGACCCCCAAGCAGAAATTCAATGTTGCTTCGATCCACACTAGTCTGTTTGTCTATTTCCCCCATCCCCCCCATAGAGTCCCATTCATTTTCAACCCCTTTCAAACTCTATTGTTTCCTTTAATCTACAGCCACCAAACTGCATCTACTCACTCAGGGCAGATCCCCAAACTCTAATCCACAGCCATACTGACCCGCACTCCTCTATGTGACGTTTATTCTTCCCTCGTTACCTCCCATAGACTTCCATTCATTTTCACCCACTTTCAAACCCTATTGTCTCCTTTAACCTACAGCCACCAAACTGCATGTACGCACTCAGGACAGATCCCCAAACTCTAATCCACAGCCATAGTGACCTCCTCTATATGTTGTTTGTTCATTTCTTGTTCCTCCCATAGACTCCCATTCATTCTTACAAAACCTTAGCAACCGGCTAGCAACAATGTGAGAGTTTCTGGGCTAAGATGTTTCCAGTTCACTTTCTTTTTCCAAACATGATCTTTCTGATATACTAAGCTAAGCTAAAATACAATCATTGTCAAATGTCACATATGCCAAATGTCATACCTAGATAGTAACTCCTACTGTTCACAAATAGGTCAGTTTATTAATATAAATTAACTTTTTTTGCTTACAAATATATAATTTTATGCAGTGCATAAAGATGGCCATACTATATAGATGGTCATAATGCAAAAAATAGTATCTTGGCAAGCTAAATCATCTTATATCTAGTTTATATTTGTTATATTTCTTATTGTAAGATTGCTGTCAGCTTGTTTTAATATTATTTAACTTATTTCTATATATTGTGTACTATTACTACTATAGCACTATAGTAGTTGGCCTAGTAAAATCGCTTAAAACAAAATGTCTACAAAATGAGTTTAATATACTTATAATAAGCTTAATACGCCAGATTTTCTCACTATATGGGCATGTAATTTTGCTTATTTTAAGACATTTGCTTGAAACAATAGTATAGTGAGAATATTTGGTTTACAAAAAATCACTGCAAACAAGCAACAAAATTACTTGTTTAAAGTGTTTTTTTGTAAGTCAAATCTTTTATTTTTAGGGATTCCAAAAAGCTAGATCCGACCCCAAGATTTATTTTTTCAGTTACTGCATGCCCTCTCCTCAGATCCCATCATGACCTCTCCCAGCCAAGAAGCAAATTTCATCTTAATAGTGAAACAGTGACACGAGGAAATAAACTGATGGCCAAGTGACTAATACCTCATATTAGGTGTGACTGACACGAAACAGAAAATGCCAATAAAAGCTGATGGGGATTTATATTTGTATCATTTAACGCAATAAGTGACCTCTCCTGGGGAGTGAGGATCCGAGTGTTCTTGATTAAAAACTGGGAATGTGTTGTTCTAAACCGGCGAAAGGGTGTTTGGGGTCAGAGAGGTCAAGACTCTCCATATTAGTGTGTCATTTACCCTGAGGCTTCCAAGCACATCTTGCACTGCTGTGAGTCCAGGGAGAATGTCAGTAAAGCACAGCACCTGATTAAAGAATGGTTCAAACAAATATACTAATATTAGCTGGTTATTAGCATTATCCACATCAGAGAAGGCCTAATGATTTCTCACACATGCCTGTAATGTGACATATATCATTACGTTTGTTGTATTTGAACTCTGCAAGCTTTGTATTAATACCCTAAAATAAGAGGCCACCTCAAAATGATCAGGTTCTCTAGTTTTACAGTTTATGGGTTTGTGTCTGACCAAAATGAGCAGTGTTGTTTTATATTCCAGTTCAAATATTGTGTTTTAGATCTTATTATTTAGAAAATGACTAATGGTCAAAATAACAGAAACGCCTCCAGAAGCCTGCTTCGAACCATCCTCGCTGTGCACTTCACCCCCCAGCTGCTGCTCGACATTCTTTCTGTAGGTCACTTTCTGTAGGTTACATGGTGGTTAAGTGACGTTCGAATGAGGTGGTGGTCATCACGGTCAGTAGAGAGTGGTTTTCGCCCTCTGCCAGTCTGTAGCTGTGTTGTCCTGTGTTTTTGCTGCTTTTCTTATGAAACGCTGTGTTTGGAATGTTCAGGATGGAAGGAACCTGACGCTCACTGTACCTGCCAGTAAAGCTAGAACCGAACCCTTCACTAAGAACCTTTCTCTTCAGCTCTGTTGGTCTGTAGTTGTATTTTGACTACTCTGAATGTTTGGGTCGTAGCAGCACTGCTTTTGCCATCCAGCTGGTTCTATAAGGAGAGAACAGTGATGACAGCAGCAGTGGGTTTATACTATTGCTGGTTAGGATGGGATCTGGTTCAGGTGATCACCTAATCAGCATCTCTTAAGTAGAATGAGGCATGTCTGTGAAGGAGTTCTCTTCAGATCGACTGCGGTACATGTGGAGATGCTGTATATACTGCATATTATATAAGTGCTGTTGGATTTGTCTGTGTTTGCTTTGCCTTTTGTGGATTCAGCACGTTCCCAGTATTTTGGAGGGCAGTCTGTTCAACAAAGCAAAAAAACTTGGGCTTTCAGACAATGTTTCAGCTTCACAAACAAACACAGCTGCTGTTAACTCGTTTTACAACTGTCGTTAACAACTTTCACTGTTAATCCATGTTTAGATACTCAAGCTGAGATTAATTAATGTGCATGTGCACATAAAACTATGACATCTATCACGAATAGCCAACCACATGAAATCACATGAGGCAGAGTTGCCAAAGCAGTAAAATCAATCTACCAAAATATGTACACTCATTGTCAGAAAGAATAGCTGCACCCAGAAGGAAGTGTGGGATTGCAATGCTATTGGGAAGGAAGATAAATCACAATAAAAATGACTGGAAATAAGTAATCTGACCTTAAAATAATCTTAGAAAAATCCAAAAAAAAAGAGAATTTTAAGGTATTTCAACTATATATAAGATCTATATATAATTTCTTCCAGTATATATAGTTGAGATGACCAACTGCAAAATAGCAGGCTAAAGCGTCTTATATGTGGTTGATATATCTTATATTTCTTATTTTAAGATTGCTGTAACTTGTTCTAATATTATTTAACATATGTTAGACATTCTGTACTTCTTTTTAGTAATTTTAATAAGACAAATTATCGCACTATATTAGCATTTTTTGTCTTATTTCCAGATTTTTTTACTTCTTTTAACAGGTTGTAGTAAGCCAAATTATATCGCTATATCGGCAGATAATTTATTCTAAGACATTTGCTTGAAATGGGCCAAATTATCTGCTGATATAGTGAGATAATTTGGTTTACTAAAATCACTTTAAAAATAACTTAAATAACCTTATATTTACTGGCAGATAACTGCTTGATATATCTTAAAATTCTCATGTTGAGATTCTTGTAAGCTCATTTTCTTTTGTCTTATTTCCAGATATGTTTACTTGTTTTAAGTGATTTTAGTAAACCAGATTTTTTCACTATATTGGTAGATAATTTTGCTTATTTTAAGAACTTTGCTTGAAACAAGACAAATTATCTGCCTGCATAGTGAGATAATTTGGATTACTAAAATTACTCAAAACAAGTAAAAAAAATGGCTAGAAATAAGTAAAAGTTTCTTAAAATGAGCTTACAAAACGAAAAAGACAATCTTTAGACAGCAAACATGTCTAATCAACTACATTTGAGGTGGGGATAAATGTGAATGCTAGATTTTACACTAAAGTATCGTCTTAGCATCTCTCGGTGAAAAGCCCGCCTACATTCTGTCAAGGCAGGTGTGAAAGCTGTCACATAACTGTCAACCACTCGTCCTTCCAAACCGTGCAGCGTTCACAGAATGCTGTTAGTCTGCTGCTGCTTTTTTTGCCTGCAGTCAAAACTGCACAACAGGCTGCTCTCCAAAAGTGCTACCCTTGTGTGAAGCATGGCCACCCTTCTGATCACTCCAGGTGATAAAAGTGACCAGTAAAGCAGTTGCTACAGATAGAAAAGTCCTGGGGAAAAATCTGCCGTCACGACAGTTATTATGCTCTTCTGGTTTGGGGGGGGGGGGGGGGGGTGCTACGTCGTTGTGGACGGCAGACTGACAAATGCCGGACTTGCGGTCAGATACTTGTACTGTTAGCTAAACACACCTGTTGCTTATGCTATTCTGTCAAGCTGTAGGCCACTTGTTGTGGTCTTTGTGGTCGCCATATACGGCCATTGTACACTCATCATCAAAGAACAGTTGCGCAAATAGCTGCACCCAGAAGGAATCAACCCACAGGAATGAAACTTGGTAGGTAGGTTTGACATTGTGAGACATGCTATTGAGATAAGTTTCATGCTCGACCGTGCGTGTGATGTAAGCAAGGACGGACCTGTGTGAGAATATTCAAGCTGCATGGGATGGATTATCACATAACACCATTAGGAACCTCTAATGGTGACCTACAGACCTACAGGTACACTCTAGACACTTTACTGTATATCCAGTACATCTGCACTCCTGGACACTCTAGACACTCCTGGACACTCTAGACACTTTACTGTATATCCAGTACATCTGCACTCCTGGACACTCTAGACACTCCTGGACACTCTAGACACTTTACTAAAATACCAATATATGCACATCTTTTTCAGTATTGTCATTATCTGCTGATATCTGGTTCTCTTGTACATTTATTATTAATATTATTAATATTATTATTATTATTATTATTATTGTTCCTGGTAACCTNGGGATGGATTATCACAGGACGCCATTAGGAACCTCTACATCTCCATGCTGAGACGTCTGGCATGTTGGGTTAGCAAACATTGCGGCCCGACGCCATACTGAGAGACACTATTATTGTTCCTGGTAACCTTTATCTTCCTTCCCAATAGCACTGCAATCCCACACTAACCTTTGGGCACGGCTACTCATCTTTGAAGATGAGTGTACGTTGAGAGGTGACCTGGCCCACTGTCCCAGACATTGCTGAGTGGCGGTTTCTCAACTGTTGTTCTAATGAAAGAACATTTGCTCTTCTTATTCTGACTACGCTCTTGCACAAAAGAGAAAGAGGGGAAACTGGATGACTAGAACATGCTAGCATTTTTTAGCTAAGTTGGATAACTCTGTAGGAGGACAGCATGAAGTGGTGATGTCAACAGACTTGCCCTAAGGCTGCAAAGTGCTCTCATGCCACAGCGACGTCTCCATGATTGACAGCAGTTCCTTCTAGCATTCGTGAAGTAAGATAGCAGCTGCGATAAGAAGGAAAAAATACTGCAGCATTCTCACCTTCAGATCCACCCAACCCGGACGACCCGGTCATTTTGAGTTCATAGACACCTGCATCTCAGTGTCTGGGAAAGTGTCTTTCATTTCAGTGCATACTTACTTTCATGCTTGTTTTGACTATGTAGAAAACTGAACTGAGGTTACTGACACGGTATTCTTGGCTCGAAAATACTGTCCACCTCTTATTAGTGTACACCCATTAACTTATGCGGAGGTTTATTGAACCTCACACTCATTGATTTCATTCAGAAAAACAGATCATTTTGAGTGTACAGAAGAGTGTACAATATAAGGTTCAATAAGATCAAACATATTTATCTGGCCATATAAAATTCTCTCATATCTAGTTGATATTTAGATTGTTAATGTTAATTTTAAGATTATATTATTTTTGAATAAATGCTAGAATAAATCTTATAGGTAGTTCATATATCCTAAAATGTCTTAGTTTGAGATTGTTCAAAGCTAATTTTAAGGCTAATGTTAATTTTAAGATTATATTATTTTTTTATATTTCTTTTGGCAAGTGAAACCATCCTATAGGTAGTTCATATATCCTTACTTTGATGTTGTTTTAAGGTAGCTGTAAGAATATTTAAACATTTCTAGACATTTTTACCTTTTAACAATTATTAATATGACATATGACTAAAAAAAAAATCTTCTTAAATATGTACATAGTCATACACTGCAAGAAATATCTTGACAAGTAAGATATTATATGTAGTTAACAGAGTGTACATTTCTTTATTGCAGATTGCTTAAGCTAATTTTAGGATTTTTAACGTATGTGACAATGTTTTTGCTTGTTTTAAGTTCTTTTATTCAGCCAAAATGTTTTGTATGAACGTAGCACTGTAAATTAAAGACAAACACTGATTTGAAATCTACTTACCTTCTATACAGTTTTGTCATATTGGTCATCTGCACAACAGAGCCCCGGCTAAGATTCTCTTAAACACAACCATTTGAAGGGATTCAAAAAGCCCTATAATCATATTAATCATTTTGACACTGACGTGGTGGTGGTGTGTTAGTGTGTGTTGTACTGGTGTGAGTGGTCAGATGCAGGAGTGCTGCTGGACACCTCAATGTCACTGCTGGACTGAGAATAGTCCACCAACTAAAACTATCCAGCCAACAGCGTCCTGTGGGCAACGTCCTGTGGGCAGTGTCCTGTGGGCAGTGTCCTGTGACCACTGATGAAGCACTAGAGGATGACCAACACTGCACTGTGCAGCAGCAGATGAGCTATCGTCTCTGACTGTACATCTACAAGGTGGGCCAGCAAGGTAGGAATGTCTAATAGAGTGGACAGTGAGTGGACACAGTGTTTAAACACTCCTGCTGTGTCTGATCCACTCACACCAGCACGACACACACTAACACACCAGCACCATGTCAGTGTCACTGCAGTGCTGAGAATGATCCACCACCCACATAATACCTGCTCTGTGGTGGTCCTGTGGGGGTCCTGACCATTGAAGAACAGGGTAATAAAGTATACAGAGGAACAGATGGGCTACAGTCTGTACCAGTAGAACTACAGAGTGCTCCTATATGGTCAGTGGAGCTGATAAAGTAGACAGTGAGAGTATTGTGGGTAAATTTCTATGATGAGTGGACCAAAAGAAATGCTTCAAAATCACCCTCTCCTGTAAAGCTACTGTTTTGGAGATGTGTCTTACTTGGACAGCAACAATATACTTCATTGATGTACGACTTGCAGTGCTAGAGGTATAAACCATCCCAATAAAATATCTAGAACAGTAAGTAAAAACGTTCTTTAAACATTGAAGAATTAGAAACAATCTACTGGCACACGAGTGATCCAGGAAGTGTTGTCGTGAATTGTGTTCCGTCAGGTGATAAGACCTAGACATCTGTCTTGTGCCATAACTTCCAGATGAATGAACATAAATCACAAACTGACCGTGTTCCCGCTTTGTTGGAGCGAACAGAGCAGTCTGTAAATGATAGTGTCTAGGTCAATGACGCCATTGTTTGCCTTAACCCGAGCATAGCAAATCGGGTTATTCCATTCATGCAAGAGGATACAAACTGGGTAAGATACTGGCAGGGTAAAGTGTAAATACAGCATTTCATTATTTAATCAAACAACAGCAGCAAAATTGTGCGTCACTACGATGCTGCAAGGCCAATCATGATCCGCAATTGACCTCGTTAGTTTGGTCAGGAACGTGACTGCCCTAAACCTTCTCAGTGAAATGTTGGGTTACTATTCGGCAAACAACAGGTCACTTTTGCCGTTGTTATGTATGTGTTGTAACTGCTTATTACGTGTTTACGTACTTATTAATAACCATTATTAAACTCATTTGTAAAATCATCATCATCTTATACCTCTTAGTCCAACTAGGGCCATGGTTGCAGTAGGGAAAGCAGAGAGGCCTAGATGGCACCGTCCCCCGCAACTTCCTCCAGCTCGCTCTGGGCGATCCCAAGCCATTCCCAGGCCAGAATGGAGATGTAGTCCCTCCAGCTGGTCCTGGGATAACCTCTGTGTCTCAACCCAGTTGGCCATGCCAAGTAAACCTCCAACGGGAAGTGTCCAGTGGGCATCCGAATCAGATGCCTGAACCACCTGGACTGGCTTCTTTCAGAGTAGCAGCTCTATTTTGATTTTGAGCTTTCCCAGCTCCTCAACCTACCAAGAAGAGTGTCGCTTGTATCTATAAGCTCACCGGGCAAAAAATGAGTCCCCTTGTGTGTTTAACTTCAGGCTCCTGCAGATGGCGCTGCACGAGGATGATGGGACTATAAATACCTGCGGGGTGGGAGTGAAGGGATCTATAGATGGAGAAGAGGTGCTACAGTGCAGTGAATGTCTCGCTCCATGTGTGGGAAAATGGCTCCAAAGCAGATGTTAATGATTGGCTAAAAGGAGTGACTGCATTTGGGCATGCCAAAGACCATAGTGTGAAGGAAGTAGCTGAATCTGCAGGTGTGTGGAAGTGTACGGTCATACGGGTCTACCAGCAGTGGCACAAATCCCAGTCTACAGGAAACTCTCCACAGAATTGTGCCAAGGGAAGGCATCCACCAAATCTGGCCCAGCTGTGCAATTCGTTGATATAAGAGTGTCTGAACGTTGATGTGGCCTCCATCCAGAAACATGTCCAGTCCATGCTAAATCCAATCACAGCTGTTATTGATGCTCATGGAGGTATTACACGCTATTAGGTATGATTCAGTCACAGGTGACTCATTTCTTGGCTGGGGAGCTTATGTCAGAAGTTCTTAGTGTGTGGTATGTTATGACAGTGTGCATTTGAACCACTCCACCAGGGCTGTGCGAAATCCTGACCTTTTTGTGACAGACCTTATTGTCCAAAAGTCTCAACATGGTCACAAATGTGCATAAATTTCAGTATTTATCTAGAAATAGTGCCAAATCTACATCATGTTCTGTGTTGTAACTTTCCTTTGTAAAATCCCAAAATGATGTTGTTTATTTCCAGGTTTAAATGAAGAAGTTCCAGGATGCTTTCAGTGCAGTCCCAGATTTCTGGACTCTAATGTAGATAAGAGCATTATTACATTACTACCCAAACACAGAACCTTTTTATTCTAAACCTTTTGATTTAGAATAATACGGTTTTATTACTCAGTTTTTTTACTCTGTATGATCTTGTTTTAAAAGGCAGTGTCTTGAGGCAATGCAAAGAAGGTGAAGGAATAACAGGCCAGGACAAAACCAGAAGGTGAAGGAATGACAGGCTAAGCTAAACTAAAACACAAGCAAAACATTCAGTGAGTTTTATTTTCAGCGATAGGTTGCATTATTTAAATCTGCATATCAGTGGAATTTCATGATGTTTATGAACTTGCCTGAAACAGCTCATATTAATGACAAAAAGTTAAGGCTGTGTGTAGATTTAGTAGCTCAAACAAATTCTGTTCATAAAAAAGCATATGAAATTTGCATGGCCAAAGTTAATTCAAACATGGCTAGAAATTAGCACCCATAAAACTAAAGGAATCCTATTATAGTGTAAAACAAGACAAACTTAACTGGAAAAAACAAACAACAAAAACTTACTTCATAAGATTTGGTGAACTGCTCATTCTTTTTTATCATTTCCTTTTGTTGTTATTTGTTTACAGTCATAGGTACTTTATGAATGTGCGTACCACTTTGGAATAAGAGTACACTTATTTGAGGGGGTAAGAGTAAAAGAATATAGATATGTCCAATGGAAAAACATGTATCTCCTTTTTTTGTTTATTTTTACTTGTTTGCATCATTTGAACACACAAGCTGCCGTCGTGTGTTTCCTTCTCTTGTAAAGTTGTCTTATACAAACCACTGTTGCCCGTTTTATGTGTTGTAACTGCTTTTTATTACTTTAATGTGTTTATAAACTAATTAAAAATCCTTAATGAACTCATTTGTAAACTAGCTATAAATCTTTATATTTATAAACCTCTCTCTCTATAAAGATGTATAGATAGTATATATATATTGTCGATGTGTAGTGAAAAGCAGATACTTTTGGAGATACTTAATATTTCTCTCTCTCTCTCTCTCTCTCTCTCTCTCTATACACTGTATGTATGTGTATATATATATATATATATATATATATATATATATATAT
>CM067496.1:18676583-18719920 GCA_034552555.1 Semaprochilodus insignis
CACAGCAGTGCTGCTGGAGTGTTTAAACACTGTGTCCACTCACTGTCCACTCTATTAGACACTCCTACCTTGCTGGTCCACCTTGTAGATGTACAGTCAGAGACAATAGCTCATCTGCTGCTGCACAGTGCAGTGTTGGTCATCCTGTAGTCCTTCATCAGCGGTCAAAGGATGCTGCCCACAGGACGCTGCCCCACAGGACGCTGTTGAGCTGGATCATTTTGATTGTTGGAAAGTTCTCAGTTCAGCAGTGACACTGAGGTGTCTAGCAGTGCTGGTGTGTCTTATCCACTCACACCACGTCAGTGTCACTGCAGTGCTGAGAATGATCCACCACCCACATAACACCTGCTCTGTGGTGGTCCTGTGGGGGTCCTGACCATTGAAGAAGAGGGTAATAAAGTATACAGAGAAACAGATGGACTACAGTCTGTAACTGTAGAACTACAGAGTGCTCCTATATGGTCAGTGGAGCTGGAGTGAGTGTAGAGATAGGAGGTGGTTTCATGTTACAGCTGATGTATATATGAATAATTTCTGAACGTGTAAGAGCTTCCATCTTCCATTTTAACATGATGTTAAATACTGTCGGAAATTGGGCGGATTACACAAACTGTATTAACTAATAACTCATAAGTGATTTACAGCCTGTCCAAAAATCGAAAGTGAAACAGTAAACCAAGCAACAAGAAGTTCGAGGGACTGTCTGTCGTGAGATATCTAACTGAAGCTGAGCGTACGTGCAGCCGGGAACATAGTTGATGACGGGTGTTCTCACTCAGGGTGGCGGAAGGGGGAGGGAAAACATGGTATGATATTAGTATAATTTTTCCGGGCTGCTGGAACACACTGACATACAGACGGATAGAAGTCACTACACACTTCCGTCAAATACTGACACAATGACACAGCTGACACAAACAGAGTAATATGACACAATGGATTAAAGCTGGAGGCTTTAAATGCTTGAAACCCCAACACAACAATGGAGATCCAAAGCTTTGTTCCTTTAGTGACTATATATTAGTAATTGTAGTAATAATACAGATTATATACACACACTATGTCAAATTGCATGTTGATTGTGAAACTAACACATTGTCGAATTCACTTCTGCACATTGAAACCTAATAGAATGCAAAAGTTGTGGCATGTTTTGTACTTTGCATATGACTGTGCAGCACATTTGGAGAGCTCAGTGCCAGTTTATAATACTCTAAGATCAAAACTGAAGCATCTTCATGTCACTTTCTAAAAGAGCTAACAGTTATTAATACAACGAATGACTTAAAAAATATCTTTAGATGTAGGTACATACAGTCAAACATCACAAAAATTATATCTTGGCACATAGAATCATTTTATATGTGGTCCGTATATCTTAAATTTCTTAATTTCATATTGTTTTAAGCTAATTTTAAGAATGAAGATAAAATGAACTTACTTAATTTTTTAACTTGTTTAGTAGTAATTTTAGTAAACCAAATGTTCTCACAATGTTGGCAGATAATGTTATTTATTTTAGGAAATTATCTGCCAATATATTCAGAAAATTCGGCTTGCTAAAATGACTTCAAACAATTAAAAATAAATCTGGAAATAAGTGAAAGAATCTTAAAATTAACTAATAAAAAATACCCTGAAGATGAACTTTTAAGACATATCAACGAGTGATTTATTTTGACTTGTCAGTATATCATTTTTTACAGTGTATGCAAAAATTTGAACACTCCTGGTCAAATGACACATACTGTTGGTTTGCTAAGTGAAAATTAGTCAATACACTGCAAAAATGATATATTGGCAAGCAATATTATGTTATTATCGTTTAGTTTATGTACTGTATTCTTATTTGTATGTTATATTGTTTGTAGGTAATTTTAAGATAATATAATTTATTTCAAGATTTTAAAAAAAATGTAAAAATATTTTTAATAATTTTAGCAAGCCAGACTGTCTCACTTTATTGCCAGATAATTTGACTAGCACATTTTAAAATAAGCAAAATTATCTTCCAATATCACTTCAAACAAGTAAAAGCTTGTCTTAAAATAAGTACTATTATCTTAAAATTAGCTTAAAACCTCAAAATAAGAAATTTAAGGTACTTAAACTACATATTAGACAATTTCACTTGCCAAGATGTATATATATATATATTTTTTTCAGTCTAGAGAGCAAACTTAAATATGGCACGTTTCTGCAGATTTTGGTGTGCAATTTCTATAAAATCAACTCCCAAAAAGTAGGGACCGTGTTCTAAATGCTAATAAAAACAAAGATTCTATTTGACCTGTATTATGTTGAACCAGTACAAGAATTCAATATCTCCCTCCCACCTCATAAATTTCAAGTTTTTTTTTTTTTACTTCTTAAATAAACAGTAATTTCAAATTTGAGAAACGGCATGTAGGTAAATATTCCATCATATCCTGTGAAAAAATGAGTTTATTTACTTTCACTGTGCATGGCACATATACCTCGGGTCCTTCAAGTCTGTACTTAACCTCTGGTACTGTCGGACGTACAACACTCACATCCAGAAGACAAACCAAAGGCCTCCTCAGAGGCGTGATAAGTCATTGTGTAGCTAAGTCTACAGCATGGTAGATATTTAACATTTAACGGGTCTGTAATAGCTTTGTCCCACAAGCAGTCAGACTTTTAAACACCAGAGACTGAACTAAACCCCCCCACTCCCACGACCCATAGCATTTTAAATCTGTCTGCATCATATTTATCTTATTTATACATTCCACACTTTACTCCCTCAGTGATGTGTTTCATGTTTCATGTGCGTTGCATGCTGTCTCAAGTCAAGTCAAGTCAAGTAGTTTTTTATTGTCATTTCAACCATATACAGTGGTGTACAGTACACAGTGAATATATCAGTCTGTATATAACGTCACAGCATGTTCAATTTCTATGCACCTTTTTATGCACCTTATTAACCAATACCTACCTAAATATCTATGCACCTTACACTCATTACCTGTACTCAGAATGGAGTCATATTTATTGTATTTATTGTACTGTCTTGCACGTTGCACTTTCTGCAGTCTGTCCTGTACTGTATTGACTGTATTGTTTTTATCTGTACTGTATTGTTTTTTGTTCTCGTTTTGTTCCATGTGGCACCCCTGTCCTGGAAAAAACGTAATTTCATTTCACTGTGTACTTGTACAGAGCTGAAATGACAATAAAAGCCACTTGACTTGACTTGACTTGAGCATACATATGTGTGATGATCATGTAGCTGCTAATTTTCAAACTTAAGTTTCATTATTAATAAGTGGGTTATATGTTGGTTATCATCCCCTACTGTATCAGACACCACAGGAAGTTGCTCACAGAACACCATCAGCTGGATATGTTTGGTTGGTGTACTGGTTTGGCTAGTAGGCAAACTTTTTTCCGGAGGTGACAGCAGTGCGTAAATCAGGTAGCTACTCCCACCTCAGTCATTTATGCCGAGATTTCCTGTCCCGTGTGGATCGGTCATAAATTTTACAGACATCCTGCAGTAAAACTTCCCCACCTCCCCATGTACGACTAAACCTGTCCCAATAGGGCTTAAGATGTGATCAACATGTCGAAACATTCCTATAAACATTCCTAGTCTTAAATTACACCTGTCCCAACAGTTTTGGAGTGCATTGCAGGCATCATTTTCAGACATTTGTGTATATTTACATATAAAAAGATGGCACTGATAAGATAAAAGATTATTCGTCTGGACTTTGTATCATTTTGGTTCAAATACAGATCAAAGTGGATTTAATAATGACCTGATGCCTCAGTAATGATACAGCTGCCTCAACTTTTTTTGGGAACTAGATTTGCACTCATTTACTTAGCAAAGGAAGAAACATTAAATATAAATCTGCATCTGTTTGCACAGGCCATAAATAATATTAGATGTTCCCCCAATATGCTAAATATCTTAATTAAGATATTTGTGGAGAATTGTCTTTGGTTGGGGCCTAAAACTTCATAAGCCTTTGTCAAAAATTGTTGAAAGTCGTGGTTATGAACAGACTAGGCTAAGCTTCCCTTGTTTGCATGTGTTTTGTATGTGCATGGGTGAATGCACACTGCATGCATGTCCTGCTTACCATATGGGTTCATGTGATCTCCAGGCATTTGTGGGGGGGTGAGCCCTTGCTGGAAAGGATCCGTACTGTAACCATTCGTGTCCATAGTCACAAGCTGCTGTTGTTGAGGCGGGGCAAGCGGTGTGTAGGAGTTCATGAGACTCTCCATTCTGCTTGATATCACCTCTACAATGCATGGACACAGACAGTCAGATTAGAAGTCTACACACAAGTACAGGCTGCACTTTACTGTATAGAGTTCCTCAATGCCACTGAGCACTGACAGAAAAATATGAACTCTGAGGCTTCGTTTGCATGGCAGGACAAACCGGATTCGTTTCTGGTGTCTGACTTTTTAGACAGACTGGGTTTTAAGTTACAACTGAACACATCTGATTTGTCAGACTGTAACTGTATTTGCTCCACATTGACTGCTATAGGAATGACACACATGTAGACACTGCAAAAAATTATATACTGGCAAGCAAAATCATCTTTTATGTAGTTTATACACATTAATTCTAAGATTACTGAACTCATTTCAAGACGTTTCCATTTGTTTTAAATTATTTTAGTCTGTAAATTGTTTCAGTATATTGGCAGATCATTTTGCTTTACATTAAGAAACGTACTTAAAACAAGTTAAATTATCTGCCAATATAGTGAGAATATTTGTCTTACTAAAAGTACTTTATACAAGTGAAAACAGCTGGGAATAAGTTCAAATCTTAAAATAACCTTAAAATTAGACTTTTGAGATATACAAAATAGATCATTTTACATGCCAATATATATATTTTTTGCAATGAGCAAAAGCAACAAAAGAAAGTCCAGGGGTCCAGGAGTATTCAAAGTTTGCATGACTGTACACAGCAAAAATGATATATTGGCAAGTAAAATCACCTTACATGTAGTTCATCTTAGTACATTTCTTATTTTGATATCTTTTTTAAATTAGATTAAACATTATTTAACAATTGACAATATTCAATTGTCAATGGAATATTGAATATTCTGGATATTCCGTGGAAAGTATTACTCTAAGATCCCTATTAAAAAACTGCTACATATTCCTAAAAGACATCTACATGTGTAATTGCTAGTCCTCACCTTGTCCAAGTCTCTGTGAGTTCTGCTGCTCCTGTTGCTGTTGTTGTCGACGAGCCAACTTCTTCATCTATTGGACAAAAACAGATGCCACTAGCAATAAGCACTTTTCTTCATCACTGAAAATTGGTGCAATTGATTGGAGTTAAAGGTGAATGTGCTGATGTGTGCTGACCTTGGCTCTCTGGTTCTGGAACCACACCTGGACGACTCTCACACTCAGCCCAGTTTCTGCTGCCAGAGTTTCCCTCACCTACAGCAAAAAGAGGGGCAAGTTTTTCATGTTGGGCTCTTTTTGCCTTTAGTTGTTGGGCTTTTATTAGCAACCAGCAGCTTAGAGAACAACAACCATGGGCTTTTGTAGGCTAGATCTTCACATGCTCTCTTAAGTACACTGCAAAAAATTATCTCTTGGCAAGTATAATCATCTTGTATATAGTTCATATGTCTTAATTTCTTATTTTTAGTTTGTTTTAAGCTAATTTTAAGACTAATTAACTTGCTGCAAGATGTTTTTTCATTTGTTTTCAGTAATTTTAGTGAGGCAAATTTTCTCACCATATTAATAATTTTGCTTATGTTAGGAAATGTGCTGAAGCAACTCAAATTATCTGCCAACATATCGAGAAAGTAAAACTATCTTATATCTAGTTGATGTATCTCAAGTCTTTCATTTTGATTGTTTTAGATAAATGTTACAATTACTGAACTGAATTCTAGTTATTTTCTACTTGTTTTAGTTGATTTTCTTACTATATTGGCAGATAATTTTGCAATGTACTAAAACAAGTTATCTGTCAATATAGTGAGAAAATTTGGCTCACTAAAATCACTCGAAACAAGGATATTAAAATTAGCTTAAAATAACCTAAAAATTACAATTTTAAGATATAGTATATCAGTTAGAAATAAGAATTTTACTTGCTAAGTAATCGCTTGCTAGATCAATACCACCAAGCTAGGAGGTGAAACTAGCCATCTACATGGTAACTGTCTATAGGTGAAAGCCTGGAAATAAGATCATTAATCCTAAAACTAGCATAAAGCAATCGAAAAATGTGAATTTTAAGATATATCAACTAGATATAAGAATATAAGATTATTCTATTGCCAAGTTATCATTTTTGCAGTGTAACTGTCTCAGCTAGGCTACTACTTTCGGTAATAGGTCTTCTTAATTGCGGGACTACAGTCTTACCTTCCTGCACGGTTTGGAGGAAACCTCAAAGGAGGCTTTGAAGGCACGACGCTGCTGTGTGGTAAGAATGGTACGAGGTCGTTTGGGCCTGCGAGAGTCTTTGCTATCATCGCTGCCCTTGTTCTGCCCTCCAGAACCCTTCTCCGGCTTCACATCCACGTCCTCATCCTCACTCTTATCTGCAGAAAACAAAAACAGGTTGGTTAAATGCTATCACCTTTCACAAAGTGTGCTCTCTCAAGCAAGCTGTAGGTGTTCAGGACAATCTGGCATTAAAGCAAAGATGCAAAGGGGAAATCATGATACAGCATAGTAAAGTTACATGCAAACGAGACGTGGGTGAAGTTTTCATAACAGGAATTAAAAGCATTAGAGCTACTCATGCAACAGATAACAGATAATAACAGAGCATAACAGATGCTCAAAGCATTCAACCAGCTTAATGACTGTGTGTTTGTTTTTACTGTCTGGCACTTAACACAGGCAAATGTACATAATTCTTCAGGGTTTTAAGAATTTCATCTTTTAACATTTCAGGGAAAAGAAATGAAATATGACCTGTTCAAAAAAAGGAATGGGATATTTATTGGCATATTTGATTTTTGTATGTGAAGCTCACTAATTCGCAATTCGTTCAAGACATGGTTTCAAGAAACATATAAAATTGTATTTTTTACCAAGTTTTTTCTTCTGGGTTTTACAAACTTAAACTATTTTTTATTAACTAATTTGTTTTTTCTAACTGTTTAATTGTGAAAACAAATCTAAAATAAAAAAAAACAGTTCAGTACACATTTTTAAGAAACATCTAAAATTGTAGATTTTTGTGTGTTTTTTCAATGAAAATACTGTTGGTATTTATTTGATTTGCATTTTTATGTTATTTTACTTTTCAATATTTTTTGTTTTCATTAAAAAAATTTTTTTATACATTGTCAACGATGATTTGAAATGTTTTAACTTGGATATTAATTAAAATACTGTTGTCATATGTTTTATGTCAGTTGTTATTAAGTGTATAAATACTGTGCAGTAAAGTATGCAGGGAAATGGATTAGTTTCACTTTCGAAAGTCAAGAAAACATCCATTATGTCCAGGGGTGTAAAATAATTTGCATTCAGGTCTATATGGAGATGTCTATGGAAATAGTTTGAACTGTGGTTCCACAGACATTATTAAGAACTGTGTTTTGACTCGTATTTTGAATTTTGAATTGTATTCAAGTCATTACCAAAACACAAATTTCTAGCCCATAGGTGACTAATTTTTAGCCATGCCCTTGTATTTTAAGAGCAGGAAGTGGAACTACATAATTGTCCCTCATGACCAGCCATTAGATCCCATTGTAAACGTGTCTGAAAATCAGAGGTGCATCATTAAGACTCGTCACTATCAAAACTATCTTATAGTTTTTGCAATTTTACAATTACAATTTTGCTATTTTTTATGTTTCAAAGAAAACTATGATTAAAATATGATATTAAGTGTGTACAGCTATTCAAAGCTATGCTTTCTAGTAATGTACTGGGTATTGCTGCCTAAAATGAGCTACAGTTGCCACTACCAAGCTGTTTTTATTGTTTTGGTAGTGGCTAAATGGAATATTCAATCATTTGTTTTGTTTAAACATAATTAAATAAATATAATTGAGGTGTAGGGCCACTTAAAGCAAAAGGAGTTTAGTCCAAGGTCATTTAAAAGTCACATTGACTTTGAACCAGTTTAGTGAAATGGTCAGTACAGGGTAGCCATACTTAACCCCTCAATATCCCAGTCTTTTGACATACTAAGGCTTTATGTACCATAACTACAAGGACTATAGTTCTTACTGGATGTTCTATTCTTGGATAGCTGGAGCCCAGAATAAGAGAAAGAGAGTCCTGTTCTCACCAGAGTCTGACATCTCTGGACTGATGGAGTTGAGCAGGTCTTTCTCCCTCTCGTAGTCGTTCTTACACAACAGCTGCCCGTCCTTCAGCACAAACTCGTCCCCTTTGCACAGCTGCTTCTCACACACACAGCAGCAGAAGCAGCCCAGGTGGTACACACTCTCCAGCGCCCGCATCACAAACTCGGTGGGAGCAATCTTCTCCAGGCAGCCGCTGCACTTCGTGGCAAATAACCTGCAAGAAGAATGATCAGGGTAACTGAGAAGATCCCGAATTAAGGCTTGAAAGCTGGAGTTGGCGATCGTGTGTTTTAGATACAATATTTCCATAATACCAGGATGGCCATCACTAAAAATAAAACCCCAACTTTTGTCATATAAACCAGGTTTACTTCATGAATGTTGATTTAAACATTCAGGAATATGTTATGAAGTCTTTATGTAAGATGTTATGAATGTGTTTTGTAGAAATCGAAACACATTATCTGTGGAGCCACAGGACTGTAAAAACCCCCAGGCGAACCCACTGGATGGACTACCTGCCTCATGACCTGTTCACTTGTGCATGCTCTGCAGGTGTACTTGTATTAGTGCCTGTGTGGAGTCCGTCATACAGCTAAGCTGTAAGTGTGAGTGAGCTGGCTGTGTTAATCTTGTATGTAATCTGTCTGCATTGTAGTTCCGAGCTGTGCTGTTTGATGGTATTGTGGTATTTGTGCCGCACTGCGAGTAGTTCAGTCTATAAAAGAAACGTCCGATTGTATGCATTGCAAAAAACAATATCTTGGCAAGCAAACTGATCTTACATCTAGCTGATAGATCCTAAAATTCTCATTTTTAAATTGGATAATTCAATTCCAGACTTTTAAAAACTTAAAAAAAGTTTTTCTCTCAACATTGGCAGATAATTTGGTAAGGAAAATGATCTTATATCTAGCTGATGTGTCTTAAATCTCTCGTTTTGAGATTGTTTTAAGGTCATTCTAAGTTTAAGTTAATTATTCCCAGACTTTTAAAAACTTGTTTTAAGTGATTTTAGCAAGTTTTTCCTCACAACATTTTGCTTATTTTAGGATTTTAAGAAATGTGCCTAAAACAGGCCAACTTATCTGCGAATATAGTAAGAAAATGTGGCTTACTGAAATTACTTTTTCCAAAAACTAGCTTACCATTCCTGGTTTCCACAAAATCACCTACTCCAGCTTTAATTGGGCATGGAAAGCTGAACATCTACATATTTGATTACACGGTGGGTATATCAGTCTTGTTTAAATGGTAATTTGGTGCAGTTTAGTGGATATATGGTCACTCTGTTTATAGTTCTTGATTGTATCTTTTAAATATATCGTAACTTTTAATTTTAACTGTTTAAACTCATCAAACCTCTAAAGAGTAAATACTGGGATACTTCCTGTATGATTCTGAGATACTTTGAGATGCTCTTTACGTAAATAAAGTCTCTACTTTCTACTCTACTTTGTTTATAAGCAGATATATGGCTCTATAGTTTATACATTTTTGGAAATCATTGGTGCATCAGGCTTTTACACTTGTTTTTCACAGTTTTGCAGCTTAATTTGAGCGAAGCACATCCACAAGAGGCAGATATCCAAACAAAGAATCACAACACACATCATCACTACAACAATGGATTGTGTACCAAAGTCCACATTGCTCCCAGCTTCCATTACCCCAGTATTGCAAATAAGTGTACATGTTGGTACTTATCTAAACAGTCTCTTTTGATTAAACATCACAACTGATTTTAGGTTCTTTAAGGAACCAAAAGAACCATTTTTGGTTCACTACAGAACCTTCAATAATGGCCCTTTCCAACCAAAAATAACCCTGCCTCTGGAACCAGTTCCATTCAGGCTTTTTAGAACCTTGGTCCTATTCAGGGAACCGGCCAATATTTGCACCAGTGGAAGCAAAGACAGGGCGCTGCACAGCGGTAGTAAACAGTAGTACCAAGATGGCGGAGCGTATAGATTACCTGCGAGTGTTTGTTCTGCTATTCCAGATGTTTGTTTATATCCAGAAAGCAAGCACGGATCAACTACTGGAGATGAGTAGACGTAGAATAGGTTCTCCAGCGGACCACTGCACGCTCTTCAAAGGAGTCACCATCATTGCTTTCTCTGTTCCCAACAACTGACGTGGCCACAGATGTTGTCACGATTCGTGCTGAAGAACCTACTGTTCCAGCTGGGAACAAACTTTTTGGTGGAAAAGTGCCAAATGGTTCCAAATGAGGATGCGCGAACCGGAGTGGAACCCTTTCCATGCTGGTGGCAAGGAGATGTGTGAACAACCATTTGAAGCTGAAAATTGAACCTCCACATTAATATAAAAGGTTCTACAACCATACATCCATACGTCTGGAACTCTAGAGGAACCTTTATTTGTAGGAGTGATGAGAAGCACGCCGACTAGCTTCCTCCATTGCACCCATTCAAGACACCACTTTTTACTGCAGACACAAATCTGAGACTCCGTTTGTCCCTCTCTTTCTTTCTCGTCCTTCTTCTTTTGACGATGGGTGATAATCTCCTAAGCTGGATCTCTTCTACTTCCTCTCTCTGTCACTGGGCATTCTGCTTGTGGCAGTAATTCCCATGATCCCCTGAGAGATCTTCCTGTCTTCTATTGTGTGTGATGTCTAATCTCTGCCTTTTTTCTTGCTCTTTGTTGAGAGGCCTGTGTAGCGCCTTAGTCACAGCTTTACGCACAGAACAGCCACGCGTGACGCTCGCGCCCAGGCGACCCCACACCGGTGCGGGGGGTGATGTTGAGGAAAGTAGGGGCTCTAGTATTAGTAGTAAAAGGGAAAAAAGCATCTCTGATGCTACAAGGGATAATATTTGGGACCCCCACAGGACCACCACAGGGCAGGTATTATGTGGGTGGTGGATCATTCTCAGCACTGCAGTGACACTGACGTGGTGGTGTGTTAGCGTGTGTTGTGCTGGTGTGAGTGGATTCAGACGCAGCAGTGCTGCTGGACACCTCAGTGTCACTGCTGGACTGAGAATCGTCCACCAACCTAAACTAGCCAGCCAACAAGGTCCTGTGGGCAGTGCCCTGTGACCATTGATGAAGAACTAGAGGATGACCAACGCTGCACTGTGCAGCTGATGAGCTATCATCTCTGACTGTACATCTACAAGGTGGACCAGCAAGGTAGGAGTGTCTAATAGAGTGGACAGTGAGTGGACAGTGTTTAAACACTCCAGCAGCACTGCTGTGTCTGATCCACTCACACCAGCACAACACACACTAACACACCACCACCACGTCAGTGTCACTACAGTGCTGAGAAGGATCCATCACCCACACAATACCTGCTCTGTGGTGGTCCCGTGGGGGTCCTGACTATTGAAGAACAGGGTAATAAAGTATACAGAGAAACAGATGGACTACAGTCTGTAACTGTACAACTACAGAGTGCTCCTATATGGTCAGTGGAGCTGATACAATGGACAGTGAGTGTAGATACAAGGGGGTGTATCTAAAGAAGTGGTTAGTTGACAGCAATGATATGTAACATATAATACATATAGTATGATCACTCTGGTATAACTAAGCTAAACCCTAAGTGTGTGTGTGAAGTCCAAACTGACTTTGATTGGCACTTTCAAGGTGTGTGGTTAAAACTAATCCCTCTTTAATACCACTAAGGAGGCCCTAAGGGACAGAAAGCTTTCACAGCTAGTCAAACACACTTAGTAAAACCCCAGAGTGTGTGATCTGTGCGTTTGGGGGGAGGTCACACGGCCTATGTTTGTTTTCTTATAACCCCTCCAAAATTATTTGTCCCTTTCTTTGGTGCCACCAGTGTTGCTTAGAATGCAGACCATGGCTGATGTTTATCCTTAGAACATTGTACACTCATCATCTAAAGAACAGCTGCACCCAGAAGGAAGTGTGGGATTGCAGTGCTATTGGGAAGGAAGATAAAGGTTACCAGGAACAATAAATGATGATCAATTTAGACTGATATGGGCAATATTTATTTCGGGCCGCTGTGTTTGCTAACCGAACATGCGAGACATCTCGGCATGGAGTTGTAGAGGTTCCAAATGGTGTCCTGTGATAATCCATCCCATGCATCTTAAATATTCTCACACAGTTCCTGCAGATTGTGTGGTAGGGGTGGAGGTGGACTGACACCAGGCCTTCTGGACGTGTGACGCGTGACAACAAACCGTTCATCTTGGTGCTGACCACGGTGCCTCCAAAAACGGATTCGTTGGTCATCTCCACTAAGACAAAAGCGGGTCTCGTCACTGAAGATGACCCGCTGCCATTCTGAGTCACTCCATAACAGTCTGGCACGACACCGTTGCAGTCTTTGGTGACGTTGACTTGGTGTTAAGGACAGTCGTCATAACAGTCTGTGTGCATGTAGTCCTGCATCGTGCAGCCGTCTGCCAATGGTGCTGGCACTAACAGGATGACTCATGGAGGGCATCACTGCTCACTGAGTGTCTGCAGTCGTGGCTATTGGGTCAGTCAGGTACAGGGATAAGAGCCGAGTGTGAAACTTGAATCATTAGCATACAATGTCAAACCTACCCACCAAATTTCATTCTTGTCGGTTGATTTCTTCAGGGTTCAGCTATTTGTGCAACTATTCTTTTGAGGATGAGCGTACATGTATGTCTACGTATACTCGGCCAGCAATGGTATAATAGCTGCACAACCATCATAGCAGTATATCGTATCCAGTTGTGAAATGCATTTCACACACAGATGTGTCCAATCTTGGTTAAACGATTTGCCATAATTATATTCTTTTTTGGTCTACTCTTTGATGCTGCATTGTGGACTTGGTACCTCTGTGTGTGTGTGTATGTGTGTGTGTGTGCTTATGTGTGTGTGTGCATGCGTGTGTGTGTTCCACATCCACGTAAAGCAGAAGCATGTGCGCTACAAAGGAGCTAAAGATGTCATTAAACGCAGCCGCTTCAAACACAGCCTTTCTTCTGATGGGCTGCCTAGCGCTGAGATATGCTCTGCATGGAAAATGCTCTGTGGCTCACAAGGCCAGTTTCTGCACACACATCCACTCGGCACACGCCGGATCGGATTTTTCCACAGAAACTGCATCCTGACCTTGTCAAAGAGTTGGGGACAAGCCACATCCATCCTGCTCATGGAACAGTAAAGCTCATTAAATCATAAAGTCCTCTGATGGTTTCATTTTAAGATAAGGAACCGGAAACCTTCTAAGACCTTCACAGTATGCAGACAATTCCTCGAGAAAACTCCTAGCTCCCGTTCGGCGGCCGCCACGTAAGTCTTTGTGCCATGCTTAAAAATGGATTAAGCTCATTACTGGGAAAACCAAATGTCATGTCAAGTGCCATTTGATTAATATACTGAAAGTGCGGTATTTTCAATATACTAACTATGTACTTAGTATGTTAATTACACTCACTGTCAAAAGAATAGCTGCGCCCAAAAGGAATCAACCTACAGGAGTGAAACTAGGTGGGTTGGTTTGACATTGTGAGACATGCAAATGATTCAAGTTTCACGCTCGACCGCTCATGTGATGCCACGATTGCAGACATTCAGCCAGCAGTGATGCCCTCCATGAGTCATCCTTTTAGTACCAGCACCACTGGCAGACGACTGCACTACGCAGGACTACATGCACACAGACCGTTATGGCGAATGTCCTTAACACCACATCAATGTCACTGTAATGGTGTCGTGTAATGGTGACTGCAATGGTGTCGTGCCAGACTGGCATGGAGTGGCAGCGGGTCATCTTCAGTGACGAGTCTTGGTGGAGATGACCAATGAATCCGTGCGTAGAGGCACCGTGGTCAGCGCAGCAGGTAAAAGAGATGAATGCATTTTAATTACGTTATATTATCCTAAGTGTACAGCAGATTACAGCTATATCACAGTAATCTTGTGGTGCAGATGTTACGTTGCTATTTTGCTAGCAATCTGGTGCTGTAAATTACTATTAGTAATGCTAATAGAAGCAAGCAATGTATAGTGTTTTGTTCTCTGTCCAATGAAAAACATGTAACTCCAATTTTGTCTATTTTTACTTTCATGCATCATTTGAACACAGCAGCTGCCATTTACATTGTGTGGAAATTTCATGATGAATGGACCAACAGAAATGGCCTAAATCTGCTTGGAAAGCCGTCTGGTTCCATTGACTTCCATTATAATTAATTAAGGTTTTTGCCCTCTCCTGCAAAGTTGCTATTTTGGTGATACTTGTTTTTCAGCCATGACATGCTAACCAATATCATCATGTTTTATCTGCCTCTCCCACCACCCCAAACAACTATTGAGCGAAAATGCTTAGCAAGCTTGGAGACCCCCTGTGATACTGACTTCCACTCAAATACCCACATTATTAGCTCAAATTCATGTTGACTTTAAGTGTTGCATATCATCTGAAGTCATGTTGGGCACATACCTCAGGAAACTCCATCCATAAACCAATCACTTAGCATTTGCATGACAGACCCCCACCCACCGCAGTAGGACGTCATTAGCCACACAAGCTAATCGTTGTATCTCTCTTCAGAGGCTGTGGCAAATTAGCGCTAATGTGGCTAATTAGTCAGCGGTTAAACAAAACAGGCTGAGAAAAAAACTCTATCTGCGCTACCGGTCAGCCTGTGTGTGTGGCTAATCGAGGTGACAAATGGAGTGTGTGTTTGCCTGGGTCCCCCAGAGCAAAACCCTGACTGGCTATAATGTCTCCTGAAGTCATATCCACAGCTGCTGCTAGCGCATTAGCATGCTAATGGGCTACTGGAGGGGCTGCTTTGTTTTCTAATGAAGTCCCAGCAGGTAAACTTTGTAGTGGGATAAGAAGAGGAGAGAGCAAAATGAAGAGAGACCTGGTAATAAATAGAAAGGAAGATAGAAAATATAGATTGGATATGGGAATACTTAGCATGGTGGAGGGAAAAGGAAAGAGTGGTGCAGATACGGAAGGCTAACTTTAGAAAGTATGAAACTACACATATGAAGAAGATGGAAAGGACAATGTGGGGGGAGAGAGAGAGAGAGAGAGAGAGAGAGAGGAAAGTGAATGGAGAGAGAGAGAGAGTACGGGGGATGGTGGGGGGAACAGGTACACAGTGGCTATGTTTGGACAGCTGCTCTCCTAAGCCTGGAGGTTCCATTCAGTATAGAGTTTACTCAAGTCCACTACTACTGTAGGCGACATGACAGAATAATGGTGACCGAACACACACACACACACACACACACACACACTGCCGTACAGTCAACATGTTTGGCAAGATGTATTGGGCTTATATAAAATCCCCACATGCATAAGTCAGAGCAAAGCAACATACAGAGAAAACAGGGTTCCTAACAACCATGCAAGGCCTGGTAGACCACCAAAACTATGTAGGACCCCACGCCTCTGTATAATTTGTGCATATTATGTATATTTTGTATATGCACTCATCATCAAAAGAACAGATGCACAAATAGCTGCACCCTGAGGGAATCAACCGACAGGAATGAAACTTGGTGGGTGAGTTTGACATTGTGAGATGTGCCAATGATTCAAGTTTCACCCTCGGCCACTCACGTGGCGTAAGCAAGGATGGGCCTTATCGCTGTACCTGACTGACCCAGCAGCCACGATTACAGACATTCAGTGAGCAGTGATGCCCTCCATGTGGCAGACGGCTGAATGGCGCAGGGCTATATGCACACAGACCGTTACGATGACTGTTCCTTATCGAATGAAAAGACAAATACCAAGCACTTAATATTGAAAGATATGAATTCATAAGCTCCCCGGATTACAAATGAGTCCCCTCTGTGATGTTCTGGGGATATATTAATTATGTGGAAATGGGTTCTTTGGTTGAGTTGACAGGCAACCACCAGCTGAACCACAGTGCCTACATTGAGCTGCTGGACAACCAGGTTTGGCTTTTCACTCATCATCTTACCAAGGAGCATAACATTCCTATTCCTGACTGATATGACTGATTGGCATGATGAACATTCAGGAGCATTCACACATCTTGACTTCTGCGTAGTATTAAATATGTATTTGTGACACTTATCAACATATAATGGCCACTGTGAATGAAATAAATGGATGTGTTTTGGGGTTCAATATAGACTTGGACAATTCATAATATCCTCACCGCAGAGTCAAGTAGCCAAGGATTTACATGGGTGACTATGCCCCCCTTGGCTTTAAGCAACTGGGTATGACCTATACCGCTGGTGACTATATCCCAATTCTGTTTCTCCCTCCAGTGGTTTATTACTCTCTGCCATTCATCTCCACTGTTAAACTAGCCTAACCATTCACCTGTGCCACCATAAGTACACAATCCATTCCAGCCCACCGCCGCTTGCAAAATGGTGTTATGCTGGCCCCAGATTGCTGTGAACCTGAAACACTGTTTAATGACTCTTTCTCGCTCCATCTGCCCCACTTCCATGTCAATTTGGCTGAAGTAAAGCAGGCGCTGCCTTTTAGCATGACTCAGCAGGAGTCCTGGCTGACTGCTAAGGAGCTCGATCCAGCATTGGGCCCAGAGCTCCACTTACGGGTTATAATGGGGACCTGGGGAATACAGCTGCTTGGCTCAAGGTTGGACCTATCAGAGACCAGGCGGCACATGACGGACAGGAGCACCATTACATGATTACAGCACCCGCCCCCTGCCATTTTCTATTGGGGGGAAAAGGAAGGAGGATGGGTCTGGTCTGGTTGAGTAGCGCCTGGGCAGGCCAGTGAGGATTAGCAAAGCCGCCTGAGTGGCAGGTCACGTTCTTCTCAAGATCTAATGGTAGAATAATCCCTGGTTTAGCTCAGATGGCAAAAGGCCAGGGCGGTCTCTTGAGCAGCAGATGTGCTTAGCGGTGTTGTCTGACGCAAACCATATGATCCAGCACTGGGGAGAATCAAAGCAAAGAGCACATAGAGGGAGAGTTAATAAAGCCTCTGTATAGGGTGAATAGGCCTGGTATTAACTCGTTGTTTACCAAACACAAGGTCACTGCATCCGAACCCCGACTCTAAGCAAGGGGTGAACGACTGGGCCCAAGGGTAGATCAACCTGAGAGCAGTTCTCAGACAGGTTCATAATTACCCATGACCCCAGTCTTTATCCCCAAGTCTCTAAACAAACAGTAATATAGAGCATTCTGGAGAGGGGCTTCTTGAGCGTGTGAAAGTGGGATGCTCAGTCCTTCTGCTGGCAGGTTCTTAATCTGCAGGGTGGGGGTTTACGCCAGTGACCCAGCTGTGAGATTACCACCGGTCTCAAGTGCCTGGCCCCCAAAAAACACACCATTGCGTGCACACATACCTGGTTCGCCCCCATGGTCTTGCCCACTGGCCCCCTGGGTTTCGCTAAATGTAGATTAGCATGTCTGCGTTTTCCTACCATCTTAAGGACTTCTGGGTGTGCGGTGGGGAAGGGAGGGAGTGAGAAGGGGGGTGTAGGGGGCAGTTTGTTGGAGTTTTAATTAGCTGTAGTAATCCTCAGATTATTGGAAATGACTCTTGGAATGTTTGCTCAAGGAAAGCCCCTAAAGAAGTGGAGAAACTTGAGCAGTAAATCACAAGCCATTGGCTAATTCAGAAAGTTCTCGTGCTTCAGTCCTTCACTTAGATGATTATCTTTGAATCTTGGCGTTCTTCTTAGTTTTAACCAGTGCTTACTAAAGTGCTCTTATCATAGTGCTCTCTAGAGGCTTTGTGGGGGTTTGGCATGGTTCTGGAGACCCGTATATTAATACAGTTCCCAAAGCCCTCATATCAAAGTGCATTTAAGAAATAAAGGTGTTTCTTTGGAGCCATGTCATAGAACCAACTAGAAATTATTTGTTCTAGAACATTCTGAGAATATGCAATGTAATGATTGCAATGATTTCAGCGGGAAGTTTTCTTTGGATTCCCAGAATGTTCTTTTTCTAAAGGTAGGAAAACATTCTCTAAAAACATTCATCTCAGGTCTTAGTAACATCCAGAAAACATCTTCCAAATGTTGTGCTGAGAATGTTCTACTTTTGTTATCATAAGGCATAATCTTTGGCCCTGAGAACATCCTCAGAACATCCTCTGAACACTGCGGCTAGAACATTAGGTCTTAATTAACATCTAACCTTATAGGAACATTACCTGAAACTATAAACATCTTTAAAACGTTCTTTGAACATTAGACTAAAACACCTTCTTTAAAACTTTATTAGAATGTGTAGGTAATGCTAGCCAAAGTTTTGGGAATGTTCCCTACTAGCTGGGGAAGAAGCACTTTTGGTTCCCTAAAGAACTTTTCAATGGATAGTTCTTTAAAGAACCATTGCTGCAAAAGAGACGTATGAGTATAAAGAACCTTTTTAAGTCCCTTGAATATCCAAGACATTTCATGGGTCCAAACTGCCCACTTAGTTCACATTATATATTATACATAGTAGTTACTAGGTAATAAGCCATGGACTGTAATAGGAATAGGAATTTAAGGGATTAAAGTTTAAGGAAACTCAAATTTTGTTGCTGTCCAAAGAAAAATGGGTATCTCCACACTGCTAACTTTACAGGAGAGAAAATAAGCTTTACATTCAATGTAAATCTCAGCTTTTGTTCATTCCAAGCAATTTCAACGCATTTCTATCGGTCTGTGATCTTTATGACGTGTACACATGACTTCACAACTGAGAGTTGGAGAAAAATTGAGATACTTGTTTTGTTTTAGACACCTATGAAATAACCTAAAAGTTCTATACTCTCCTACAACTGTACATTCAAGCCAAGAACCAACTGGGGACCTTTATTCTCAAGACTTTAAAAGAAAGGGCAAGTTGAGCATGTGAGCACAGCTTGGCCAAAGCTGAAGAGGAATGTGAATATGTGATGGAATACTGCACATTACGCTTGCATCTGAAAGCATGTCTCAATCCCAGCCAGAACCTTCCTGCTCCTTTCCCATTTTTCCCAGTTTGCATATAACCTAAGCGACAACAGGGGGAGCCTCAAGACGGATCACTGTCCGGGTGATGAAAGCTTAGTGTGCGGACCCTCCCGGCTTAAAGAGTAAATATTGGACCATAGTATGTTTTATTTTCTGACAGCTCACACTCCAGCCTAAACTCTACAGGGTGACTCCGGAACAAAAGGCTCAAAGTGTGCGAGGGACATTGTCCGACAGGCACGTTTCCATGGTAGCACTGGCAAGTTTCTGGGATATTGGAACCTGATGAAGGGCAAACGAACAGAGGGGTGAATCCCATGGGCTGATTTCGCATAGCCCTATTCTCAGAGAGAACAACTTCAAGAGACGAACAACAAC
Organism: Semaprochilodus insignis; assembly: GCA_034552555.1. NCBI lineage: Eukaryota > Metazoa > Chordata > Actinopteri > Characiformes > Prochilodontidae > Semaprochilodus > Semaprochilodus insignis. The sequence continues at coordinate 18,696,190 of CM067496.1, forward strand.
TTCAAGAGACAAATCTGCTGTTTTTCAGGGGAGGTACCTCCCAGAACAGAAGATAGCAGCTATGGTAGAACTTTGCTGCGGGTTCTCAAGGTGTCCGATCAGCTTTTATGTGTTTTGGTCCTAGGATTTTACTCGACTTTAGCTGTTTTCACTGAGCAGTTGGATATCTCTGAGTAAGATAGCATGCTAGCTTGTGCCTAGCAGTCATAGAAATAGACATTATGGATATTTAATCAATATGGATTCTAGTACTAGAGTAAGGTAACAGCATATACGTCTTCAATACATCAGTTAGGTGGAAAATATCTGCCTTGGGGATGAAAACCTGCTGCAAAGCTTGAACATTAAAATACCAGTAGCAAACCATTACTACTAGAGCTTGGGTTTCAAACTGAGTCATAAATGTCTAAACTGGGTTAAAAACAAGGGAAAGAACTACCTCTATAAACTACTTCTACCGCTATAGGCCAATTTATGTGCCCCTATGGGATTTTAGCAGTATGTTAGCGCTAAACTAACAATGACTCAAATGAACAATTTTTTTTAAACCTAGAATTTATTCATTTTATTTATTTATTAATTCATTTATTGCATTGTGTTTGCATTTCATTGTATTTCCCTGGCTCTGTACGTGTACTCTGCACAATGACAATACAGTTAAATCTAATCTAATCTGATCTGATCTATGTACTTGTAATAAATATTAGCATCCATTTGACTCTTTCTGTAAAGAGCTCACTCTTTGCTGTTTTTCAACTAACAATCAACAACTGACTAATAGCCCTTTTCCACCAAAAGAACCATGAACTGGTTCTTGGACTGGTTCCATTCAGGCTTCTTAGAACCTTAGTGCTTAGTGCTCTGGGATCCAGTCTGCGTTTGCACCAATTTTTATTGGAACCAAGGAATGTCATGTCGAGGAGGACATGTTGTTGCACAGCGCTAGTACACAGTAGAAACAAGATGGCAGTATTGGTCAGGTTACCACTAGTACTCACAGACTGTGATGTATCCAGGACTTCCAGAAGTTCTAGAGGGACGTTCTTTGAACACGAAATTAGTCCCTCCCACTAGAAAACCAAGCGCACCATTGGCTGATTTCACTGAGCTGGTGCAGGCACAGGGATGCAGCAGTCCTGCTTGTGGTGATATGATTGCTTGGGTTTGATGTACACTGCCAGAGAAGAATATTTTGCATATTTTGTGGTCTGTTCTTGTTCTAGAGAGAAGTTCTAGAGTGACATTCTTTGAACACAAAATTAGTCCCTCCCACTAGAAAACCAAGCGCACCATTGGCTGATTTCACTGTCACTTTCTTTTTATGTTAGAGGCTAATTAATATCTAAGCCTTCTGTTCAGTTCCTGAAGTCCTAACCAATGGGAAAGCTACCTACCTGGCTACCTCTGAAAAAGTACATCCTGATTGGATAGTGTTCCGTTGGGTGTTTCGGCATGGCTCAAAACTTGCAAACAAGCATGAATGGACAAAATGGACTGCATGAGTGTGAAGTGCAATGACAAGAATGACAGGGATACAATGATGTCATAGAGGGCTGACATCCAATCTGCTACTTTATGGCTATGCTGTTGTTGGTGGTGTTTACAGGCTGTCCGGCGGGGTGGTATACCGCAAAGCAGGATATCTCAGTTAGCCTAAGCCTAATGAAGACCATCCAATCAGAATGGCCCTCGGCTCTTTTCCTATTGGGCTAGCTTGACTTTGGGGTTAAGATATCTGGCTGGGAAAACTGGGGAAACTGGGAAATCCTGCTTTGTGGAATACCCCCCGGAATTGATCTACTGATGTTTTTAATTATACATGCAATTGTTCAGAAGTGCTGACCATACCCTTGATAAACTCAACATAATTTATCATAATAGCAATGCCTCCATTTCTTCATTTGACCAAATTGCTCAGATCACAGCTGAAACAGTCCTGCTACGCGTACATCTGGAATACATCTGGAAAGGCAAGCACTAATGTCCTGTGTTCTGCTTAGTGGACACACTCGCTTACACATGCCGAATCACAGCCAACAGATCTAATCATAAGCATATTATGATTATACAGCGCAATTCTAGACACCCACCAGTAGCTGCACACGGGACCCATATGTTCAGTTCAAGGGGACAGGTTTGTTCTTGCACACTTGCCACATCCAAGCTCATCTGTTATTGTTTTGTCTCATAGTCGCCTTAAAGCTGCAGGACTGCAAAAGTGGTAAGCGGCATGGTTCTCCTTTTGAAGGGCTGAGGTTACAACCTCCCAAGCGTTGGTTTAATGCGGCCATTACTGACATTTTATAGTGACCACCAGAAAACTTTGCTCTAGTTTTCCGCAGGGAATTGAAACGTGTCCAAGTCATCTGAGCTGGTGCAGGCACAGGGTGGATGCAGCAGTCCTGCTTGTGGTGATATGATTGCTTGAACATTGGGTTTGATATACACTGCCAGAGAAGAACTGCTTTTGGTTCTCTCAAGAACCTTTCAATGGATATTTGTTGACACTTTCTATGGAGAAGTGCACATTCTGTAAAGGTTCTTTGGATCTTTAAAAGGTTCTTCACAGGCACAGATTTCTTTTTCAAACTTGGCTCTTTAGGGAAACAAAAGAAGTTCTTTTATGGCAGAGGTCTTCAAATCTGGACCAAATCTGGTGTTACACTAAGTGGCCAAACAGTTACATTAACTGTTCCCTTAACTTCCAGTAAGAACAAAATCCAGGACTGGAAACTGTACTGAAGGTCAAAATTGCTTGGACGTTGGATTTGTTGTACAATGGCAAAGAAGAACTGCTTTTAGTTCTCTCAAGAACCTTTCAAAGGATATATGTGTGAAGAACTTTTTTAAACATTTAAAGAACCTTAAAGAACCTTCACATGATGAAAAGGACTGACACCATTGCAAGGGGTTTCTCCATGTTAAAGGAATGATCCAGGAACACTGGCGTATTCCTTTAACATGAAGAGGGGCGTTTTCTAGACTGTTTTCTATGTATGTGGATGTGGCATGTGTGCTGTGTTTTGCTCTTCCCTTTCCCCAAAGTCAATGTGGAAAAAGACAGACTGCCCAGTTTGACCACCTCTTCGATGCAAAGTAGAAAAATAAATAATAGAATAATAAAAAATATATATTATTTCACAAGTATTCCAGCTCAGTCTGACTTCTTGGAGAAAAAAACTTTAAAAAGTGCCATATATGGTTTCTAAGACAACAGCCTCCAACAAAAGGGGAAAAACAAGCGCAGACCACAAAATATGCATGACCGTGACCGACGCGTAGGCCTCTGTGACGTACTTTAAACAAATGCATAAAACACACACACACACACACACACACACACACACAACCTGAATAGCCAGACACACTCTATAAAGTACAAACCCCCTTAAAAAAGAAAAACAGCCCTGAAATAAGAACAATTAAAGAAGTGTTTTAAACTGTGCCCGGCCTGCCGAAACACGTCTCCCATCAGCCTGCTTTGTTTATCAGACGAGCAGACAATGGGGATTTCTCACGGCCAAGTCTATAGTGTCAGATAGTTTAGTGGAGCTTACACTGACATCACCCTGTCATCTCGCTGCATACAGCCTGGGGGGCATCTGGCAACCAAGCTGGCCTGTCTGCTGCCCTTGTCTCCATCTCACTGCGTCCCTGTGTATTGTGTTTTGAGTAAAGCAAGACAAATACATAAACACAGGTTGCTCATGTTATAAAATGTTGGTGCTCGTCTGTCTCATGTCATTAGACTACACATTTGTTTAGACAGAATAGACTATTGAAAATCACACATTTCTACACAACCCAAATAGGAGTCTATGGGAGGAACGAGGGATGAAAACGTCACACAGAGGAGTGCGGGTCAGTATGTCTATGGATTAGAGTTTGGGGATCTGCCCTAAATGAATACATGCAATTTGGTTAAAGGAAATAGGGTTTGAATGGGGTGAAAATGAATGGGGGAAAAAGTGATGTGGGGGGAAAAGGACAAACAGATGTGCTTAGGGTTCTGCCCTGAAACAATTTGTGTGAAATGGAGTCTGTCAGTCGAGCAGAAGTACATTAGATGGGTGTGCACTTTTCCACCCCATTCATTTTTCAAGGGAAAAAAATCGGAATTTAAAAAAGTTTTTTGGAAAACTGCAGATCATAAAAACTGTATATAAGCACAACATTCCAGATCAGACCGAACATTTTGGAATTGGAACGGTGTTGATATCTTGAAAACTGTGACAGGATCCATAGATTGAGAAGAGGTGGTACAGTGCAGTGAATGTCTCGTTCCATGTGTGGAAAATGGCTCCAAAGCAGATGTTAATGATTGGCTAAAAGGAGTGACTGCATTTGGGTGTGCCAAAGACCATAGTGTGAAGGAAGTAGCTGAATCTGCAGGTGCATGGAAGCGTACGGTCATACGGGTCTACCAGCAGTGCCACAAATCCCACTCTACAGGAAACTCTCCTCGGAACTGTGACAGGGAAAGCATCCACCAAATCTGGCCCAACTGCGCAATTCTTTGATGCAAGAGTGTCAGAACATTGATGTGGGCTGCATCCAGAAACTCATCCAGTCCATGCTAAATCCAAACACAGCTGTTATTGGTGCTCGTGGAGGTATTACATGCTATTAGTTACGGTTTATACATGTGTATTGCGGCCCAAAGGAACAAGATTACCGTCATTACAAACTAATGCTGTCCAATAAGTTGGAAAACTCCCACTCCCTGATCTGAGGTAAGACCACCACTGTCGTTCCCACCTCCCCAAGCTCCAGCCCTCCCTTTATATCATCTAGTCCAGTTACAAGCGCAGCAGGTGGCACGTACCATGGGTACCAATCCTGCCAGAAGCAAAAGTCATTACGCTGACAATCAGCAAATTACCTTCCAATCACTCAACACTTGAGTTTCCAGTAGCCAATCAGAGGAGTCCATTAGGGAGTGAATGGAGGACGGAGCGACAATTTCCCTCAGAGCGTCCATAATTCTATTGTTGCCCTGAGGCAGACAGGCAGGAGGAGCTGAACTGGTTGCAGGTGTGTTTGTCACCAGCTGAAGCTCTCCCTTTTCTTTCCCTTTCTCTCTCTCTCTCTCTCTTCCGAGGCACTATCTCCCCTCAGGCAAACCTCTCACCTGCTCCTCCGCCCACACCCCCGCCACTGCCGCCCATTCGATCAAGCAGATTCACAGACAGCGGGGGTTGTTCTCGATTTGCATATATTACTCAATACTTCATGTTCAGTGACGACTGCCAAGTGAAAGCATTAGCCATGAGCTCCAGAGAGCTTGTGTCATCTTCCATAGTTGCCGCCGAAGCTGTGAGGCCACTGGTGTTGCCCATGAAGAAAAGCATCATTTCAAATGACATATTTCTCCAGCAAAGCTCAATTACAAACACAGAAATTCAGTTGAAAGTGCAGATTCTAAACTTTCCGGAATTTGATAGTTGCGTCCTACATGTTTGCCATGTTGTTGTCAATGGTTAACATTGAAACAAATGGAGAAAAGCTGGACATGGTGACTCGAATCTGAGGTCTGTAAGTAACAACATAAATGGAATAATGCATAATCACATACAGTTTATGAATAATGTGGTTATAGTTACATACTCAAGTCAATGATAATTAAATATATCGTCGCTGTCCAAAGAAAAACATGCATGTCCATTTCTGTCGACTTTTAAAGGTCAGACCAACATCGAATTCGTTCTTGGGGGTCTGCCGATCTTAATAGGAAAAATTTTGGAATTTTCCATAAGTGGGATCAAAAAGCTGTATACAAGCACAGCATTCCCGAATTCCAAAAAGTCTGTAAGTAAAAAGGTTAATGTAATAGTTGCATAACCACATACAGTTTTCAATGTAATAATGTGGTTATAGTTATATACCAAAGTCAAATACGTCTAGATCCATTAGCACTGTTCAATATAATAATCTATACATATATATATATATATATATATATATATATATATTCATCATTGCTGTCCAAGGAAAAACATGTATCTCCATTTTCCTCGACTTTTAAAGGCCAAACCAATGTTGAATTTGTGCTTGGGTCTCTGCCCTGAGAGCAGAAGTACAGTAGATGGGCGTGTACTTTTCCACCCCATTCAATCTTAATGGTAAAAATTCCGGAAGTTTTTTTCTGAAAACCGTGAGTGGGATCAAAAAGCTGTATACAAGCACAGCATTCCCAAATCTGTAAAGTCTGTAAGTAAACATGTAAATGTAATAATTGCATAACCACATACCAATTACATTGCAATAACATGGTTATAGTTATACACCAAGGCCAAAAACCTGTAGTTCAATTAATATATATATTCAAAATATCATTGCTGTCCATCTGTTTGATTTTGACTTTTATGCATCATTTGAACACAGCAGCTGCTGTTTACACAGTGTGAAAATTACATGATGAACGGACCAACAGAAAAAACCTGAAATCCACTTGGAACACGTCTGGTTCCATTGACTTACATTCAAATTAAAAAGGTTTTTGCCCTCTCCTGTAAAATTGGCAGTTTTGAGATACTTTTTTTTTTTGGGACAGCAATGATGTACTGCAATGGACGGGTGGAATGTTCAGGGTGTTTCCTGCCTTCCAGCCACTGAGCACTGAGATAGGCTCCAACACCTCCTGCAACCCAGAAGGATAAGTGGCTCAGAAGATGAATGAATGAATGCATGAATTAATCAATAAGTATAGTAGAAATTTCCTTTCCTTTTGATGATTGTAAACATTGTGAATTAAGTTTTCAGATGCATTCATTCCATATATGGAAACTAAGCTGTTTAATTTTGTTGTTTTTTCGTAATGTCACAAAGTGGAGGTCTAAAGGGAGGAACTACTTCTTTTACTGGAGGGATATTTGACCTTGGGGATCTCTACTTCAACTCAACTACATGGCTTGTGTGCTTCAGACAGTGGCAATATGCTCCATCTCCCCCCTTACTGCCTGTGCGAATGGCTCTTTTGTGTGGGCGGGACAAAAAGCGGCATCTCTGAGGAGTGTTCATGCAGCTGCTGGCTAAGAGAGTGATGACAAGCGGGTGTCTAATTCAATGAGCCTCACGCGTGCCTGCCGCTAATCAAAACACATTAAAGCTGTGAATTTACGGCTTGTTCTGAGACTGAGCTAAAGGATTCTGTGAGCACCAAATCCCTGTTGCATTCACTTTCACAGGACTATAACAGCAATGATTATCATCATCATCATCATCAAGGTGATGGTTATCATGACTTCACACAACTGAGGTGGGCAACATGCCACACACCTGTCTGCTTGTGAAGCCTCATTGACTCAGTAATGCCATGAAGGTTTAGACTAAACCAACTAAACGGATGTTGTTGGTGATCTTCAAGACTCTACAGTCTTACACTTAACAGGTCCAACTGATGAGAGTCTGAAACAGTACATATCCTGATATACCACATATACTCTTGATGTACCACAGTATTATATTTCTGCCACCCATCACCCATTATATTTCGCCACCTATAATATACACTCATCATCAAAAGAATAGCTACACAAATAGCTGCACCAAGAAGAAATCAACTGACAGGAATGACACATTGTGAGACATGCCGCTGCACATGTGACGTAAGCAAGGACGGGCCTTATCTCTGTACCTGACTGACCCAACAGCCATCATTGCAGACATTCAGCGAGCAGTGATGCCCTCCATGAGTCATCCTGTTAGTGCCAGCACCATCAGCAGACAGCTGCACGACGCAGGACTACACCATGTCAACGTCGCCAACGACTGCAACGGTGTCGTGCCAGAGTGTCATGGAGTGACTCAAAACAGGAGCGGATCATCTTCAGTGACAAGTCCTGCTTTTGTCTTGGTGGAGATGACCAAAGAATCCGTGTGTGGAGGCACCGTGGTCAGCACCAAGATGAACGGTTTTATACTGCTCTGTTTGCTGTGCCTCCTTGCGGGGTTTTGTGATTCTTCCGTTGCAGGCCTGAGCTAGCTACCATTTTTTGTCTTTCTTGTGTTTGACCTGTTTTGCCCTTTGACCTTGCCTAGACCTTTTGCCATGTTGTTTTGCTTTTTGCTTCTGACCTCTGCCTGTTTCTTCGACTACTCTTCCGGTTTTTCCCCTAATAAACCTTCTACTGTTTTACACTCCGCGTGCGTCAGTTCTGTCGACCAGGCCTGACACTACAAGGTGGACCATGAAGGTTTTTCTGCACAGTGTAAAAGCTCTAGTTCCCATTTCAGTTTAGTGAATATTCATGATGGACGGACCAATAGAATTGCTCCAAAACTGCTTAATAATAAACCTTGTTCTGTCAGCCTCCACTGCAGGTTACGAAAGCTGGTTCATCCTGTAAAGGTCCATTTTGGAGGGTTTTAAGGTGGACTGTATAATTCCATGAGTGCTATTTTATAGTCTGATGTCTTCACTTTTATTCTACAGTAAAGTATTAAAATAAACATAAGGAGAACCTGCTATGGGTGTCTAACTTTTGATTGGTGGGGTATGTCTTTAGGATCGGACGTAAGCACTTCACAAGCATCTCAGTAGCATCACCCTGCATGCTTTGGTCAAAACAGGGTTAATCAGACAGTGATGGATTGCCGTGGTGGTCTAATCTCATTACGTTTCTTCAAAGGAAGCATAGTCAGCACCCGAGTCTTAAGAGACTGGATTGAATTTAATTCATATGCCTGCGATCTTGCCTTGGGTCATATGGGTGACAGAGACAGATAACCATTGACAATGAAAATTGGAAAACTGCTTCAATCTAAAGGCAACAGGTAATAATAATAATAATAATAATAATAATATACAAATAATGAACAAAGCTAATAATAATACATTTATAGTGTAATATTGTAATACTGTATCAGTTTTGATAGCATTTAAATAGTCCTTTTTTACCTAGTTAAAACTGAATGATGATTGGTCCAATACAAATCACCTAAACTTTTATAGAATAAGGTTTTGTCATGTTAACTTCCATTAATTACTAACATTTCATATTTTCCTGTAAAGGTATTTTGGAAATATGTGTGGCAACATCGTATTTGTCTAACTCTATAGGCTGTTTATCTACAGATTAAGATCTAATCTATAGACCGATAGACTATGCAAGAACCTCTGTCTTGTGAAAGAGTGAAAAGGAGAGATAGTGTTAAAGAGAGAGAGAGAATAAGAGAAAGAGAGAAAGAGAGAGACAGAGAGAGAGGAAGAGAAAGAAGGAAAGGCGGAGAGAAAGAGAGTGAGAGATAAAGAAAGAAAAAAGAGTGTGACAGTGTGAAAGAGAGTAACAGAGAGTGAGAGATAGTGTGTGAAAGAGAAAGAGTGAAAAGGAGAGATAGTGTTAAAGAGAGAGAGAGGGAGAAAGAGAGAGAATAAGAGAGAGGGGGAGAAAGAGAGTGAGAGATAAAGAAAGAAAGAAAGAAAGAAAGAAAGAAAGAACGAGAGAGAGTACAACAGTGAAAGAGACAGAGAATAAGAGATAGAAGGGGAGAGAAAGAGAGTGAGAGAAAGAAAGAGAGAGTGCAACAGTGTGAAAGAGAGAGAGAATAAGAGAGAGGGGGAGAGAAAGAGTGAGAGAAAGAATGAAAGAAAGAAAGAAAGAAAAAAGAAAGAGAGATAGTGCAACAGTGTGAAAGAGAGAGTAAACAATAGAGTGAGAGATAGTGTGAAAGAGAAAGAGTGAAAAGGAGAGATAGTGTTAGAGAGAGACACCACTGTGCAAACCTCCCAGAATAAAGGACTTGAGCTGAACTTGCTTACAGTGTCTGTTTACACCCGTCACTTGACTGACATAAGAAATCACACCAGGCTGCTTTTGAAGGGCTCACAGACCTGGAGCGTTAGTGCTTCCGCATTCCTCACCTTCCAGCACAGACAACACCTTTGTTGCATGATGCTCAGCAAGTTCAGATCACCTCGGCTGATTCTGTCTAGACCAACTCAAACAACCACATTTCAGACAACTCGGAATGATGTTCTCCTATCTGACCAGTGGTGATCTGTAGAACCCTGTCAGTCAGCCCTAATGTCAGACTGCTGGTGTGGTGGATCAGACACAGCAGTGCTGCTGGAGTGTTTAAACACTGTGTCCACTCACTGTCCACTCTATTAGAATCACAGGACGTTGCCTATAGGACGCTGCCCACACCAGCACAAGTAAAGGACTGTCCTCACATGTTTGGAGCTGTACTTGCAAAACCCCAGATAATTCCGATGTGTTCACACCCAGACAATTCCAAAAGGGTTCTGTGTGTGTGTGTGTGTGTGTGTGTGTTGCGGGGGGGGGGGGGGTTGTGTCTCAGCTGGTCAATGGAGGGGAGTAGATTTTTCTATATCCACAACAGAAGATGCCATCCTGTGGGAAATAACATTTATCTCTCCCCCTCCCATCTCTTCTTTTAATCCATACCCCCTCCTTCTCTCTCTCTCTCTCTCTCTCTCTCTCTCTCTCAGACCAGAGGGGAGCTGAGATTTATTAGAGCTGTTAGGCCCTGTGCCCTAAGGATATTCCATCCCAAGTCAAATAGAGCTCACAGCAAAGACAGGTCATGATCCGATGGCCATGCTTTCAGCAGGAGATGAGCTGGTTAGCTATACCGGGGCTACATTTGTGTTTGCCTAACTGTGCACTCTTGTCTAGTGAAATGTTAGTGCCAGCACCATTAGCAGACGGCTGCATGACGCAAGACTACACGCACGCAGACCGTTACGACTACAGCCCTTAACACCACGTCAACGTTGCCAAAGACTGCAGTGGTGTCACGCCAGACTGTCATGGAGTGACACAGAATGGCAGCGGGTCATCTTCAGTGACGAGTCCCACTTTTGTCTTGGTGGAGACGACCAACAAATCCTGTGTGGAGTCACCGTGGTCAGCACCAAGAATGGTTTGTTTTCACACGTCCACAAGGTCTAGTGGCACTCCACCTCCACCCCTACCGCACCATCTGCAGGAACTGTGTGAGAATATTCAAGCTGCATGGGATGGATTATCACAGGACACCATTAGGAACCTCTACAACTCCATGCTGAGACGCCCGATGCCATACTGAGAGACACTACTTCTGTATGTGTAGCTCAATAAATATTGTCCGTATCAGTCTAAATTTATCATCATTTATTGTTCCTGGTAATCTTTATCTTCCTTCCCAATAGCACTGCAATCCCACACCTCCTTCTGGGTGCAGCTATTCTGGGTAAAGCATCCTTGGGTACGTGAAAGGTGCTACATAAATGTACATACTGTGGCGCTGGCATAAAGGACGATGCAGGATCGAGAGCGAATGCTCTTTTATAGAACACAGCAGCAGATTAGAACCACCTCCACCCAAAACAATCAGCTCCACAGCTCAACACAGAACAATACACACAGCACGAAGGACATTTTCAGAACTTCATACACCACATTAGTGTCCTCACACACTTTAATCTACTTCAAACGCTACTAGAAATGAGCTAACGAAATGCCCGAGTCTCTTACGACTGCACACCACACTGGAACTGAGGAGCTGAGGTTTTCCTCAGAAGTCAGCCACACACACGCACACGCGCACTCACGCTCTCAGCAGGAACGTGAAGCACACTCAAGCCACTGTTTCCACAGGACACCGCTCTGAACAGAGATTTGAAGTGGGTATAATTGCGGCGGGTGTCGGTTTGCCCGGCCGTAATCCGCACGATGAAAAGCAGTGGAAGGAAAACACACGACAGAGGCCAACCAGAGCCTCGGCCTGACACGCCTCCGCGCACAGTATGAGCTCTCATGCAGCCAGGCCAGGTCTTAAAACACACACACACACACACACACACACACACACACACACACACTCTCTGTTTTTCACTTCTTACACCCACCCGTCTAATAAAGATGACCATCTCTCTCCATTCTCTCCCCATTCTCTCTCGCTCTCTTTCTGCATTTCACTGAGGTTTCCATTCTCTCTCTCCCACTCCAGTCTCCCTCTCTCTCTCTCTCTCTGCATTTCACTGTGAGGCTTCCATTCTCTCTCTCCCACTCCAGTCTCTCTCTCTCTCTCTCTCTCTCTCTCTCTCCACATCTCAGTGTGAGGTTTCTGTTCTCTCTCTATGTATGCCATTCTGTCTAACATGTCTAATGTGTCTCCCGCCTCAGTCTGTAGCTGATGTAGAACATAGAACTTTCCACAAGCTCAACAGGGTATAAACCTGAAGAACACACCAGATAAATACACCAAATAAAGAAAGATCTATCTATCCATCCATCCATCCATCCATCTATCTATGCTTCCACCCATCCATCCATCTATTCATCCATCTATCCATCTATTCATCCATCTATCTATGCATCCTCCAACCATCTATCTATCTATTCATCCATCCATCCATCCATCATCCATCTATCCATGCATCCATCTATCCATCCATCCATCCAGCTATGCACCCACCCATCCATCCATCTATGCATCCATCCATCCATCCATCCATCCATCTATGCATCCATCCATTCATCCATCCATCCATCCATCTATCTATTCATCCATCTATGCACCCACCCATCCATCCATCCATCCATCCATCCATCCATCCATCTATGCATCCATCCATCCATCCATCCATCCATCCATCCATCCATCCATCCATGCATCCACCCATCCATCCATTCATCCATTTATGCACCCACCCATCCATCCATCTATGCATCCATCCATCCATTTTACCTTTAAACCCATTTACAGCCTAGGACCCATCAGAGTCTAGAGTGTTATTATACACTTCTATAACCTATGAATAGCCAAACCAGTTTGTTTTGTAGGTCTTGTAGTTACTGAGTAATAACCCTCCTTGACACAAAATAAGTCTCCTGTGACTGAAACGTGCCTAATAGTGTGTAATACCTCCACGAGCACCAATAACAGCTGTGATTGGATTTGGCATGGACTGGACAAGTTTCTGGATGTAGGCCACATCAATGTTCAGACACTCTTGCACCAAAGAATTGGGCCAGATTTGGTGCATGCCTTCCCTGGTGGTTTACTGGTTGTTTGAGGTAGTCCCACAGATCTCCAAGAGGATTCAGATCTGGGGATTGTGTGGGCCAGTCCAGATGTGTGAATGTTCATCATGCCAATGTCAGTTTGAGGTGTCCAAAGAATCTCAATAGAAGAACATGTGCTTAGTGACCGGGTAGGTCATATGTTCTTTCTTTATTTGAGTATTTTTCTTTCATTTCTTGCTTTCCTTCGTACCTTTTCTGTCAGTCATTCACTCTTTTTTCTTTGCCCCCTCCTTATTTATTTCCTTCTCTTTTTGCCTTTCTTTGTTTCTTCCTTATTTATTTTCTTTCTTCCTTCAATTCTTTTTTCCATCTTCATTTATTTTCTTTTTTCCTCTTAATTTTTCTGGAATTCTTTTTTTCTCTTTCCTCTTTCTCTTTCTTTCTTTCTTTCTTTCTTTCCTTAATGGTTTCTCTCTTTCTTTCTTCCTTTCTTTATTTCTTTCCTGTTTTTTTCTTCCTTCTATCTTTCCCTTTTCCTTTTTTCTCTGTAAAGTTCTAGTTTCTTTCTTTCTGTACATATTGTGTGTGTGTGGAGAGAGAGAGAGAATTTGTGTGTGTGTGTGTTAAGGGTGGTCTTGGAGGGGGTCTTGCCTTGCACTTGAGGCAGATTATAAATGCCAGTGTCTCACACACACACACACACACACACACACACACACACACACACACACACACACACGCACACAGGTCCCTCTGCGGTGTGTATGAAGGCTGTATCTGTGGAGGGAAAGAGGAGTCTAATCCGCAGAGCTATGTCAGCTATGTGCCCGCTGCGTCAGGTGAGAACAGGTTACACTGTGCTAACGGCAGATCTGCTCATCTGCACTCACAGGCCTTTGAAGTTTTCAAAAAGACCTGTTTACTTTTGAGCCCCTGTCAGGTGTGACTGATTTGGCTGCTTGTGCTGAGGGCCATTTTCTCCCAATGAGCCGTGAAGGACTACACCTCCCATGTTCCTTTGCACCAGTGAAAGTATCAAACCCCACTTTGTTACTGTGGAGGCAAAAAAGCAGCTTCTTCTTCTCTCAACAAGATCAATCAAAACAGGACATGTATTAATGTGGACAGCCCTAGCTCAGCTCCAGCATACGATGAGAAAGCCTATAGGCCTAGCTCTAACAGTCACTGTTCACCATGGGTAAAAACACACTTCCAACATTTGAGCCTTTAGAGCTCGCTAAGGAGTAGACCTAGTAACAGAGGCGCAGAAGAATACCACCCTGAATGTGCTGCTAGCGGAAAGGCTGTAATCAGGGTTAATGCCCAGTCCCGCTAAGGGGGATAAAGTTCCTGGCTTCCAAAGTGGTTTGATTCCAGGAGACTCTGACAGAACCTTTTCTCCCGGTCATTATTGTCCATCACCACTGAGGATTAACGGAGAGTCTGCTAACAGAGCTTTTCGCCAACAGATCAACTCAGAATCAACCCCAAACTATCTATGCACCAAACAGACACCACACCAGGCAAACCAAGCTACATCAACACAGCATACCTATACATGGAGATGATGTGCACAACCAAGTCCTGTAAACCACAAACATTACTATTCTCACTGTATACATTACAGAGAGTGCGTACTGAGCTTCCGTCCTTTAAATGAGAGAGAGAGAGAGAGAGAGAGAGAGGAGAGAGAGAGAGAGAGAGATAAACAGAAAAAGAAAGAAAGAAAGAAAGAAAGAAAGAAAGAAAGAAACAGAGATAGAGAGAGACAGACACAGAGAGACAGAGAGGATGAGAGAGGGTGAGAGAGATGGAGAGGGTGAGAGACAGGGTGAAAGAAAGAGACAGAAAGACAGAGAGAGAAAGATAGAGAGACAGAAAGACAGAGAGAGAGAGAGAGAGAGAGAGAGAGAGAGAGAGAGAGAAATGGATGTAGTGTGGGGTCTGAATGAGATGGTGGGTGTTCGTCTGCCCTGCAGGGTGAGTCGAGTTTATGCAAATGAGCCACTGCTGTGTTATTGCAACAGGAATATCAATGGGGCAATTACTGTTACATGACAGACCAGTGTCTGCCCCCCAGACCTCCCCCAATCTCTCTCACACACACAGAGAGCAGTGGAATAAGAAAGTTAATAATGTGTGTGTGTGTGTGTGTGTGTGTGTGTGTGTGTGTGTGTGTGCTCGTATTTATGTGTATGTGTGTGTGTGTCTGTTTGTGCGCTGTGTGTGTGTGTGTGTGTGTGTGTGTGTGTGTGTGTTTGTGTGTATGAGAGTGTGTGTGTGTGTGTGTGTGTGTGTGTGTGTGTGTGTGACCCTGAGGGCCAGACACTGCTAAATGGCTGCTCGAGCTGAAAGCTAAGCTGAGAGAAAGCCCTGTATTACTCAGGGAGCACAGTACTGTCACAGTAAAGCAGCAGAGAAACAAAGCATTCAGCATCTGACTAATCTGAACAGGGTCTTCTGATCCCCTGAACATGATAGAAGCTCCTCATAACAGCTTACAGCATCAGGTCTGTTCTTTCACCCTTGGCACTCACTGTGATCGCCAGCAATAAAATAACCATTTTGTAGTTTAGTTTTGTTGCCATGTCCTCGTCTTTTAAAAAGACTTGAAAGTATCGCAAGGGCACACCTAAAGCTGACCATACAAACTGTAAATAGAGTACAGCTACAGTTGTACAGCTACTGTACTACAACTACAGTACTACAGCGGAGTACTATCAGTACAGCTACAGTACTACAGTACAGTATTAGTGCCCCTACAGTACTACAGCGACAGTATTATTAGTACAGCTACAGTACTACAGTACTATCAATACAACTACAGTACGACAGCTATAGTACTATTAGTACAGCTACAGTACTACAGTAATATTAGTTTAGCTGCAGTACTACAATACAGTACTATTACTACAGCTACAGTACTACAGTAATATTAGTTTAGCTGCAGTACTACAATACAGTACTATTAGTACAGCTACAGTACTACAAGACTATTAGTTTAGCTGCAGTACTGCAGTACAGTACTATTAATACAGCTACAGTACTACTAGTTCAGCTGCAGCACTACAGTACAGTACTATTAGTACAGCTACAGTACTACAGTACTATTAGTTTAGCTGCAGTACTACAGTACAGTACTATTAGTACAGCTACAGTACTACAGTACTATTAGTGTAGCTGCAGTACTACAGTACTATTAGTTCAGCTGCAGTACTACAGTACAGTACTATTAGTACAGCTACAGTACTACAGTACTATTAGGTGTAGCTGCAGTACTACAGTACTATTAGTTCAGCTGCAGTACTATTAGTACAGCTACAGTACTACAGTACTATTAGTTCAGCTGCAGTACTACAGTACTATTAGCTCAGCTGCAGTACTATTAGTACAGCTACAGTACTATTAGTTCAGCTGCAGTACTATTACTACAGCTACAGCACTACAGTACTATTAGTTCAGCTACAGTACTATTAGTACAGCTACAGTACTACAGTACTATTAGTTCAGCTAAAGTATTACAGTACAGTACTATTAGAACAGCTACTGTGCTAGAGAACTAAATTACATTACCTCTGATCTTTTCTGTCAGTGTAAATCTGGCTTAGGCTTACTACATTCTCTACAAGAAGCAAAAAGCAGGAAAGACAAAATGGATGAAAGAAATAAAGAAAGGAAAACAAGAAGAAACAATAATAGTAATATGAAGGAATGAAAAGACAAAAAGATTTTGAAAAAAATGAAAGGGAACAAAAGAAAGAAGGAAAGAAAAAAACAGGTGAGTGAAGAACATGAAAGTAGTACGAAAGAAAAAAATGCATGAAAAAGAAAAAAGAACATGAAAAAACAAAAAGAAAGAACTCACAAAAGAATGCACAAATGAAAGTAGGACAGGCAGGATATCTGACGAAAGAAAGAATGGAAAGAGGGATGAACAGATTATAAAAGAAAGAAATAACAAACATGAGACAGAGAAAAGTGTAAATTGTTTCCTGACAGAGCTGTGAAGTCCACACAGCCCACAGACCCCTAACACCCCCCACTCCCACACGGGTTTCTACAAAGTAAACCTTCAGAAGGAGGCATGCTGTCGGCGTGTGCTCCGAGTGAATAATTCCTGCAGTCAAACTGAGCTGCTGAATCATAAATCTGAGTCAGAGCAGAGCAGGAGCTACAACAACACAACTCCAACAACACACACTGGTGTTCCAGCAACACACTCTGCTCCACAGACTCTACACCCAACTTCAACTTCAGACCATAGATGGTCCTCAACACCTCCACCACATTACTGACCAGCACTTCAGCCCTGCTGCAGAACCCTGACATAACCATCTATAAACATGTCATAGCAGGACACCGTCAGGAATCATCATAACAGATTACTGTTCATTAATAAAGCAGTGTTATTACCACAGATTTCACCATCAGTAATAGAAACAACACTCCTATACTACCGGCCAACTCATGACAGGATATGACATGTCAATGTTATATGGCAAGTAAATAATGTTTATTACTATTTACTACATATTTTTGCATTCCTTTTCAAACGTTTTGTGTTTACTTGGTATATTTTTGCCTCCACTCGCAAACATTTGTAGTTCCTTCACAAAATCATTTTCATGTTCATTTAAAGAAACGCAAAATTATTGCGAAATTTTTGTGACAGAATGCAAAACATTAGCAAAATTTGGTAAGCAAAATTGTTTCAAGGGAAAGCAAAAGTATTGCAAGGGTATCCAAAATTATTGAGAGGTTATCCCAAATTATTGGAAGGAAATCCAAAGTTATCGCAAGAGAAAGCAAAATTATTGCAAGGGAATCCAGAATGATTGCAAGGGAATCCAAAATTAATCCAAGAGTATCCAAAATAATTGCAATGGAATCCAAAATTATTGCAAGGGAAAGCAAAATTATTGCAAAGGAAACCAGAATTATTGCAAGGGAAGTCAAAATTATTGCAAGGGAATCCAGAATGATTGCAAGGGAATCCAAAATTAANAAGGGAAAGCAAAATTATTGCAAGGGAAAACAGAATTATTGCAAGGGAAACCAGAATTATTGCAAGGGAATCCAAAATTATTTTAAGGGAAAAGTAAATTATTGCAAGGGAACGATTTACCCTTTAAAGCTCATTAACCCGCTGCCTTTAATTAATACAAAACAGTACAATCTGTGATGAAATTACTCACGAGAGTATTGATGCACCGTTATGGCTTTGGTTTCATTGACGTCTGGTTCTAGTTTGCCGGCTTGGTGATAAAAATAATTAATAGAACAAATTGTTTAGTCCTGGGACATGCCTCCCACCCTGGGCTGCATTGTAAATCCGACAATAATGACAAACCATGGCGTGCCCCCCCCTCCCCCCTCTCTGAGAGACGGAGACTTTGATGGTGAAAAGCCTTATGAATCCATCACATAAATGCCCCCGCTCAGCGGACACTTTAAGAGGACCTCTGCTCAGAGCCAGACGGGCGATGTGGAAGTGGCTTTAGTTCAGGGCTGGACGCTTCTCGCCCCAGACACTTTATGAGCAGTTGCATTTCACTAGAAGAATGACTCGGTCCTAAACACATCTACTAAAGAAGCGTGGGATGACTTTTTTTCTCCATCATCTCAACCTGTGGCTTTTCCAGCTATGGTTATGGTAAGTTGTGAAAGTGTATACATCTATACACTTGGGTTATATATCTTAATCTTCCTGGCACTATGCTTTAAAAGAATGCACTTTCACTTTCAACCACCATCACCCACACACCTACCCACGCACACGCACCAGGAGAGCTTTATACTGAACTGATTTCCACATTAATGATTTCCACATTACTTCAGTCAAACCACTCTGCCAACACCTAAACCACACCCTAACCATACCTTCAGAAACAAAATGGAAGTGGTGTACACACCTGCACACCCACTACCACACACACACACACCCAGACCAACACACATATCCTTGCTGTCCAAAGAAAACCATGTCCATTTTTGCTGATTTTTGCTTTTATGCAATGTTTGATCATATGACCTGCTGTTTACATTGTGGGTAATGTTTATGATGGATGGACCAACAGAAATGTCCGTAAACTGCTTGGTTAAACTACATCTGGTTCCACTGACTGACATTCAAATTGAACCAGGTTTTTGGCCTCTCCTGTAAAGTTGGCATTTTGGGGATACTTGTTTCGCTTTGAACAGCGACGATACACTGTATATATGTAAACTGCCTGGCCAAAAAAAAAAAAAAAACTGGACACTATATCATTGAGCGACCTTCAGCTTTGATTACGGTGCACATTTACTGTAGCCTTGTTTTTGACAACCTTGTGCAACATCCCAACATCGTCCAGAGTTGCCTTGCAGTGACGAAAGTAGAGCCAAACGACTTTGTCGTTCTCAGGCACATACCAAAGACTTTCAATGGGGTTAAGGTCAGAACTGTGCTTTAGCCATTTCATGTATCCTTCATTGATCTTTCACAACTATAGCACAGTTAATTTTGGCATTGCCAAGTCCAATCTACAGGCAAATTCAAGCCTTTTGTCCGATTAGCTTCACCAACAGTGACCACTTAGCTAGTTAGTCCCAATCCTGAGTTCTCATCAGATTGTGTGGGCTCTTAATTGCACTACTAAATGTAGCCGTGAGTTCACTGCTTATGTTCAGACCTCACCTTACTGCCCTGAGCACATCTTTACAGTTGATGTTGGAACATTGTTGTGAGAATTTGATTGCATGCAGCCCCAAGAGCACGAGTGAGGTCGGAAACTGATGTTGGGAGATTGGTTCTGCCACTCCAACTCATCCCAAAGGTATTGGATAGAGCTCCGTCACTCCAGGGAACACTACAGTAGCCCAAAGTTGGGGGTCTTAATGCACCTCCAGCTGATGTTTGGCATTGGGTGTGGTGTCCTTAGGCTTACATACAGCTCTTCAAATGCTTGGCTTTGTATGCAGAGATGAGCTTCTGTGTTAGCAATGGGTTCACCTTGATTAGACAGGGAGTCTGGACAACGTAGCTGGACACATAGTGTCTATACAGTATAACACACATGGGACATACAGTATGTATGCTCTCACGTCTTCACGCTGTATAAAAACAAACCTTTTTTTTGTGTGTGTTTGTGTGTGTGTGTGTGTGTGTGACTTGTGGCTATGCGTCAGCTGATGTGCAACAGGAAAGAACACACCAGAATACACACAGACCCTCACTGGTAGCTGGTATGTGGCATAGCAGAAGAGCATCATGTGGTCACACTCCTTCTCTAAAACCTCTCTGAACCTGGCTTGGTCACCATTCACACTTCTGTGCTGACAGCACGCTCACTCATGCAAACACACACACAGGCAGAACGCAACACACATACACAACCTACAGTTTGGAGTGTGCAAAGAGAGCAACATGAAGTTCCTAAATAGTTATAACTCACCAAGGCCATGCTCACGCAAATCAGGTTTAATTCCCAGATCTGATCTTTTGATACAACTGTCCGTACTATTATTCGCAAGAGATCAGGCACAATTCCGAGGACAATTCCCTGTAGACTGGGATTTTAGCCACTGCTGGTAGACCCGTATGACTGTATGCTTCAATACACCTGCAGATTCAGCTACTTCCTTCACACTATGCTCTTTGGCACGCCCAAATGCAGTCAGTCATTTTAGCCAATCATTAACATCTGCTTTGGAGCCGTTTTCCACACATGGAACGAGACATTCACTGCACTGTACCACCTCTTCTCAATCTACAGATCCCGTCACTCACACCCCACAGGTATTTATAGCCCCATCAGCCTCAAGCAGCGCCATCTGCAGGAGCCTGAAGTTACTACCACCTTAAACACGCAAGGTGACTCACTTTTTGTCCGGTGAGCTTAATGTTTCTGTGAAACTAGAATTGGCTTAGTGCTAGCATATATAGCTATATTGTTTTCTATTCATCCAAATTGAAGGTATATCTCGAATAGCCACACAGTTTTAAGGATGAAGTTTCACGCTTGGCCACGCACGTGACGTAAGCAAGGCCTTATCGTTGTACCTGACTGACCCAACAGCCATGATTGCGGACAGTCAGTAAGCAGTGATGCCCTCCATGAGTCGTCCTGTTAGTGCCAGCACCATTGGCAGACGGCTGCACAACACAGGACTATATGCACGCAGACTGTTATAACGACCGCCCTTAACACCACGTCAACGTCGCCAAAGACTGCAATGGTGTCGTGCCTGACTGTCATGGATCCATAGCTGCCTTTCCAAGGGGTCATCTAACACACGTGACTTTCCTTTGGGGATTACAATGAACACATGCTAAAATCAGTACTAAAACAGAAGGATCTTCACTGAGACTGGGAAGAATGGTCTGCTTACAACTAGGATGCGAAGGCTATAAACCACTGAGGAGTCAGGGGCAAATATTTTCTGGAGACCCAGGACAAGGAAGCAACCGGACACTGAATAAGCAAAGAAGAGAAAAATAAACAATAACAAAAGGAAATTGAATTATTCATCTCCGAGAGCAAAGTTCAGCTAAACCGTCAAGCCGTGGTGCTTATTTGCTGGAAGACGATATGACTGGCAACTGACCACAGCTCAACAATGTAAACGATCTATACCAATCTCTTAGAAGCATGCATCCAAGCCAAGAACCACTTGGGAACCTTTATTTTCAGGAGTGCAGGGCCAACATGAACCACTGCTCTGACATATTTACGCTAGAACTCGGTGGGCAAACTGAAACAGCCACTTTTATGAATGCTGCTGGAGAAGGGAGAAGGCACTGACCCAAACCATGTGTCTCTCTCACATCGGCCCCAGAGCCCCACCAGCACATAGGCGCCACGCACAGTGGCAGGCCCGAGCACATCTCCCCCTCGTGTCTCCGTCCACCTCCGTCAAAGCCCTGCGCCGAAGCTCCTGCTGGGAGCAGAAAGTTAGAGCTCGGCTCGGGTTACGGGCTGCAGCCATCTTGAGGAAGCCTGAACGGTGTACCACCCCCTTAGCCCTCCAGACCTCCAGTCTAGCGCTGCTGCAGGGCACAGACAAACCAGACCCAGGTGACCTCTGCCTGCAGGGGGTGGTGACGAGCATCTAGCACCGTGGGTGCAGGAGAACAGGCCCCACCGCTGGAAGCTTGACCTCCCACGGGTTTTGTGGAGTCCGTGCGAGTGCTGCTTAGGGTTTGAGGAATTTTACTGTAGGCCTGGGAGCCGGAAAATTCCGGACGGACTGAAAAAAAGAGCTGGACCCTTCCTGAAGATTCCAAAAAAAAAAATACTTCCTTCATATTTGACCATATAATGACTATTCAGTTCAATGCAATCAAGGCTATATAGCAGAAATGCGTTATAATAGGTATTTCAATATGTACATAAGGAGGAGCCTTATCTCTGTACCTGACTGACCCAACAGCCACAATTGCAGACATTCAGTGAGCAGTGATGTCCTCCATGAGTCATCCTGTTAGTGCCAGCACCACTGGCAGACAGCTACATGCACACGGACCGTTACGACGACTGCCCTTAACATCACGTCAGCGTCACCAAAGACTGCAATGGTGTCGTGCCAGACTGTCATGGAGTGACTCAGAATGGCAGCGGGTCATCTTCAGTGACGAGTCCCGCTTTTGTCTTAGTGGAGACGACCAACGAATCTGTGTGTGGAGGCACCGTGGTCAGTTAGGAACCTCTATAACTCCATGCAGAGTTGTCTGGTATGTTGCGTTAGCCAACATGGTGGTCTGACACCATTCTGAGAGACACTACTTCTGTATGTGTAGCTCGATAAATATTGTCCATATCAGTCTAAATTTATCATCATTTATTGTTCCTGGTCACCTTTATCTTCCTTCCCAATAGCACTGCAATCCCACACTTCCTTCTGGGTGCAGCTGTTCTTTTGATGATGAGTGTACATCTAGACCAGAATTCAAACTGCCACCTCCTCATTGTGAGTTCTTTGAGAAGCTAGGTCTTAATCAAGTAACTAAGATTAATGGAGTCATTATGACATCCTTTCTACAGTTTAAATAAAACAATGATTGAATGAATTCCTAAGCCAAACATAAAGAAAAGGATATTAAAGGGGCATTAACTACCACTACCAATAACTACTGACAATGTTTTTGTCCTGTGAGCTTATTAGGTGCTTTAAAATTTGGCAGACCATTTGCATGCACAGAAAGCTACATAACCACTAAAGGAAAGTGAAAAACCTGGAAAAGCAAAATAGGACCCTTTTAAGAGGTGAGGAGGTAGGAATGGCTCAATTTTGCATTGTGGTCGGATTCCGAAGAATGAGTGGACATGAGCTGTACTGGCAGTCTCTAGGTGCATGTTCACTCGCTAGCAAAAACACCAAAGCTGAGAAATCAAAGTCAATCTCCACTAACAGTCCCAAACAAAGACTCAGAGACAGTCCCAAACACACACACACACAAAAGTCAAGACTGCCAGGCACACATCCAAGACTGACTAGCAGCCATCCACATGTAGTGTGAACACACACTGTTCTGTAGCTTTGCCCAGAGATGGGTTACTGGTGGGGAAAAAATGGGTCCATTCATTTTCGGTTCTATGTATTAACTTTAACGCACAACCTTCAAATCTGCCACCGAGAAGCTAGATGGCTATTTCTAGGGCACTAAGAAGGAGGACTCCTACTTTGAGCTTGGCCACCGGGGCCAGGCAATCCACACTCAAATATGGCAGAAAACAAACATCCTATGAGGTGTGGTAAGGTCATGGGCAGAGGGAGGT